>JZKD02S1342570.1:119433-135325 GCA_000966675.3 Picea glauca
TATATATATATATATATATATATACATGTGTGTGTGTGTGTGTGTGTGTGTGTGTGTGTGTGTGTGTGTGTGGTGTGCATAATAAGTGTTTATGTAAAAAAAAGTAAGAACTTTTGTATCTTGATATAAGCTAGCAGCCCCGGTTTTAAGAACAATTGTTTTTATGATTGGAAGTCACCTTATATAATTGATTTTTGAAGACATTTTGTACCTAGACTGCCTTTCTACAAACTGACGGATAGCCAAAAGTGAAATATCTAACAGATGGAGGTATGTCCATAGGATGATTCATTACTTGACAAATTTTCTCATGGAAGCCCCAGTGAGCCGAGTTTGTCAATATTATCTATCGTACAAGTGCATGAATGATGATCTGAAACATTTATACTTTAAATGAGTGGAAAGGAAAGCTCGAAGAAGAGGAAAAGAAAGAGCGCAATCCAAAAGCGTCAGAGTGGGTGTATGCGTTGATGAGGATCATGCCAGACGAAGTGTTGTAACATTTTCTATTATGTGAAGTTTTGTAATGTAGGCATTAACGGGGGTTGTTAGAGATAATGCCTAATTAATGCTACATTCTAAAGTTTAGGGATTGGATTGGGTTAGCTAGAGGATGTTGAGAGACTCTCTCAACCTCTCCCTCCAAGAGTAGAATAAGTTGGATCTCACAACACTTATTTAAGTGTGATGTATCTCCGTTCATTGTGTGCAATACAAACTATTTCTGTGTATATAGTTCTTGCTTCTATGCTCTTATTAATTCTAATTACAATTCCTTTTCTAACAAATGATCATGAAACTTCACGATGGAAAAATGTGAAACTTTGTATGGTAAATAAGATAAAGAGTTTTTATTAATAAACAATCATTCTTCACAAATATAGAACAACGAAAATAAAATATTGTCCAATAAATTTATGTCATTGCCACCAATATGATACACCATAATACTTGATCCGTAGGATGTATGCTACCTTGGTGTACCTATGGGATTTACACCAATATGGTACAACATAATACCCGATCTGTAGTATGTATGCTTCCTTGGTGTACCTATGGGATTTACATATGAAATTTCTACTTTCATATTTTACTAAATGATTATAATCTTTTGAATTTTAATCGATTTTAATCTTCCAACATTTCTATTGCTTTCACCATTTTAATTATTCCCATCTCAGAAACACAGATTTTTCAATATTATTCATATGGGTGTTTTTATGGCTTCATTTATCATTTTAATAATGGTTTTATAATTTGCCACCATTTTTTCAATCTCTAATAAGTGAGAGTCATAAACGTATGGTTTTCTCTAGTACTATACATAAATACAAAGTGGCAGGCCAGAGATAACTCTTTTTCTTACTTATGGTAGCCCTCTATGTGTGTTTTTCTCTACGGATCGATGACATAGCCGCGGGTAGTTGAGACTTACTTTCTCGTACTATACATAAATACAAATTTATTTTAAGAATAGAATATTTAATAATGATTTTATGATTTGCAACCTTTGTTTCAAACTACATAAGTTCTTTCTTGTGTGAAGGTATGCCAAAGAAACATAAAACAAGGAAAATATATTCTATAAAATAGCAAAACAAAGAAACGCTCAAACTCTCGACCTCGCTATTCCTAAAATCTATGACACGTGTGCACTAATGAATTACATGACTACCCCATTGAAATACATTGCAATATCTAGTTATAAAAATCAAATGTGTTTTATGTAGTTTTTCCTTTAGTCTCACCCTATTCCTCCAAGTGAACCCATGTGAACATATCGGTATATTTGTATAATTCCCTTTGTGGAATATTAGAGCTGAAAGAGTCGACTAAAGAATGACAGGAAATATTCAAAATACACATGTTGTGATGCTAATTAAATGCTTCTTTCCCATAACATAAATTCAACAAACAGACTTTACAAAGTACGCTTAAGATGGGAAAATAAATTTCAATGATGTATGTTTTTTTTATTTATATTTTCCCCGCAGTATGGATCTAAATTTCCAAAACATGAGTAATCTATTGAACAAGGATTAAGGATTAAAGTATGCATGGTTTATGTAATGATTCTTCTAAACATTTTTTTGTGTGCTATAAAGATTTATTTTGGCTAACCAAAAAGATGCTTTCAAACCATCTACCTAAAATAGAGAATGCATTGACATATTCATATGGGTTTAGCATAAAAAATAGAAGATTTAATACATAAAACTTAATGAGTATGGATCTAAATTTCCAAAACATGAGTAATCTATTGAACAAGGATTAAAGTATGCATGGTTTACGTAATGAGTCTTCTAAACATTTTTTTGTGTGCTATAAAGATTTATTTTGGCTAACCAAAAAGATGCTTTCAAACCATCTACCTAAAATAGAGAATGCATTGACATATTCATATGGGTTTAGCATAAAAAATAGAAGATTTAATACATAAAACCTAATGACCAAGAACAGACCAAAATGGAAAGGAAAATGACAACAGAATAAAATTTATTGATGAGCAATCAAATCAAACATCTATAATGAAAAAACCATATGCATTGAGGTGACATATGCTCGAACTCTCGACCTTAGGATTCCTCAGTGAAAGCTATGAGACCTATGAACTAACCAATTACACCAACACCCCATGGGCTTACCATGTAATTTCTAAGAAAATAATAGGTTGTTTAGGTGTATATAGTTTCCTTTATGGATGAATCTAAAGCTAATATGATCAAGTAAAGGATAACAGAGATCTTAGAAATGACGAAACAACAAAAATTAACTATATAAAGAAGCAATATTCAGTGAAATTTAATGAGAAATAGAGAAGCTTACCTCTACTCGCTCAGAGAAGCTATGAGCTACTTCATAACTGATGGTTGTGGAGCCTAATTATATTCTTGATTCAGAGGTTTGTTTCAGTTGTGCTTGGACTTCATTCTCTAATGGGGGGTTGTGGGGGGATTTTCCCCTCACAAATATCGTCAGGGGGGGCGGAGCCAATTTTTGTAGGGCCCCCGTGGTGGAGGATTTGGGGGAAGTGCCCCTGAAGAGAAATATTGGGAAAAATTGTCTTGTAAAATATTGTAATTTCATATTCAATCTAGATCGTTCATTATAAGGTTGCAAATATAATGGTAGAAGTTATTTTAGGGGATTTTTTTCCTATAAGGCAACCCTGTTTTGTGAGGGAATTGTATTGCGGCTATGTATTATCGTGAATATTGTACTCTGAGAGAATATTGTGAGAGAAAGAAGAGGAAGTTACAGCGGGTGTGTTGTAGGTTGTATCCCTTCATTTTGTTGGAAAATAAAAAGGAAAAACCTAACAATTTCTTTGTTTGAAGTATATCACACTAGGTGAACCACGTATATCTGTGTCTCTATTGTATTGTGTATCTTCTATGTTTTATTTCCACATTTGTTTTATTTTATTGCTCCACAATCTTTTTTTTCTAACAATAACCCTCAAACCCAAACTATCGCCTTTCCCTCACATGTTGTTCACTAAAACTTGACACATGATCAGACTCAGTAGCTAGATTTTGTTTAGTTCAAGGTGTGGGTCAACATCTTCCATGTATCAAGGATTTGGCCCTAGGGTGTTGTTATACTTCGAATAATAATGAGTGCACGGGCTTGTGTTGTCTTCTACTGAGATTGATACTAATAATTGTTTTTGAAATTAAACATTGTGTCATGGGAATGTGTTCATGGATTTTGGAAATTCGATATTACATACATGACAGAGTGATATATTGGGTATATGATAAAAACACTTAGAAATATGGGAAACAAACACACGGTGAGGCTACGCTCACTTATCTATTGATTAATGAAGACTAATTACATTATTATATAGGAAACTAACCTACTTAGTCTATGACATGCAAACCACAGATAACTAGAATCTCTATTCAGTGAAGTAGAGTTCAACTACGCTAATGACTCTTGTAAACTGACTCTCGTAATAGGCGCTTACAACTGGCGCTTACTCAATTATTTCCAAGTCTCCCCCTTAATGGAGAATGGATTGACTTCTATACCTAACATCTCCCTAAACAACTCAAACTTAATCTTTCCAAGAGGCTTAGTGAAAATATCAGCAGCATTTTCACTAGTATTACAATACATAAAAGTTATTTCATTTGACTACAACTTTTTTCTAACAAAATAAAATTGAGCTTCAACATGTTTTGTCCTTGCATGAAAAATCACATTCTTCGCAATATTTATTGAACTTTGATTATCACATTTGATCATCGCAGGTTCCTTTCGTTCTTCTCCAACATCTTGAAGAAGTCTTCTTAACCAAAAAACTTCACAAGTTGCTGCACACAAGGCTTTATATTCATGTTCAGTAGAAGATAAAGATATAGTAGGTTGCTTTTTACTACTCCATGAAACAACCCCAGATCCATTTCCAAACACATATCAAATGGTTGATCTTTGATCATCCAGATTTCCAACCCAATCAAAATCTGAGTAACTTTTCAACTCAAAATCAAATGCATCAGTATATTTAACTTGTTCCTTTTAGATACCTGAGAACTGCCTTTGTTGCATTCCAATGGCTTTCATGAGGTTTCGCCATAAACTAACTTAACACACTCACATAATATGCAATATCAGGTCTGGTTGTGGTGAGATAATTCAAACTACCCACCATCTATGTATACACAGTGTCATTCACCTCCTTCGAACCATCATCACAAGAAAGTTTCACATTTTGTTGCATGGGAACAGTAGAAGACTTACACTGATCCATTTTAAATCTCTTAAGTACTTCTCTGATATACTTACTCTGACAAACAAAAGTTTGGCCTGCATTTATCCAAACTTCAAGACCTAGGCAGTAATGTAACTCACCAAGATCTTTCATTTCAAAGACTTTTGACAATTGCACCTTGATTTCATCAATCAATTTCTCTGCATTTGCTATAATTATTAAATCATCAACATATAAAGAAATCAATATTGTATACCCCTGCTCATAAAATTTGGTATACAGATTTGGATCACTCTTGCTCCTCATAAAACCATGTTGAAGAAAGAAAGAGTCTATCTTTTCATATCATGACCTAGGTTCCTGTGTTAGTCCATACAATGCTTTCTTTAACTTACTCACTAAGTGTTCTTGCCCCTTTTCCACAAACCCTTCAAGTTGAGTAAGGTAAACCTCTTCCTTTAACTCACCATTCAAAAATGCAGATTTAACATCTAGCTGGTGTAGCTTCCAATGGTACTTTGTAGCTAAAGAAATTAACATTCTGATAGTATTCAATTTAGCTACTGGTGCAAATGTTTTAGCATAATCAATACCTTATGTTTGTGAATACCCCTTTGCAACCAGTCTAGCCTTATACTTATCTATACTACCATCTGATTTAAACTTGGGTTTGTATATCCATTTGCATCCAATGGGCTTCTTATTTTTAGGAAATTCAGTCAATTCCCAAGTATTGTTTTTCATTATAGATTCATATTCTTCCTCCATTGCATTTCGACATTCATCATGTTTATTAGTTTCATCAAAACTCATGGGTTCTATGACATTTTAAATGCTACTCATTAGGGCATAGTCTTTATACCTCTTAGGGAGTCGAATCTGTCATGAAGATCTTCTCAACTGATTATCTTCCTCCCCACTTTGTGAAGATCTGTCTTCACCTCTAGGTGAACTGTGACTGCTTGAATTGTCCATATCATTGAGTCCTTCATGTTGTTGCTGCTGTTGTCGCTGCAGTTGTGGTTGCTGCTCCTATGGTGGTTGTTGTTGTTGTTGTTGCTGCTCTTATTTAACTCCTTCATCAAGAAGTCTATGCCATTCCTCATGACTGTTGTTTTTATGATTTCCTTCTTCCTGCTCATAGAAAAGTACATCTCTACCTGCAAATACTTTGTGAGTAGAAATATCAAACAATTTGTATGATTTAAATTCAGAAAAATACACAATGAAAATACATTTGATGGCTTTAGCATCCAATTTCCTCCTATTCTCCTTTGGAATATGAGAAAAATCCTTACACCCAAATAATTTCAAATTATGAACTGCAGGTTTGGAACCAAACAAGGCTTCAAAAGGAGTAACTTTATCAAGACACCATGTTGGACTTCTATTCTTTAAATAAACTGCAGTATTTGTTGCTTCAGCCCAAAATGCATTTGAGAGATTCTTACCTTTCATCATACTGCGTGCACACTATACCAAAGTTCTGTTTTTCCTTTCAGCAACTTCGTTCTACTGTGGAGTGTGAGGTACTGTAAACTGCTATACCATTCCATGATCTTTGCAATATTTGTTGAAGTCCACTAATTTATACTCTCCCCCTTGATCTGAATGGAGGATTTTGATGGATTTTCCTGTCTTCTTTTCCACCATGGTTCTAAATTCCTTAAAGTACTCGAAAACATCACTTTTTTGTCTAAGGAAGTAAACCCATTTGTATCTCATGCAATCATCAATAAATAACAGAAAGTAAAATGCACCTCCTAAATACCTAGTCTGCATAGGCCCACAAACGTCAGTATGCACAAGATCTAACACATCTCTATTTTTCTTATCAGGATTAGAGGGGAAATCATCTCTGTGCATCCTTCCTAATGCATAGCCATCACAAGCAACCTTCTCATTCTTTAACATGGGAAGTCCTTCAACCATATTTTTTTTCTGTAATAACAATAAATCAGGATGATTGATGTGGCCATACCTTTGATGCCAAAGAATCTATGTTGGCATAGTTGTAGAAGTCAGTGCATGATGTGCTTCGCTGGTAACATCAAGTTTGTATAGGCCTCCTGCTATTACTCTCATTGCAACAGTTTGGAAGTGGTCCAACAGATCCTTCACTATGCAATAATTCTTGAAGAATTCAACCTTCAAGTTCTGATCTGTAATGGTGGACACAGAGATCAATTTTTTCTTTATTATTGGCACATACACCACATTGCGAATGTGACGAACAGTACCATTCGACAATGTCACACGAATGTCTCCATATCCCTTGATCTGATGAGCGCGATCATCTCCAAGATATATGTTGGCACCATTATGTGTTTCTTTAAAATTAGCATACCATTTTTTATTACAAGTCATATGTACTGATGCTCCAGAATCCACAAACCAGGCATTAGAATCATCTGTTTCAGCAGATAAAGCAACGTTAGACACAAACAACCTAAGATCCCATGAATCAAAATTTTGGGGTTCATCAATATCATCACTAGCAATAAATAATCTGAGATCATGATTTGACGATTTTTCTGCATAATGACCTGAATGTGTTCTAGGTTTATTCCTAGCCTCATCGCTCTTCTTTTTATGACAATCTTTAACAATATGTCCAGGTCAACCACAATAAAAACAACTCTTTGACTCATTCCTATCAGATTGCATACCTTGATTTGGAGATTGTTTTCTCTACCATGAACCATCTCTCTGCCATGAACTGCCTCCTCTGCCTCTTTCTCCTGATCTCCCTCTCCGATATCTCTTATTTGACCACAGTGCCAAATCTTTATTCCGGGGCTTCAGATTCCCGCGCCTCTCTTCCTCTTGCAGCAAAATAGTTGTTAGTTCTTCAAACGTAGGAGGTTTCTCCCTTGCTACGAGACCTGTTATGAACATATGATAATATTCTAGCATACCATTTAAGGTAATAGTGACCAGATCAGTGTTGAAAATAGTTTCCCCTGTATTTACTAGCTTGTCTTTCACCTCTTTAATACGACCCAAAAATGAACTAACAGATTCATTTCCATCCATCTTAATGCCTAGCAATTTAGTTTTTAGAAACAAAATGCGATTTGTGTTGCTAGTTTCATACAATTCTTTAAGCGTTGTCCACGTTTCAGCAGAGGTATTAGTGTCTCTAATACGTGGAATTATGCTATCTTTAACAGACATGCGCAACAATACATTTGCCTCGTTTTCGCTCCTCTCCCAATCTTGGATTTGTGTTGTTGTTGCACCTATAGTCGCATGAGGTTTCACTTCAGTTCCTTTCACAATGTTCCAGACATCATAGACTTCCATGAGTGTCTTCATCTTGAATTTCAGTTAATGAAGTTCAAGCCATTTAATTTATTGGCTCCGTTGAGGTAGGTGTCTGCTAGCGTATTCACCATCGCTGCAATTTAGTCTCTGCAAGTGAATCACCAAGGATATGCAACTTTATGTCGCTCTACCTTCGGATACCACCAATCCGTCTCAATCTTAACTCTAAGTTTTCTTAAGAAAAAACTTGAAACAAAAATCCTTAACACCACTTCATGTATTAAAAAAATAGTTTTCTTAAAAAATAAAGAAACCCCCCCCTTGTTTTTTTTAAATACATGCATCCACCTTTAAACATCCACTCACAATTTCTTAAATTTCTTACCCACTTTAATAAACTTTATATTCCATATAAATTTTAAACTCCACATACATCCATCTTTACATCGAAAGGCGTACACCTATTGACAATGGGCACATTTAATATGTTTTTAGTGTTTAATTAGTTTTGTATGGACAATATTAAATATTGTTGGAATATTCTTAGTCGTCCCAATAAATCAATGGTTGTGATTTCAACCACTAACTTCCTCACTATTATAAAGACATCCGTTTACATGTTTATCTTTTTACTTTTACTTAATCATATTTGAAATTTACTATAATAGCTAACTGATTGACACCTCTGAGTGATTAACTTTTCATTTTCTAGAGAAACCAAGTTTACCCACTATTTAGTCGAAAGGAGTATACCTATTGGAGATGGGTACAATTAATCACCTTTTAATCTAAAATTCTAATTTGATGGCTAACAATTGAAGATGCTGGCATATTCTTAGTCGTCCTCTCAAATCAAAGAATGTTATGTATTCTTCATAACTTTCTTGTATTTTTGAATGCATTAGTTAACCTGTTTACTTTTTAACATTTACCTAATCATATTAAGAAATTACTGTAGCACCATATGATTGCCATGTTTAAATGATTAACCTTTGAAATTACCACTTTTGAATTATGAGATTGCACGTATCACATAAGCCAGCCACGTTTCCATGCTATCACTGATTTATCAGCTGTCCATAAGCCAGCCACGTTTCCATGCTATCACTGATTTACTCAGCTGTCCGTGTGTTTCATTCTCCTCAGCGTTCGGCCCATTTCATATTAGATCGCATACCCACCAAAACTTTTCATTTTCTGCATGAGCATGGAGTGTTTCATCCCCCTGCAACTAATATCATTGTTACGATGTGAAGGCAATACTGTACAAGCTGAAGCTGCTCGGGTTCATGGCGCATGATTTTAAGACCCGCAAAAAATTACTGTTGTGACAGCCTGTCTGTTGTGGCAGCGTCCGTGTTTGAGAGGGAACAAAGACAAAAAGAATATGCTATCTGTGAGATAAAATGAAGGACTTGTGACCTCTTGTAGAGCCGTAGGAGTCCCAACATGCAAATCTCTTTACGACTGCAATAATGACTGCGCAGATTGATTGATGTAACGCCTCATACATTGCCCGAAGCATTCTGATAGACGTCGTGCCTCCGGACCTATCAATCTTGATTTGCGTCTTCGTCTTCACCATGGGCTTCTCAATGGAAATATGTCCATTACACTCTGCTTTAATTGTCAAGGTTTATACAAAGATTAATGGGTGCCACTAATGTCAAATTTTCAGGTGCTTATTATTGGTTATCTCAATTTTTTGGTTACTTAAGTTGTATTTTTAATCTATATTGACCACCTTGAAAAACTCTTGAAACCCTCAAAATATACAAACTAATCTGCATTTCAACCATTCATAGTGAGACAAAATTGATTCTGTCATGCACAAAATTAGTCCTTTCATGCACAAAATTCATGTAATTCATGTTTGCTATGTAGCCAGTCAATTGAAATATCATCCTCAATTTATACAAAATTAGTGTTCTCATGCTCCGTGTTTGCTATGTGGCCAGTCAATTGAAAATTCATCATCAAATTACATATGTGAGGAGGTTATGGAATGCATATAATTTCGAGTCAACATATTATTGATTCCAACTGCAAATCACCACTGTTTTCGTTTTCAAACTTCAATTTACTTGATTTTGGCTCTGCATGCTTTGAATTTGCTGCTACAGTTGACTTGCTATGATCAAATTGTTAACTGAAGCCGAAGGCGTAGAAAGCCATTCCTCTACCTATGCAGCCCAGGTACTGTCTGGTGGAAGACCAATATGTTACATTGTGTGGCACTGATTCTGCCACCTCTTGTTTGTACAATCAGAGCAGGCTGGTCCCAACCCTACAATCCCATTAACACAACAATGCCTTCGTACAATCAGAGCATGCTAGTCCCAACCCTACAATCCCATGAACACAACAATGCCTTCGTACAATCAAAGCATGCTAGTCCCAACCCTACAATCCCATGAACACAACAACAATGCCCATAATAGTAATGATCAAAGTTTGGATATATTTTGTTAGTTGTTTTTTTTTCATTGTTTTGACTTTAGGGTTACAGTTAGGGTTTCCTTTCACTGTTTTGGCATTAGAGTTATATGTACAGTTTACAATTAAGTTTTAAAGTTATAGTTAATATTTTCAAAATCTTACTTTAGCTATTATAGTATTTCAGCGTTTATCAGTCATAAATTTCATAAATTATATGACTGTGCTAGTTAATAATAAAGCTTAATAAACTTCAAAAATATATTCACTTTAATAAAATAAAATAAAATAAAATAAAATAACTCCCACTTCACCTCACGCTTCACTTAATAAAAAGTGAAAAAAAAAAAATCCACTTTAATAAAATTTAAGTGAGCTTCAAACTCCATGCATGCAAAGTATATAAACTTCAAGCATGCAAACTTTGCTCAAGCATCAGCAACCTCACGATTAGCACATTCGCTCCAACCTCACGCTCCAGATATAAAAAAGAAGCTCGCATGTACAAAAACCAATAACTTACACTCATGCTCACACTTTGAATGCAGCCGCCACTCGTGGGTAAATCGCAATGCCTGAAAATATGGACCCACTAGGGGACGCGCGCATATGGCATCTTGGAGATCCGATCTCTCTCACAAATTAATCTCAGGCTACACTGATTCCAGTCCGCAGGCAAGAACCCACACGACCTCTTCACGATTTGCACCTCAACCTTCACGCATGCGTAAACACCAGTGTTTCCGCACCTCACACAGCTTTGAGAATGCGGGGTGTCCGCACCTCTCGAGCACTTCGACTGCGGGAATATTTAAAGATTTCTGCACTGTAACTTCATCTTGACTGTTTAGTAGTGTGTCGTCGCACTCTACCAGAGGAGGGATCTGCGGATGTCTATGAATTTCTGCACCTTACTCCGGTGGCTCTGATACTAATTTAGAAATATGCGAAACAAATATAGAGTGAGATTAAGCTCACTTCTTTATTAATTAATGAAAACTGATTACATTTTTATATATAAAACTAACCTACTTAATCTATAACATGCAAACCATAAATAACTACGCTAATAAAGTAAAGTTCAACTACGCTAATGAATATTGTAAACTGACTCTTGTAATTAGCATTTACATCTGTTGCTTACTCAATTATTTCCAAGTAAAACATAGGAGTCATAATATCACAGACATATACTACACATAGACACGACACAAAACAATGAATTCAAAACATTGCACATCCCTTATCAATTCAACCTCAACAAGCACGCTGGAAAATGAGGAAATATATGGGTGTTTTATTACATATCCTTTGACAATTTAATTCTATCATTTTTCAATCCTATCTCATGGCAGCGTACATAAGTTATTTATTTCTACATCTAGAGCATTTAAATTTGTAAAACATTGCTTCGGTAAGGCGTTAATCCACAATGACAAATGGCTAGTTCGAGTAGAACAAGCGTGTCATATCCTTCAACCATTTAATTCCATCCTTTTTCAACCAGACCAGGCGACAACATCCTGAATATGAATGAGAAATACAATTTTTTCTTTTTCCTTGTTGGTGGTTTGTGTCCACCATCGATATTAGTAACATAGCCTTCAATATAATACAACAATTTGTCAATATGACATAAGCTTGACATAGAACACATGTTGAGCCTCCGTCATCGAACAGCGTTAGTCGACTAAAACGTGACAGAGGAAATTAAAACTCCTTAAGACATCATGTAAGAGAGTTGATTCATTAGACGCATTTCCATTAAACACTAGTAAGCATAGACGTACGTGCAATTTTAACATTTTTTACATAAAAAAAAATATTTTGTTATTATTATTTTTTAAATATCACGTTCACGTATGGGAAATGGAAAAACGATGGTTTCCACCCATCAAAAATTAAAAATTACCAATTTGAAAATTTGAAAATTATTTTTTAAGTTTACAAAAAATTAATTTAATATCAAAATTGTGTTTCAAACATTATCAAAAATTTAGAAATTAAAAAAACAAATGTTTAAGTGAATGAACTTTGACTTGTGGCAAAACATTATATGACATATTGGAGGTAGGTATAATAAACACATAAATCATACTTTTACTAAAAAAAAAATTATTGTTAAATAAATTTTATATTATGACAAATATTGATAGAAAAAAATGAGATACCAAGTGGAGGATAATAAATAGTAGTGTAGTGTAGTTGTGGATAATAATAATTGTATAGTATAATTAAATAAAAGAGGGCGATGTAATAAAAGTGAACCACTATCTAATTTTGTATTCATCAAGCTTATAAAAAGTAAGCTAGTAAGCTATTATATGTA
The DNA here is from genome assembly GCA_000966675.3 of Picea glauca. NCBI lineage: Eukaryota > Viridiplantae > Streptophyta > Pinopsida > Pinales > Pinaceae > Picea > Picea glauca. The sequence goes on from JZKD02S1342570.1 coordinate 132,186, forward strand.
AAACATATGCTTCAATATTATAATAAAAGTTTTTCTCTATTAATTTTTTATGTCATTCTGTATCAAATGGTATGAGAGTAGTTTGGTCCTGGATTCTCTAGCCATTATAAGGGATTTGTTCTCTTATTATTCAATATTTCATAGCCATTATATGGTCTACTCCTCCTTCTCATTTGTCAATCACCAAGTATCTACTCTTTTGCCTCATTTGGAAATCACCAAAAATCTGCTCCCTCCCTCTGCAACATTTTTTTTTCTTCATGGCTTCCATAACCAAGGAAATTAGAGGACCCAACCTCCTCTCCATCCAACATCCATAGCAAAGATAATAGGGATAATCTCCCTTGCAGTATTTACAATGGCGGTGCTCCCTTTGCTAGAAATATAGCCACTCCAAACATCAAGCAAGTTCACCAGAGGCACTTTGACATATATCAAAAACTCATGGACTCAACCCTCCACATACTTGAACATATTTTGTCTTAATATCTATAACCATCACGACTCCTTATCTTGGAAAAAATGTAAGATTTCACACAATCCAGTCTAAATTTTTCCCTAAATATTATGATATATACATCATTGTGTCCCTCCTCACCCACTTCACCATATGAAATCCAACACCCATGCATACCTTTATGCAATATGAGGTATGCATGTTCACACATATGCATTTCATCATTGCTTCCTTTACATTGTCACAAGCGGTACCAACAACCACTAAAGTCGCTTCTTTGAGCATAGCCCCTTGACCTCCATGTTCATAGCTTAAAATTTCATGACTCTATGGACTGTCATGGTTACTCTCTTGAGAGATATATTGGACAATATTCTAGGTTAAATGCATCATTGAGCATTATATCCAAACTCCCAATAAATGACTCTATTTGTATATACACATGGCTTGGATCTCAGTTATGACATCAATTGATGGGATTGGAATCCACGTGTTTATGTACATGCATGTTTGTATTAATTCTTTCAATTTAATGACAGGTTCCAATCTAACAAAAATACAATTAATATATCAATTAACCTATGTTAAGCTCCTAGTCTCACCATGGGTGTGCCTATGATGAGGGTCAATGAGATCTCCTTGAGATATGAAAATCAAGCACCAAACATGATAAGAATCAGACCAAATGAACCCACATGAAAAATAAAAAAGCACTCACACCACACATCTAACAACAATGTTGTAGTTTTCACAACCATGTTGAAGTATGTTCCTCCCCATAGAAAGAGTAGCAGTGTTTCCTTGAGAAATGGATTATCTGCAATGGGTTCAATTTCTCCAACTCCATGCATGGCATATGACTTATCGATATTCACTAGTGTTTGGCCACTTTTAACGAAAAAATATGATTCCATCCACTACACATAGTCATGTTCCTGTTTCTTCACTAGATTGGAGATTTTATATACCTCATGTATCAAACACCAATTACACCTTTGTAGGAAAGCATAATCCAATTGCAAATCTTTTAAATCGATACATTCGTGATTTGAAGAATGATAAAATGTATGCTTTACCTAGTTGGTTAGGTTCAAGCTCCAAATTTGAGAAATATATCCCTAATGACATTTTGAATATGAATGGTTCTTGCTCTATTTCTCAATCATATGATGTTAGGGAAGAGCTGCAGAATTATCATGGCACATGATTTAGAAAGGATTTTCTAGTCTAACTGACATCCAATATTTTTTATCCACCAATGTCTTCGAGGAAAGCACATTGACAACAAAACTGAACTTTTATCGTAAATGTACCACAAAGTGTAGTGTGATTTCCTTAACATTGCAACCCTTCATCTGCAAAAATGGTGGAATAGGTCATGATGTTGGTCATGGAATTGCCAAAATGAAAGAACCCCCACCTGACAATGCTTCAATGACAATCAAGGGTGAAGCTACATAAATCATATTGTAAAGAGACAAAATTGTGGAAGCATTAAGAGATTTGGAACCATCAAAAGTAAAACTAGCAAGTGGCACAATAGATTCTTGGGAAGTTGGTTGTGATTGTGAAAAATCTCAGAAAGACTATGCAAACACTATTGACTCTGCGTAATATATTAGATTCATCAGTGGAATTTCTCTCTAACAATTGCATCTCTAATAATCATCGCAAAAATCAAATAATTTCACTAATAAACAATTGTAGCATCTATTTGTCGAACTTGGAACCCTCTCAATTTGCTCATGATAATGGGAAAAGTGGAAAAATATCTCCTGGTGTTGAGATGATTACCATTGGAAGGATCACAAGTTTTGGCATGAGATCAAAATTGCATTTGAAGTCTCACCCATTGCATGTTGAGAAACTTGAAGTAAATAATGAGGATGAAAAACATTTTTTGTTCACTAGGATAGCCCCATTATAATGTAGTGGAACTCGACAATGCAATACAGCAACTCCCTTGTTCAAGTCTTGGGAAAATTCAACATACTCCTTCCATTGTTGTTTGTTGGCACATGGTTGGCTAGCATCCCATATCAGATCCCTATATACCTATGTGTTTTTCTAGTTAAACATGGTGTGTTTTTATTTACATTCTTTTATCCTTGCTCCAAGTAGATAGAAAGCCTGCAAGAGCCATGGGGATGAGGATTTTCCCTTGTTATATTTTTTTGGATTAATATTCATTTTCCAATTGGTTTAGCACCTTTGTTCAGTATTCACTTAAATGAAGAGGAAATGGTATAGAAAATGAGACTCGAGTGGAGGATAATAAATAGAATAGTCTACTTAGTGGATAATAATAGAAGTAGAATATAATTAAATAAAAGGAGACTTAGTCAAAGTTTAACATTACCTTATTAGTCACTGTCGAAGGCGTAGAGGGACTATAGTGATCGATAATTCGTTGACTTAATATTAGTTTGTCCTTTGACTAAAACTTTTTGCATAATATCTATTGTTGGAACTAGGGAACTAAAAACATTGATTTTTATATAATAAAAATTACCATATATATCATGATCTGATTGGATAAAAGATTGGAGGTCTTATTTTCATCTTCATTATTCCCAATGTTTGATATGTTAGCATATCCAAAGTTTTTGATCATATACGGTCTTTCTGAGTTTTTATTTTTTTCTTGAAATGTTTGGATATCCAAAGTTTTGAAGATAAAGAG
>JZKD02S1342570.1:137237-166335 GCA_000966675.3 Picea glauca
GTACCTGTTATCGACGTTTGTCCCTGCACGCTCCGAGTTGCGCTCCAATCCTTTGCTCCTCGCTGAGTTCTGCGGACAAAGAAAGATACAACTACTTCCTACTCTATTGATATTATCTTGAAAACAGATCTACCATTAAATGATAAGTTCATGTAACATTAGACACAAACTATAAAGAAACAGGCCAAGTGTGTCATATTAATGAGAATAATGACAACAGTACTTACAATCGTAGATGCGAATGCGATAGCTTCGTCAAGTCCTCTTCGTCTAACCCTTGCCTGAAAGATCCAAGACCTGGATAACAACAGCTTCACTGATCAATCTCCTTTGGTTGACTGTAAGTTTCCTCCAAGATCATAAGTTTCACATATTCAATTCTTCCTCCTTTCCACCATCATAGAGCCTGTTTATATAGGTTGGGAGGGGCCTAACCTCTTGAGTTATGTTTAGAACCAGTTGGGAACCTTCTCCATAGATCAGGGATCTGTTGATGAGAACAAGAATTCGAGCACAACTGCCTCCTAATCTCGAATGTTCTTCTCCTTGTTCTTCTCAACGGTCTAACAACTGACCCAGAATAGGGAGCGCTCCTTCAGAAGGGGTCTCAGAGCATTGTAGCGCTCTTTGGCAGGCCTTAGGGAAGCGCCAGTGCTCTTAAGATGAGCAGCGCTCCTCCAAAAGGGTCTAGAGAGCGTTATAACGCTCCCTAAGACATCATAGGGGAGCGCCAGCGCTTCTGCAGCTGCATTAGAGGAGCGTTCCCTCTCCAAACCTCAGTTTCAGGGATCCTTTCAGGTGTCAAGATTCTTTTGATCCTAGTGAACCAGTTTTCTTCCTTCAAATGAGTCATGTGATGTGTCATAAGTGCTTCCTTAGTGTCGTTATCACGACATCATGTTTGAACTTCGTTTGCGACACCAGTGATCAAATTGCGACACTTGCGAAAGTTGATAGGGAAGATGTGACACTTACGACAGTTGATAGGGACAATGCGACACTTATCCATCTGAGCAATTTTGACGTGTAACATTTAGCTTCGCTTGTTATTTGCAGTTTGTAGGTGGGAAATTTGACTATTGGGTATGCCTGAGTCAAAATCCTCTTGCAGAACATCTTTGTATGTGAAGAGAAAATATGATTTCCTTTTCCTATACATCACGGTGGCTATGATGGAGGTAGGTTATGTGTCGAACATTGGCGATCAGGAATGAGACAAAGATAGCATTACAATCTTGCTTCTCTGGTCGTAGCAATCACATACAAAGATGGTCTGCAAGAGGATTTTGATCGCTCCTAGTATTGAAAAATACCAACCGTGAAAACCACACCTTTCTTAATTGCCTACACAGTGGCAGGCCTTTGGACGGTTCTAACAACTTTGAATGTTTACTTGACAGGTCTCATAGCCTGAAATGTTTGGTTAACAGATGTGTTACAATACATTTTCCTCCTAATTTTTTGATACAATCTTGTGTGCAGTGAATTTGGCCAATATTGCTCTTCACCGACATTCCTGGTCGGCTGGTTGGTGCTTGCTTATTGGTTCGTTGGATGCTACTTATTGTTGTTTGATTCAACTTTGTAGGTTTGAGGTCATGCAGCTGGAGTTGGGCCTTTTGGTGCTTCTTCACTAGGTTGTCATTTGTTGCTTGCTCTTGTTTTCTTCAACTTTGCAAGTTTTGGGTCCTGCATCTGCAGTTGTATCTATTATTACAGTTTGTGGGCTAGGTGTTGTGCTTCTGTCCTTCTCCATTCACCGGTGGGTCTCAGTTTTTACAGTTTCATTCTTTAATTGCTTGACAAGCCTATTGCAATATATTTTTGTCCTTTATTTTTTCTTTTGCAATGTTGTCTGCAGTGAATAAGGGTGATATTATTCTTTGGCGGCGTTCTTGGTTCAGTTGTTTTTTCTTGCTCGTTGCTTGTTGTTTTTGTTTTTTTTGTTGTTTTCATTCCCCATTGATGGGTGGGTTTCGTTTCTAGATTTACGTTTGTGTCTGTTCTTTGTTGTTTTCTATTTCCAGTTTGCAAGTGAAAATTTTAAATGTTGGAGATTCATGCGTCAAAATCCGCTTCCAGAACATGTTCGTATGTGAAGAGAAAATTCAATTTCCTTTTTTATATGTCAGTGGGTGTTATGGAGGTGTTCCAATTGCGGATGCAGAATTCCAACCATGGAAAACTGTAGCTTAAATATTTGCACAGTGGGAGGCCTTTGCATGGTCCTTACAGTATTGCATGTTTACCTACCAGGCCGTGTTACAATATATTCCTTTGATTTTTTTATACAATATTGTCTGCAGTAAATTTGGACAATATTGTTCTTCATCGACATTGTCGGTTGACTAGTTGATGCTTGCTCGTTGGTTCGTTGGATGTTGCTTATTGTTGTTTGATTCAACTTTGCAGAATTGAGGCCCTGCAGCTGCAACTAAGCCTCTTCATACTTGTTTCTTCACAAATGCATCTCCACTTTGAAAACACAAACTGGAACATGGTTTTACAGTTGGATCCCCAAAAAATACTATTAAGATAAAATAATATGCAAAATTTTGCAGTGGATATAAACAACATCTCTTTTGACTTAAACCAGAGTTTGTCAAGCTCCAACTATATTTCATAGATGACAATGTTTTTCCCATATTTAATGTCTTTATATGGCTTCATAATTATGAGACTAAGTGTTGTTGTGTGAGTGATAAAATTATTCTCTCCCTTTATTTTTCCTCTTCTAAACATGCTCGTTTTTTCCTTTTGTTCTTCCCCTCTATTATGCTTTTTTGGTTCTATACTTTGTCACGTTTCTGTGGTCGCGGGTTCCTAGGGTAGCGAATTGAAAAATCATCATCTCCATCTATATATTCACATCACGAGTTTGATCGACCGTCATTTTTTTGCATACTTAGCCAATTTATTCTAAACTTGCTCATTTTTTCTTTTTGTTCTTACCCTCTATTATGCATTTATGGTTCTATACTTTGTCACGTTTCTATGCTCGCGGGTTCCCGATGTGGAGAACTGAAAAATCGTCATCTCTATCTATATATTCACATCATGAGTCCGACCGACAGTCGTTCATTTGCATACTTAGCCAATTTTATGAACGCAGGTTCGCGGATAGGTGTTATCGAACTCTGGTAACCCGTGTTCAAGGTATACATCTTGCACCCAAAACTTTTATGCTCTACAATTCGACCCCAGAATCCTCAAACACACAAGCTTGACTCTACCTACAATGACTCCATCTGTCTGACCTGCCTTTCTATACTTAATCGAGTCTTCAAAGTTTTGTGGGTTCACGCACTCCTGAGTTCAGAAAAGTTTAAAATCATTTTCACTCCCCTCCATCCCCGCCACTTTCTACCCTTCCCAATGCACATTAATTATGCTTTTAATAGTGACAACCCACCAGATAGGTTCAAAAAGATTGGCTTTAATAAGCAGAAATCTCAAGGACATCTCCCATTAAAATGCATAAACATGTGAATATTATGGGTTCTGATAATTCTTTTCCGTCCATTTTGAATTTTCAAAAAGTGTTGGTTATTTTGGTTTTTTAAAGGAATCATCATAGTAACAGTGCAATATTTTACTACCACGCTGCCATCCACAAACGTGTCATCCACAGAGTTCTTGACGTCATGTCCTTCTTTAATATTTTGCATATATTACAGGTTCTCATATTTGAGAATCTGCTTGCATATGGGAATGTTAACTTGTGTTATTAGTGACTATTCAGCACACATATTCGAAAAGATTGGCATTAATAAGAGAAAAGATCGAGGGCATCTTCCATTAAAACAAATTAAACCAAAATCTACAGAAGATTATACTATCATCCTCCAATGTTCATTTTAAATACTTATTCCTATTTCTCTCTATCATCGAAGAGTTAGGATTTAAGGTGCCTTCGTTGTAATGTTCCTATTCATGGACATGTGAGACAACTTAGAGATGTTATTCAAGCTCGATTGAAATATGAGGGAATGGTTTTATGTGACATCAGCTTTGAGCGGAAAAAAAAAATATGTTAGCCAATAGAAACTCAGACACACAAAAAAAATCAAGTATCTTGTGATTGGTGTTCTCCATGTATTCGATGCTTTGGTTGGTTGAAAGGCATGCCTGAAGATTTGTGTGTTGATCTTCTTTGTTTTCTTACTGGGAGTTGGAAGAGACTTTCAGGTCACCTGCAAAATGATCCTTCATTGAAGTATATAGTTTCTTCCAATAACACAGATTTGGAAAGTGTATCAAATTTTGTAGACCACACAAGAATTTATCTTTCGTCAGAGGAGTCACACATACCATGGCTTGAAAAATGGTCTGTAATATTCAGAAATGACGCTAAATATTACTCCATTCACGAATATACTCAGAAGGAAATTATAAATTTGGATCGTCATGAGTATGAGAAATTGTATGGGTGGTTGAATCGACATCCTAAAATTACATAAGTTTCTATTTCAAAGTTTGTTGAGCTACTTCTAGGTGTGGTAACAAATGATGCAGCCCCCCTACTCCCCCGTAGGGCTGCGCGACCTCTCGGTCAAAGGATCTTCGGTTATCTGAGCCGAACAACTCTTTAGGACCTTGGTAGTCCCATGTATAAATAAAACATAGGTCCTTTCGGCCTTTTGGTGCAATTTTATGATACCTGCGACCTTAGCTTTCACATTTGCGAAAAATCTCAAATTTTTGAGCGCTAGATCCTTTTCGGATAAGCCTCTCTTTTGATGTTACCACAAGCAGTTTGAAGTCAAACTACTTTTGGGCCCACTGTTCTCCTCAAGCCTGCACGTGTCCTCCTGATGAAACCATGGTTTGGATTGTGGCCCACCCTCAATATTTTAAACTCTACACAACTCATGTCCCTGCAATGCTACAGGATCATCGATTTCACAATCTTAACGATAGTGTTTGAATCGACGGTTCAGATCTGTGCCTTTCAATATACGAACTGGACCTGCCTCTCCTAAATCAACGGATGCAATCTCTTTGTGATTACAGACTTCAGGGTTTTGAAATCTTAGATCCAACTCTCTTCCGTACTACAATCCCCTAAAGTTGACGATCTACAGACACCTGTCCCACGAAATCGACGGTGTTGATCACTTTGGAACTCCGGACTTCAGACCTTTCAACTCTCAACTTTTCTCTCCCCGCGAAGTATGCACATTTTTGTCGCGTGTCCTCGTGATCTGAAGATTGAGGATTACTTCAGTAATTTACCTAGAGTGCATGGATCTATTTCACATCTCTCCTAGATCCGATGGTTCTGAATCACTTTCGGCCTTCGGGGTTCAATAGTCTCAGTTCTAAACTGCAAATCCATAACAACTTTACCCGAAGCTCGTGATATTTTGACAAGTTTCCACCTATAGATCAACGACTCTCATCTCTTTGGCTCTTCGGGCTTCTGGTGTTTCAACACTTCAACCTTCGCCTTCCTCTGGATCTTTTGACCTTTCAACACGTTTCCTCCTGGATCCAACGATACATATTCGCTTCGGACTTCCGGCTCTTCTTGCTTCAAAAATCCCAAGTTTCACTTGCCTCCGCTCAGACTCATGATATTTGACGGCTCAGACCCAATTTGGTGATCCGATTCTTAAAGTTTACTCAAACAATCTGACGACTCAGATATGTTCCTGCAATCAGACGACTGATATTCTACTTCGGGTTTCCGGCTCTTCGGGCTTCGGAAATCTCAGTTCTCAACTTTGGCGAGGTTTCTCTCTCCTCTGTGTGTGAAGTGCTAAGGCTTGTGCACCTTAATCTGATCATACAGTTGTTGATATGTTATGCTGTGATCCAACGACTATTGTCACTCCTCTCTCTTGACCTTTTGATTCCTCTATGACTTAGAAGATTTTCTAAGTGTTCAAAGGCTTCGAACCTTTTCTCCTCCTATGAGTCTAATTTTTGGATCTCATTAACACTTCTGAAAAAGTGTTATCCCTTTTGAGATTTTTCCTTAAATGGATTTCCATTTCGCACACACACCTTGCGTTATTAGGATTTCGATAACTTGGTTCGAAGGATTTCTTGAAAATAAATTCTTCTTGCCCACCTGACGTTTATCTGTTTCGGGTTCTTCAACGCTTGATCAATCTTCGATGGTGTGCACACCTTGAACTTGGTATAAGTTCCCTTTTTTCTATCTGAACTTCTCTGAATCACTCTGAGACTCAATCGATGCACTCTTTGCGTTCGATATGCACACCTTACATACAAATGTCAGAAGAGAAACAATTGAAACTAATCCAATTTTGTCACGAACTCATACAGTCAATATCTCGAACAATCATACATGAACGAAATGAAATAAAACACATACATAGAATACAAAATTCATTTACTCATACATCAAATGAACACAGTCCAAGATTTGGGACAATTCTGTCAGTTCTATTCATTCCTGAAAACACACTATATAGTCTTGTAGTTATCCATTGTGTCTTCCTTCTACTCTATTATGTTCTACTAATGTCTATCTCTATCTCTTGATCCTACAACTTTCTTTTACAATGTAACGATGAAAACTATCTAAGGATCAGCTCCACAAGCTCGTCATCCTATCTGTAACCTATCCTATCAAACTCTTAGCAGTTACCTACTCTGTCCTATTACAATAACTAACAGTTATTGCCAGATAAGAGTCAACACTCCATATCTGCAATCCCTTACAGTCCTTCACGAATTTACAAACAAGTTACATTTTAAAAATGTTGTTTACAAAATATCTCAACAACCCGATTTCATTCTTAGTTAATTTCTGATTTGAAACTCTGTCATGATGAGATGTCATTTCGTTGCCTTCACGCTTGTGTTTTGAATTTGAAGGCGATGCTCCTACATCATGCTCCTTTGGTTAAAATTTTCATGGAATCATGTCCATGAGCTCCTGCACTATCTTTCCATGCTTCAAAATATCAGGTTCTATAACCCAACTTGCATCTTCCATTGGATGATCTTTCCACTTCACTAAGTATTCAGGATATGTCTTTCTCCTGGTCTCTTTGTTCAATGATTTTCTCCATCTGAGGTTTTTCTACTGTGGGCAAGTGTTCTTCCCACTAAACTTCTCTTTGATCATCTGATTCTCTTGCCTCATCTCTCATGTAAGGATACAGGTCTACACCATTGAATATCGAAGATATTCCAACATTGTCTGGCAACTCAATTTCATAAACATTGGCTATGAATTTTCTGAGAATCCTGCATGGTCCTATATTCTTCATCTTCAATTTGTTACACGTTCCCCTTGGAAACCTTTCTTTTCTCAAATGAGATCAAACTTCATCTCCAACTTCGAATTGAACTTCTCTCCTCTTTTGATCAACTCTGCTCTTATATTTATGGTTTTTGTTTTGTAGATGTTCTTTGACTCTATCATGGAGTTTCTGCATTTCTTTTGCAAAATCCTATACTCCAACACTTCTAAACTCATCTTGATTCAGATCTCTCAACTCTGTAATCCCTCTTGGTTGTATACCATACACAATTTCAAAAGGACTTTTCCCTGTGCTCTTGTTCACTGAATTGTTGAATGCAAATGCTGCTTGTGCCGAAATCTGATCCCATTGACGACCTTTCTCAGTGACTAAGCTTCTAAACAAGTTTCCCAGACTCCTGTTCACTACTTCAGTCTTTCCATCTATCTAAGGGTGATATGTTGAACTAAAGGACAAGTTTTTCCCTGGCCTCTTCCATAGAGTCCTCCAAATGTGTCCTACAAATTTGGTGTCCCTGTTTGAGACTATGCTCCTCGGAAATCCATGTAGTCTCACTACTTCTTTGAAAAACAAATTGGTTATGTGTGTAGCATCGTTTGTCTCCTAGCATGGTATGAAATGTGCCATTTTTGAAAATCTTTCCACCACAACAAATATGGAATCGCTCCCTTTCTGAGTTCTAGGCAATCCCAAAACAAAATCCATATTGATTGCATCCCACGACCTCTCTGGAATTGGTAATGGCTGATACAAACCAGTGTTTTTTGGTCTTCCTTTTGCATACTGAAAAATTTTGCATTTGTTCACAAAAAATTTCACCTCTTCTCTTATGCGTGGTCAATAATATGAGTTGATCAGTTGTGCAAATGTCTTATCGTGACCAAATTTCTAGCTAAACCTATGTTGTGTTTCTCTTTCAGCAGGTTATCTCTCATTGAGAATTTCAGTATGCATAATTGGCTTCCCTTGAACAATAATCCATCCTGGATCAAATATTCATTCCATGGGCTTTTGTCTCCCAACAAATGATTCTTGCATGCCTCATAAGCTTCCTTAAAATCTGCATCTTCTTTGTACATATCCTTGACGTGTTCAAACCCTAAGGTCTCCACTTGGAATTCCTGTACAATCAAAATCCTTCTTCTCAAAGAATATGAAACTTTGTTAGCAGTTCCAACAATATGCTTAATAACAAAAGTAAAATTTTGTATAAATTCTACCCATTTTGCATATTTCTGATTCAACTTTTCTTACCTAGTAATAAATTGCAAAGCTTGATTATCAATGTACAAGACAAATTCTTTAGGAATTAGATAGTGTCTCCACTTCTTCAAAGCTTGAATCACTGCATAAAATTATTTATCATATGTGTAATACTTCTACTTGGCATCATTCAGATTCTCATTGAAATAAGCAATTAGACTATTATCCTGACTCAAGACTACTCCAATAGCTAATCCACTTGCATCACACCTCACTTGAAATGTTTTTCCAAAATCTGGTAAGACCAAAATTGGTTGTTCTATGATTTTCTCCTTCAACACCTTGAAACTCTTTTCAACTTCCTCTGTCCATTTAAAATACTTATGTTTCTTTTTCACCATGTCCAACATGGGTGCACATATACCACTGAAATTTCTAATAAACTTTCTATAAAAACTTGCTAACCCATGAAAGCTTCTTAACTCAAATATGTTCCTTGGCGATGGTCATTCTCTGATTTCTCTCACTTTTTCTAGATCCATATTCAATTCATTTGAAGAGATCACAAAACCTAATTATATGAGTTTTTTCTTCATAAAAGAACGTTTCTTCATATTTATCAACAATTTTCCTGCTGCAACTTTTCCATCACTGTTGTCAGATATCCTAAGTGTTCTCCCTTTGTCTTACTGAAGATTAGTATGTCATCCAGATATACTATGACACATTTTCCTATGAAGTCTTTCAATACTTCATTCATCAACCTCATAAATGTGCTTGGTGCATTTGTCAACCGAAATGGCATGACCAGCCATTCAAACAATCCTTCATTTGTCTTGAATGTTGTTTTACATTCATCTCCTTCTCTCATTCTTATTTGATGATATCCACTCTTCAAGTCTATCTTGGAAAAATAGCTTGCTCCACTCAAACAATCCATCAAATCATCCATCCTTGGTAGAGGAAATCTGTACCCAATGGTTATATTTTTGATGGCTCTGGAATTTGAACACATTCTCCATCCTCCATCCTTCTTTGGACTTAACACAGTTGGTACTTCTCATGGGATTAGGATTTCCCTAACTAAACCTTTATCCAACAACTCTTGGACTTGAATTTTGACTTCCTCATTCTCTCTAGGTGTCAACCTATAAGCTTCTTCTTTATTTGGTAAAATAGCTCCTGGAATAAGGTCAATATGATGGCTTATACTCCTAATGGGTGGCAATGAGTGAGGTAACTCATCCACTACTATGTCAACATATTTTTCTAACAGTTCCTGGATTTCTTCAGGAAAATCTTCCATGGAAGTATTTGTAAGGATAACTCTCGGCTTCCTCATTACAGAAAATTGCATTTCTTTCTCCTTCTTGACTTTATTCAAGAGTTCCTTCCCACCCATAAGAAGTATGCTTGAACTAGCTTCCCTCTTTTTCTCTTTGTCTTCAATTGGTAACAACATATGTTTCCTACCACTCTTTTCTAGGGTATAATTATTATTTCTTCCATCATGAATAACCTTTATGTCAAACTGCCATGGTCTCCCCAATAAAATATGACAGACATCCATAGGAATTACATCACATAATATTTCATCCCTATAACCTCCTATTTTAAATTCAACTTGACATTGTTGACTTACCATTACTTGATGTCCTATTTGCAACCATGATACCTTGTATGGGTTTGGATGTGCAGTTGTCTTCAACTCCATCTTATCCGCCATATTTGTGGATACTATATTGCCAGTTCTCTCACTTTCTATGTTCACCTTACAAACTATGTCTTTCGTCTTACAAGCAGTTCTGAACAAACTTGTTCACTGAATTGGTTCCTCCATCTCCTTCTCTGGTTTAAGAAGAATCTTCCTCATCATGAGGTTCTTTCCTCCTAATGTTGCTTCTGCTTCCACATGTTTATGTGCTTCATCAACATGTGCTTCACCTCCTCCTTCTTTCTTTCTCTCGAGACATTCCCAAGATTTGTGTCCTTGTTTTCCACAGGTATAACATTTTACTGCGCCTCCTCTGGTTCTTCCTCATCCTCTGGAAAACAAACTTCTTCCTCTGCGTTGTCCTTATTTATAACTTCCACCCTTCTCATGGTGACTATGATGTTTTTCAGCTTCATGTTTCGGCTTCTGGAACTTCTCTCTGTTTGTTCCCTTACCTCTGCCTGAAATTCCTCCTCTGCTTCGTTGGCTTTGTTTCCTGGCCAATTTTTCTTCAGTTTTCAAGGCGACTTGATAAGCATCATCAAATTTAGTGACAAACATCATGCTGATCTTCTCTTTTATTTCATATCTCATCCCATTGATATACCTGACTATCTTTTCGTCTTCATTTTCTTTCTGTCCAGCCCAGATGTTCAGTCTGTAAAATTCTTCAGTGTACTCCTTCACTGATAAGATCTTTTGTCTCGGGTTCTGCAATCTCCTGAATAGATTGATTTGGTAATCCTTTCGGATAAATTTGTATTTCATCTTGGCGACCATCCTATCCCAACTTTTAATTTTCTTCTTACCATTGCTCTTGCATTCGACTTGCAGTTAATCCCACCATAGTGTTGCATGACCCTTCAGCCTTGTCATTGCATGCTTCACCATATTGTCTTCTTTGAAATATTCATAATCGAAGTAGTTTTCCATAGCATGTACTCAATCCAACAATTCTTCAACTTCTAAATTGAATTCATACATTGGTACCTCTTTCCTTGCTCTGGCTCCTATTTTTGAAATAGCTTTTATTAAGCGATCTTGTGCAGCATTCTCTGCTACATTTTCTTCGACCTCTTCTTATTTTCTCTCAGATTCACTGATATCTCCAGTGTCTAGTGCTCTCCTCTATGTTGTTTCCATGGCATCCAATCTCATTCGGAGTCACCTCATTTCTTCTTCCATTTATGCATTCGCTCTACGCCTTATGGAGGCATGTTTTCACTGCGTCACCTATAAACACAAATCAAATTCTTGATAGCACAATTGATATCTATTTGTCTCCTTTCTCCTTTGTCTGTTGTCTACAAACAAACTCAATATCATCTCTGATACCACCTGATGCAGCCCCCCCTACTCCCCCATAGGGTTGCGTGACCCCCCGGTCAAAGGATCTCTGATTCTCTAAATCAAATGACTCTTTAGGACCTTGGTAGTCCCATGTATAAATCAAACACAGGTCCTTTCCTCCTTTCGGTGCAGTTCTATGATACCTGCGACCTTTCCTTTCTCATCTACGAAAACTATCAAATTTTTGGGTGCTAGCACCATTTCAGATAAGCCTCTCTTTTGATGTGACCTTGGGCGATGACCATGCAGTTGCGGGCTCGACCACAAGCGGTTTGAAGTCAAACTAATTTTGGGCCCACAATTCTCCTCAATCCTCCATGTGTCCTCCTGACAAAACCATGGTTTGGATTGCGACCCACCCTCAATATTTTAAACTACGTGCAACTCCTGTCCCCGTAATGCTACGAGATCATCAATCTCATGATCTTGATGATAGTGTTTGAATCGACGGTTCAGATCTGCACCTTTCAATCTACAGACTGGATCTGCCTCTCCTAGATTAGTGGATGTGATCTCTTCGTGATTTCGAACTTTTGGGTTTTGAAATATCATACCCAACTCTATTCCATACTACAATCCCCTGGAGTTGATGATCTGTGGACACATGTCCCATGAAATCAACGGTGATGATCACTTCGGAACTCCGGACTTCATACCTTTCAACTCTCAACTTTTCTCTCCCCGCGAAGTATGCGGATTTATTCCGCGTGTCCTCATGATCTGACAATCGAGTATTACTTCGGGACTTTACCCGGAGTGCACGGATCTATGCCACGTCTATCCTAGATCTGACGGTTCTAAATCACTTCGGGCCTTCGAGGTTCGACAGTCTCAGTTCTCAACTGAAACTCCACAACAACTTTACCCGGAGCTCGTGATCTATTTACAAGTGTCCACCTATAGATAGACAGCTCTCGACTCTTCGGGCTTTGGGTGTTTCAACACTTCGACCTTCTCCTTCCTCTGGATCTTCCGACCTATCAACACATGTCCTCCTGGATCCAATAGTCCATATTTTCTTCGACTCTCCATCTCTTCCCGCTTCAAAAATCCCAAGTTTCACTTGCCTCCGCTTGGACTCATGATATCTGACGACTCAGACCCACTCTGGTGATCCGACACTTGAATTTTACCTGAATAATTTGACGACTCAGATCTGTTCCTGCGATCGAACGACTGATATTCTACTTTGGGTTTCCGACTCTTCGAGGTTCAGAAATCTCAATTCTCAACCCTGGTGAGGTTTCTCTCTCCTCTGTGTGCGAATCATTAAGGCTCCTGCACCTTACCCTGATCAGATGGTTGTTGATTCATTATGTTGTGATCCAACGGCCACTATCGCTCCTCTCTCCTAAGCTTTTGATTCCTCTATGACTTAGAATATTTTCTAGGTGTTCAAAGGCTTTGAACCTTTGCTCCTCCTACGAGTCTAATTCTTGGATATCATTAACACTTTTGAAAAAGTGTTATCCCTTCTGAGATTTTTCCTTAAATGGATTTTGATTTCCCACGCACACCTTGTGTTATCGAGATTTTGATAACTATGTTTGAAGGATTTCTTGAAAATAAATTATTCTCGCCCACCAGGCATTTCTCTGTTTCAGGTTCTTTGATGCTTGATTGATCTTCGACGTTGTGCACACCTTGCACCTTGTCTAAGTTCCCTTGTTTCTCTCTGAACTTCTCTAAATCACTCTGAGACTCAATCGACGCATTCTTTGTGTTCAAGATGCACACCTTGCATACAAGTGTCAAAACATAAACAATTGAAACTCATCCAGTTTCGTCACAAACTCATATAGTCAATATCTCAAACAATCATACATGAACGAAATGAAATAAAACACATACACAGAATATATCATTCATTCACTCATACATCAAATGAAAGCAGTCCAAGATTTGGGACAATTATGTATGTTCTATTCATTCCTGAAAACAAATTACATAGTCTTGTAGTTATCCACTGCGTCTTCCTTGTACTCTATTATGCTCTATTGATATCTATCTCTATCTCCCGATCTTACAACTTTATTTTACAATGTAACGATGAAAACTATATAAGGATCGGCTCCACGAGCTCGTCGTCCTGTCTGTAACCTATCCTATCAAACTCTTAGTAGTTACCTACTATGTCCTATTACAATAACTAACAGTTATTTCCAGATAAGAGTCCACACTACATATCTGTAATCCCTTATAGTCCTTCACGACTTTACAAACAAATTACATTTTTAAAATGATGTTTACAAAATATCTCAACAACCCAATTTAATTCTGAGTTAATTTCTGATTTGAAACTCTGTCATGCTAAGATGTCCTTCTTTTGCCTTCACGCTTGCGTTTTGAATTTGAAGGTGATTCTCCTGCATCAACAGACTTGACAAAAAGTCATATTCTTTGTCAAATGTTGTTCACCGTCCTCTGGATGTAGTAACAAACTCCACATACAATCAACTTTCTATCGCTACTGCACATTTTATTTCACTATTCCTATGCATATGATTGCATATGGGTCAATGAGATTGCCCCTCTTTGCACAAATATTCTCCTCCTAATTGAAGGTGGGTATATAACCAGGGAACGATGCTCTCAAAACTTTATAATGCCTGCATTGACATGTAACTGCAAAAATTTAATGGGAAGGAATTCTAGATTATGGACTTTGCAACATTTTCTGAAGATTACTTTATACTACCACCTTATGCAAGAAGATTGGCATATTCAGGTAATGATTTGGTTTCTGAAAATTGCCTTTTACTACCACCTTCATGTAATTATTTTATTTGATTATTTAGAAGAGACCTTAATGTAGTGGTGTATTCTAGAGACGTTTCCACCTAATATCAATATTTCTGTTGTTTTCCTTGCTTTGAATAAGGAAAATGTATTTCTTCTGTTGTAGTGGATCTGATATTTGAAAAAAAAAATTCTCGAACAATACAATTTCTTATTTTTTAAAATACAGAACAATGTATTTTTTGAACACACGGTTGTTCGAAAAATTTCACTACTAAATTTGAACGTTTTTGCAACGAAGTTTTGTCGGAATCGGGTCGTTGTTGCGAACAAGATGATTTTTTTTTCATCGAAATAGATTTGTCGGTCTAGCGACTACACATGGATCTTCACAGGTCTAGCGACCGAGAAAAGAAGCCTATACACAATAGGGAAACATTACCATTCGTCGGTCCATCCACCAATATTATTAGGTCTAGCTACCCACTTAGTCGCAAGATGCTAGCATATCTAAGGAAAACATAACCTTGGTCACTCTAGTGACCATAATTAGTTAGTCTAGTGACTAATGTTAGTCGATCTAGCGACCCACATTAGTCGCAAGCCTTGCTAGCATCTCTAAGGAAAACATAACCTTGGTCACTCTAGTGACCATAATTAGTCAGTCTAGCGACTAATGTTAGTCGGTTTAACGATTAATATTAGTCGCAAGAGGGACCAAGACAACCCTGGAAAACTTATTTAAGCGACCAAATGGCTATACAAGCGACGAACTTGTTCGTCACTAGAGCGACTAAAATTGGGGTTTTTTTTAAAAACAAATATCCCATTCACACAGGAATAATGTTGGGGTTCTATTAGCGATCAAAAATCACTTGATAATATTTCCCAAATCACATGACAAGAGGATCATTAGGTAGAAGAGTTATTTTTAAATCTTAAAGTTTTAGAGGTTTTGAGAAAGGCTCAAATTCACATAAATTCCATTAAATGAGGATTTCACCTCTAAAAATAGTCCAAAAGTTAATTTTAGCTTTCGGTAGCTAAATGTGAAATTTATAGTTTAATGAGCCGCCAAAAAGCTCCGACTTTCGATGGATAAAAGGCAAAATACACGACTAATAAGTCGTCAAAAGATCTGAAGAGTCCAGATCGGTCTTCTTTCTGCCCAGATCACGTTTTTCCATTTCCATAATCTGTGGGAATGATCTCAAATTAAAGATAATAATTTTATTTTTAAATCTTAAAGTTTTAGAGGTTTTGAGAAAGGCTCAAATTCACATAAATTCAATAAAATGAGGATTTCAACTCTAAAAATAGGCCAAAGGTTAATTTTATCTTTCGGCGGATAAATGTAAAATTTACAGTGTAATGAGCTGCCGAAAAGCTCTGACTTTCACAGACTAAAAGTCAAAATACACGACTAGTAAGCCGCTAAAAGCTCTGAAGAGTCTAGATCGGTCTTCTTTCTGCCCAGATCGTGTTTTTCTGTTTCCAGAATCTGTGGGAATGATCTCAAATTAAAGATAATAATTATCAGAAGCTAGATCATCCTGTTCATCAATTTTTGAAGGCATATGGTAAGGGAATGAAGCCAAATTTCATGTTTATTCTTGACAAAAATCGCCCAGCCATCAAAGACAGATTTCAAAAACTGTGATTTTCACCAGCAAGCTACCAAATAATTCTCCAGGTTGTCAAATTCGACTTATGATGATAATAATGGATCATTTATGCTAAAATATCAAATTGATTATGTTTATTTTTCGTGTTTAAGATCCATTAAATTAGGATCTTGAAACCTTGATGTAAAGCCTATAAAAGCCTAAGAATTATAAGACACCAAAGGGGGGGGAAATAGTCTGAGGACTGTGGTTCTATTCTTGAAGACTTGTACATTTCATCCTTTGGAGATGTCCATGAATATATCTTGACATCGAGCTTCTTTCACTTTGTTTGTTCATTTTTCATATCCTTTCTTTCCAAGTTTATGTATACTCAATGACAGAAGGTTTTCATCCCATCTCTTCGTTGGTATATTAGACTTATATACATTACTTATTATGTTTTTCCTAGTGCCATATAGTTGTCATCCTATCAATGCACTCATAAGCTTAAGCTGCAAGTATTTACTTATTATGTTTGGCCATCTACTATATACAAATCTTATATATTTTTCTGCTCGTATGAAGAAGTATATTACCTATCATTACTGGCCATTCACATATTCCTTTGTGTAGGTATTTCTTGCTATCATAATGAGTCTTCTCCATGTTTTCACTCATTGATTAAAACCTTCTGAGTAGCATAGTTGAAAGCCTTGGTCTTTCAAGTGACCCATGTCTTTCTAAATGGATGTGAGTTTATAATGTCATCCGATTTGATCCTTTTTCCTCCACAATTTATTGATCTATTTAAGTTACCAAGATTACACCCTTCTACAGTCAGGGAGTGATTTCTTGGAGAGATAACACTTTCATTATGTACTTGGGAGATGGCACTAGATTCAACCCCCTAATGGTCAATACCGGTGATCCAATTTACCTTGTCATTTCTAGATGTAAGCACCATTATGATGAGTCTTAATCCATGCTAGGGGATTTAATATCGAGCCTCAAATTGTGGAAGGTGAATCTAGAGCATTGGGTGGAGGAGATTTCACATCATCATACCTCCCTTACGAAGTAGTTGGGCACTATTAAATCGAAGGAATTCCTGTTAGATGTGGAAAATCAATGCCTAAGAGAAAAATCCAGGGAACAAGAAGCTGAAATTTAGAAGCTACAACGACATGTAAAGAAGATAGTTAGCCTTCTCGAGCCTGATATAGGCCCTAGGAGGTTGATAGTCACATCCAACATATGACCAATTTTAATACATATCTCATTGAGATGGAAATAACAATTGAAGGCATAGCTATGTACAATGTGCATATTAATAAGAAACACAGAAATCCTATGAAATGTATTAACTTAAAATATGTGCATTTGGTAGCTATACAAACAATCTATACAGAGTCAATTTTAATATTTCACAATTTTTAGATACAATTAGGCTGAAAAACAATTCTAAACTATGATTACTACTTGCCAATATCCCCATAACATTTTTTCATGCAAGGAAAATAATTTTATTTCATGATAAATCAATGTTGAACCTATATTATTGAAAGAGTTAATACCATACTTATTTTACCAATTTCAACAACCATTTTCTAAATTTCATCCAGGCAAATATCAATATAGTGAGTAGAGCCAAAATAGATTAGTGTCCACTTTTCCATAAAATCACGGTCTATTACATGTTTTCCTTCATGGTTCACTAGGTTAAACAACCCACCAATGGAAACTTTGCCTACTGAGGGTCCGTCTTTCACCTGTGTACATAGATTCTTTATTTCTGAAAACAACAAAGAGTGAAAATATCTTTGATTTCACATAGACCATGATATGACAAAAACTACATACAATGAAATAATGAAACACTCTTTCATGTAAACTCATCTAAAATATATTCAATGAATGATTCAAGGAAATGCATGTGACAACAAGATATTCACTTAAGTGTGAAAATTCCACAAGTGTTTGTGTTTGTATACAATGCCTAGAGGATGATGCTTTCAATCTCAAGAATAATGCAAGTATTCAAATTATTAAAATCAATCAATGATTAAATTTTAATGATATACACAATTGCCTAATAGAGCACAATATATTTCTTTGAAGTATCTATGACTTTGATCAAACTAATTTCAAGACATCAATATTTCAAAGCCACAAAATGTTTCATATGTGTCAATCCAATAATCCAATAGTATCCTTCTCAGTTCATTACATATTAGAAGTTGGGACTATCTATTTGACTTCAATTCAATATGTGTCAGTCCTACTTGTCCTAAATATGCAAATGCAAATGATATGTGACGCAGACCTATTGGCCCTCGGGCCGAGATCTTCTCACAGGATCGTTCTTTAACCCCTTCGAGACGGATCGGCTCTTTCGGATTCCCTGCTGGAATCTCCTTTCAAATCGATCCACGGGTCCTTCAGGAAGCTCCCCTGTGCGAACAGCACTAGGCACGAGCTCCTTTCTCCCCAAGCGACCATAGTGCTATGACCAAGGGCCTAACCCAAGGTCCTTTTTCGCAACTCGCAATCTCGCAAGTTCGTGAGTCGAGGCTCCCGACTCTTCCTTTTAAATATCACGATACCTGAAATGTCGATACGGGTATGGCTCTTCCTCTGTCAGCACCTTCCTCACGTGACCACCGGCTAGGCTAAGCACTAGCACTTCTCGCTACTCGCCACTTCACGAGTTCGAATGTCCAACCTTGGCACCTTTCTTTCACAAACCCCCGAGAGGCAATGTTCAATTTTCTCCTCTCGTTCTTGCTACTCGCGACTTCGCGAGTCGAAGGGTCGAGCTCACGTACTCTTATCTCGCGAATTCCTGAGACTTGAAAGTCAGCGAGGTTTGACCTTCCCTTCGCACTTCTCGCAACTTGCTACTTCGCGAGTTTTCATGTCGAGCTCTCGTACTCTTAACTCGCGAATACCCAAGACGCGAGAAGTCAACAGAGTGTTGACTCCTTCCACTAGGTGACGTGTGTCTGCCTATCTATTTCTTAGGCCCACCTTGTGGTTCTACCACGTGTTTCCTCCATGCCTTGGCTCTCGGCACTTTGCAACTTCTGTAGTTGAGACGAGGTCCTTCCAACCTCTGAACCTCTGAATACGCGAAACACACGATGAGGCTTTGATCCAACTGTTCTCCCTTGACCCGGATCCAATGGCTGTCTTTGCTCCTCGCGACTTCGCTACTTGCGACTTGGAGCACCCAATCTTTGGGCTCTCACCTTGCTAACCTCCGAGTTCGCGAGATCCCTTGATCTCTACCACCTATCCTCCTCCGATGGATGGCTGCGATTATCTCGTGACTTCACCACTCGCAAAGTCAAAGGACTTCCCTCTCTGAACCCCGATGTCTGAATCCCCGATAGAGAGGATCTCGTGACATGTGCCCTTCCAATCAGACGGCTCAGATTCTTTCGCTATTTTGGAACTTCGCACCTCGCAACCTTGCGAATCTTGATGAAAAGTTTTCAATTTTCCAACTCACGAAGCCCCGAAATGAGATTACGCGAGTAATCCAACAGCCCCTGTTGGCCCAAATCCTACAGCCCAATTTCTCCTGAGCTTGCACTTAGAAAACCACTCATCATAACCTTCTTGCTCCTCTACAAGATCTGACGGTTCTCGAAACTTCGTGAATTCTCCATGGAGAATTTCGACCGTCCAATTCCTCCTTAACACTCCTGCGAAATGAACAAGTACACCTTCACGAAACTTGTCCACTAGCAAAACAATGTTGTTGCGCCTCCTTCTAATACTTCAAGGAACTAGTCCTCTCTGAGCGTCTCTTCGACAACTTCAAAGACTCTATCCCTCCTGAGCTTTCTCCACAACTCAAGTCTTCAAGAAGACTCCTGCACACACTCCCTGTGGCAATTCTTCAAATACTTCCAAGTATTTCAACCTCTTCAACTCAGCGCACTCCCTGTGACAGTAGTCTTTCAACAACTCCCTTAGGTTGAAAACTCTGAGAATCTACTCGGCCTGCGCACACCTTGCATGGCTCTTGTGCTTAAATTTCACTTCTGCGAGAATGAGAACAATGTTATCCCTCCTGAGCTTTCAGAGATGACCTCTATTTTCTATCAACGCACACCTTGTGGACAATTTCGCTGCACTCCTTGCAGGAAAACTCTCGCTCAGACAGAGAAATAATTGAAACTCATTCCTTACTCTCCCTCTCTTCAGATTTTAGACATTAAATATGAAATCATACATTCACGCATCAAAGAAAATGCATAACAAAGAGTAAACAATCATATATCAATCAACATGTACAAACACAGAAAGCAATTGAACACCATGAGTCTGAACTAAAGATCTTTGTATTAATCCAAAACTTCTGTACATGGGGTTTTACTCTACACAGCTCTCTGCTTCTGCTCTCCTATGCTCTCTGGATAAATTTTGTTGCTAATCTTACAATGAGACAAGTGAGGGTGTTTATATATGTTTTCCCTCTGGCTCCTAAAACTATCTAATCTAAGAATTCAAAGCTACCTACTTACATTTACTAGCATAAATGCATCTTAGTCCTTCAGACAAGAGTGGGGTGCTCAAGGTATGATTACAATCTACAAGTACGCTCTTTCTTAATTATTACATCTAAGTTTGGTGTATCAAACTTCAAAACATTTCAAACAATTCATCATGTGCCAAAATGCATTGGCGTTTTGTCCCACGCTCGCTTGTTGTTGGCGATGCTCCTGCATCATACTCCCTCACTTGAAAATTTTCATGGGCTCCTGTCCATGAGCTCTCGCACGGTCTGTCCATACTTCTGGATCTCTGCTTCATTATCCCAGCTGACATCTTCAACTGGATGTCCCTTTCACTTCACCAAGTATTCAAAATATTCCCTTCTCCTGGTCCTCTTGCTAACTCTTTTGTCCAGTATACTTTCCATCTGTGGCTTCTCTGCAACTGGCATCTGTTTAGTCCACTAAAACTCTGGTTGTTCATCACTTGTTCTTGCTTCCTTATCTTTGTATGGGTACAAATCTGATATGTTGAATATCGGAGAAATTTCGATCCCATCGGGTAATTCAATCTCATAAGCATTTGCCCCAATTTTCTTCAAGACCTTACATGGTTCGATCTTCTTCATATTTAGTTTGTTATATGTCCCCTTCGTGAATATTTCCTTTCTCAGATGTGCTAGAATCAAATCACCAACCTCAAATTGAATTTGTCTTCTGTGTTGATCTGCTCTACGCTTATACTTTTGGCTTGAGTTTTTCAATCGCTCCTTCACCTGGCTGTGAAGTTCCTTCATTGCTTTGGCAAAATCTTCTGCACTAGCACTCCTAGTTGCATTCTATTCTGAATATCTCAATTCTGAAACTCCTCTTTGCTGCATCCCATAAACAATCTGGAATGGACTCTGCCCTGTGCTTCTATTTAGTGAGTCGTTATATGAAAATTCTGCCTGTGGCAGAATATTGTCGCACTGACTGTGGTGTTCTGTCACCAAGCTCCTCAGCAAGTCTCCCAAACTTTTGTTCACAAATTCTGTCTGTCCATCCATCTGAGGATGATAAGATGAACTGAATGATATGTTTGTTCCCATATTTTTCCATAAGGTTCTCCAGAAGTGTCCCACGAACTTGGTGTCTCGATCCGAAACTATGCTCCTTGGTAAGCCATGAAGTCGAATAACTTCTTTGAAAAACAGATTCGCAATGTGAGTTGCGTCACTGGTTTTTTGACACGGTATGAAGTGTTCCATCTTAGAAAATCTATCCACCACTACAAATATCGAGTCAAGCCCTCTTTCTGTTCTCGGCAGCCCCAATATGAATTCCATGCTTACTGCATCCCATGGCCTCTCAGGTATGGGTAACGGTTGATATAAGCCTACATTTTGCCTCTTCCCTTTTGAATGCTGACAAATTTTTCATCTGTCTATGAATATTTTGATGTCTGCTCTCATTCCTGACCAAAAATATGACTCATTTAACTTTGAGAATGTCTTGTCATGACCGAAATGCCCGGCCAATCCTCCACTATGTTTCTCCTTCAACAGATTCTCCCTCATGGAGCATTTTGGAATACAAAGTTGTTTACCCTTAAACAGTAATCCTTCCTAGATCATGTATTATATCCATTTAATTTCCCTTAGAATTGGATTCTCAACTGCTTCATACACCTCCTTAAAATGTGGATCATCTCTGTACATGTCCCTAAGATCATCAAAACCTAGTGTTTTGACTCTGAACTCCTCCAACAACAAACATTTCCTGCTCAAAGCATCAGCAACTTTGTTAGCAGTTCAAGAAATATGCTTAATTACAAAAGTAAATTTCTGCATGTATTCAACCCATTTAACATGTCTTTGATTCAACTTCTCCTGTTGAGTCACAAATTGCAAAGCATGATTGTCACTGTATAATACAAACTCCTTAGGAATCAAGTAGTGTCTCCACTTCTTCAATGCCTGGATAATAGCATAGAACTCCTTGTCATACATGGAGTATTTCACTTTTCTTCATTCAGCTTCTCACTGAAGTATGCTATCAGCCTATCTTTTTGGCTCAATACTGCCCCTATTGCAAATCCACTTGCATCACATTTTACCTGAAATGTCTTTTTAAAATCCGGCAACACCAAAATTGGTTGTTCAGTGATTTTCCTGTTTAGCAAATTGAAGCTTTTCTCAACCTCTTCTGTCCAGTGAAAAGATTTGTGTCTCTTCTTCACTGTGTCCATCATTGGTGCACTAATTCCACTGAAATTCCTAATGAACTATCGGTAGAAACTAGCCAATCCGTGAAAACTTCGAACCTCAAATATACTCTTCGGTGATGGCCAATTCTTAATCACCTCCACTTTATCTGGATCCATCCTCAACTTGTCTGCAAAAATAACAAAACCCAAACAAATGAGCTCTGTATTCATGAACGAGGATTTCTTCATGTTTATCAGCGACTTCTCTTGCTATATCCTCTTCATCACTGTAGCCAAATGGTTCAAATGACCTGCCTCTGTTTTGTTGAAAATCAGTATGTCATCAAGATACACAATGACAATTTTTCCGATGAAATCCTTCAGGACTTCATTCATCAATCTCATGAAGGTACCTAGCACATTGGTTAAGCCAAACGGCATAACAAGCCATTCATACAACCCTTCGTTAGTCTTGAAGGCTATCTTCCATTCATCACTTTCTCTCATACGAATCTGGTGATATCCACTTTTCAAATCAATCTTTGAAAAAAAATTGGCCCCACTTAAGTAATCCATCAAATCATCCATCCTTGGCAATGGAAATCTGTACCTGATGGTATTCTTTTTAATTGCTCTTGAATCAGTACACATTCTCCAACCTCCATCTTTCTTCGGACTGAGCACTGTCAGAACAACACATGGACTCAAGCTTTCTCTAATCAACCCTTTGTCCATTAAATCCTAGACCTGTCTTCTGACCTCTTCATTTTCCTGCGGCATCAATCTGTACGCTTCTTTGTTTGGAAAACTAACTCCTAGCATGAGATCAATGTGATGACTTACACTTCTGGTCGGTGGTAACGAACAAGGTAGTTCGTCCACTACTATGTCAGCAAACTCTTCCAACAGTTTCTGAACCTCTTCTGGTAAATCATCTATCCTTGTACTGGTTAAAACAATTTTAGGCTTCCTGACCACAATGAATTGTGGTTCCTCCTTCTTCTTGACCTCTGTAAGAAGTTCCTTCCCACTCATGAGAAGTACAGTGTTTCTTACTTCAGGTTTCACCTCTTTGTCCTTAATTGACAACAACATGTGAGTTCTCCCATTCTTCTCTAGGGTGTATGTGTTCTTCCTCCCATCATGAATCACATTCCTATCATATTGCCACAGTCTACCCAGCAATAGATGACAAACATCCATGGGAATAACATCACAGAGTATTTCATCTTTATACCCTCCTATTTTAAACTCAACTAAACATTGTTTAGTGACATTTACCTGATGTCCTTTTTGTAGCCATGAAACTCTGTATGGACTTGGATGTTCAATAGTCTCCAGCTCCAGCTTTTCTACCATCTCTGTAGAAATGAGATTATCTGTGCTACCACTATCCACAATGACCTTGCATACCCTGTCCTTGGTTTTGCAAGCAATCCGAAAAAGACTGTTCCTTTGCACCGAACTCTCCACCTCCTTCTCTGGTGTTAAGAGAACTTTTTGCATCATCAACGACCTTCCACCTTCAGCATCCTCTGCCTCAACATTCCACCTCTGTGCTTCGGAAATGTGAGTTTCACCACCTTCTTTCTTCTTATCTGGACATTCATAAGATTTATGTCCAACCTTTCCACATGTGAAGCATTTCACCACTCCACCTCTTCCTCTTCCTCTACCTCTGGTACGAGGAAAAATGTTTCCATCAGCATACTGACCTTTCTATTCAGTATGCTGCCATCTATGTGAGCTTCCACCTCTCTCAGTTTGAGTTTGAGGTTTCTTCCACTCTTCCTTGGGTTTCTGATTTCTATCCTAGGCAGCTGATTTTCCTCTGGCTTGACTTCTGCCTTGGCCTCTTTGACCTTGTTTTCGTCTCAGCTTCTCTTCAGCTTTTAGAGCCATCTGATAAGCATCTTCCACCGTTCAAATAGTCATCATGCTCATCTCATCCTGAATGTCGTATCATAGACCATTCATATATCTAGCAACTTTTTTATCATCACCTTCGCAATGACCTGCCCTGATGTTCAGCCTGTAGAATTCTTCAGTGTACTCCTTTACTGACATCAGCTTCTGTCTCAAATTCTACATTCTCTGAAATAGAGTAATTTGGTAGTCCCTAGGAATGAATTTCGCCTTCACCTTTGCGATCATCCTATCCCAACTCTTGATTTTCTGCTTGCCTTTGCAGCATCTGTCAGCTTGTAGCTCATCCCACCACAATGTTGCATGTCCTTTCAATCTTGTGACAGCGTGTTTGACCTTTTTTTCCTCCTCGACATCTTCATAGTCAAAATATGTTTCTAGAGCTCTAATCCAGTCTAGAATCTCTTCAACATCTAGGTTTCCTTCATATACTGGAATATTCATTTTTTCCTTAGCACCCATTCTTGCAACAGCCCTAAGTAGTTGTTCATTTGTTGCATCTTCTGCTATGACTTCTTCTCCTTCATGTCCAGCTTCATCTTCACTTTCAAATTCACTGACATCTCCACCACCAGTTGTGCGCCTCTGTGCTATATCCATGTCCATGAGTTTGGCACGTATGTCATGCATCTCTCTTTCCATGGCTGGATTTGGCACCTGCCTACCCCTTCCTCTTGGCATTTCCTTTTCCTCTGGAGGATCGAATGTTTATCTGTCTCTTCTTCTCGGCGGCATGGCTGATATTTATTTCTCACTTTCCCTGTCTAAAGTATACAAACAGAGTCAAGCTCTGATACCAACTGACGCAGACCTATCGGCCCTCAGGCCAAGATCCGCTCACAGGATCGTTCTTTAACCCCTTCGAGTCAGATCATCTCTTTCAGATTCCCTTCTGGAATCTCCTTTCAAATCGATCCACAGGTCCTTCGGGAAGCTCCCCTGTGTGAACATCACTAGGCACAAGCTCCTTTCTCCCCAAGTGACCACAGTGCTATGACCAAGGGCCTAACCCAAGGTCCTTTTTCGCAACTTGCAATCTCGCGAGTTCGTGATTCGAGGCTCCTGACTCTTCCTTTTAAATCTTGCGATACCCGAAATGCCAATACGGGTATGGCTCTTCCTCTGTCGACACCTTCCTCATGTGACCACTGGCTAGGCTAAGTTCTAGCACTTCTCGCTACTCGCCACTTTGCGAATTCGAATGTCCAACATTGGCACCTTTCTTTCACGAACCCCCGAGAGGCGATGTTGACTTTTCTCCTCTCGTTCTCACTACTCGCGACTTTGCGAGTCGAAGGGTCGAGCTCAAGTACTCTTATCTTGCAAATTCTTGAGACTTGAAAGTCATCAAGGTTTGACCTTCCCTTCACACTTCTTGCAAATCGCTACTTTACGAGTTTCCATGTCAATCTCTCATACTCTTATCTCGTGAATCCCCGAGACGCGAGAAGTCAACGGAGTGTTGACTTCTTCCACTAGGTGATGTGTGTCCACCTGTCTATTTCCCGGGCCCACCTTGTGGTTCTGCCAAGTGTTTCCTTCGTGCCTTGGCTCTCGACACTTCGTGAGTTTTGTAGTTGAGACGAGGTCCTTCCAACCTTCGAACCTTCGAATACGTGAAACACACGATGAGGTTCTGATCCAACGGTTCTCCCTTGACCCAGATACAATGGCTGTATTTGCTCCTTGCGACTTGGAGCACCCAATCTTTGGGCTCTCACCTTGTGAACCTCTAAGTTCACGAGATCCCTTGATCTCTGCCACCTGTCCTCCTCTGATGGACGACTGTGATTCTCTCGCGACTTCGCCACTCGCAAAGTCGAAGGACTTCCCTCTCTGAACCCCAATGTCCGAATCCCCGATAGAGAGGATCACGCAACACGTGCCCTTCCAATCGGACGGTTCAGATTCTTTCACTATTTCGGAACTCCGCACCTCGCGACCTCGCGAATCTTGATGCAAGGGTTTCAATTCTCCAACTCACGAAGCCTCGAAATGAGATTATGCGAGTAATCCAATGGCCCCTATTGGCTCAGATCCTACGGCCCGATTTCTCCTGAGCTTGAACTTAGAAAAACACTCACCATAACCTTCTTGCTCCTCTGCAAGATCTAACAGTTCTCAGAACTTCATGAATTCTCCACGGAGAATTCCGACCGTCCAATTCCTCCTTAACACTCCTGCGAAATGAACAAGTACACCTTCACAAAACTTGTCCACCAGCAAAACAATGTCGCTATGCCTCCTTCTAATACTTCAAGGCACTAGTCCTCTTTGAGCGTCTCTTCGACAACTTCGAAGACTCTATCCCTCCTGAGATTTCTCCACAACTCGAGTCTTCAAGAAGACTCCTGCACGCACTCCCTGCGGCAATTCTTCAAATACTTCCAAGTATTTTAACCTCTTCGACTCTGTGCACTCCCTGTGACAGCAGTCTTTCAACAACTCCCTCAGGTTGCAAACTCTGAGAATCTACTCGGCTTGTGCACACCTTGCTCGGCTCCTGTGCTTAACTTGCACTTCTGCGAGAATGAGAACAATGTTATCCCTCCTGAGCTTTCAGAGATGACCTCTATTTTCTGTCAACGCACACCTTGCGAACAATTTCACTGCACTCCTTCCAGGAAAACTCTCGCTCAGACAGAGAAACAATTGAAACTCATTCCTTACTCTCCCTCTCTTCAGATTTCAGACATTAAATATGAAATCATACATTCACGCATCAAAGAAAATACATAACAGAGTGTAAACAAGAATATATCAATCAGCATGTACAAACACAGAAAGTAATTGAACACCATGAGTCTGAACTAAAGATCTTTGTATTAATCCAGAACTTCTGTACATTTGGTTTTACTCTACACGGATCTCTACTTCTGCTCTCCTATTCTCTCTTGATAAATTTTGTTGCTAATCTGACAATGATACAAGTGAGGTTGTCTATATTCATTTTCCCTCCGGCTCCTAAAACTGTCTAATCTAAGAATTCAAAGCTACCTACTTACATTTACTAGCATAAATGCCTCTTAGTCCTTTAGACGAGAGCAGGATGCTCAAGGTCTGATTACAATCTACAAGTACACTCTTTCTTAATTATTACATTTAAGTTTGGCATATCAAACTTCAAAACATTTCAAACAATTCATCATGTGCCAAAATGCGTTGGCGTTTTGTCCCACTCTCGCTTGTTGTTGGTGATTCTCCTGCATCAATATGTAACCCTTCCAAATGCACACAAGTTAAGATTTCTAATGTTGCTTATGTATGCAGATTGTAGGTTATGTCCCCCATGAATTATATCTGTCAAAAGAAAATTAAATGTGGTTGGGAATGACTATGTTCACACAGTCATAATTGAAGGTTTTACTATGATTTTGGGTGGAGAGTTTGGGAGGTAGTTTAGGTAGAGTGACTATGAGGTATGTGAGGTTGTTTTTAGGGGTGTGTCAAAGTCGAATAGGGTCTTAAATTAAGACTTCAGGATAGTCAGCAGTAAGGGTTTCTATAAGTAGTTGTGGGGTGTCTAAATGTTTAGGAGATAGGGTTAATGGCCTTGTCTTAGGGAGATAATGGCGTAGGCATGAAAGGAGAGATATCCTAGGGTGAGCTAGTATGAAAATAGGTCAACGTTAGGTAGGTTGGTGCTGCAAAAATAGCTTAGGACAGTCAAATGGTAGACAATCCTGAGGATGAACGTGAGTTTTTAGGATAGTAAGAGAGAGGCCTAGAGATCTTGAGTTAGGATTCTAATAGTTTAGAGTGGTGGATAGGTTAGGGTAGGTTGCTAATGAATATGGACAACAAACTTCACAAAGAGTGTTGTCCAAAGGAAATTCCTTGTGACACTTTTAATATTTACCATTCCAATAAAGTTGTGTTCAAACCAAGCATGTGTATTATTAATGTCAACACCATCTAAGTAGAAATTCTTGATCTTCTCAAAATGATGACATATAAGCAACATATTATTAACTGGACCTAAGTAATGCCTCCCTTTAAATGAATATTATAAATAACTACAAAAAAATTTGATCCCCATTTTACTCAATGTATGGCATGTTTCTTTCCTTTGGGGAGCTTCTCAAGGTGCAATGGATATTTTTTTTACAAATGAATGATTATGGATTTACTGGAAATAATTTTCTTGATCATTTTTTATGATAGGATACCTGACTTCTAAGTTTTTCTTTTTATGAATGAAAGTACCCAATAATAGGGAAATGTAAGAATACCAAGATATGATAATTTTATCAATGTTCACTAATGACCTCAAAGGTAGGTCAATGGGACTCAAAAGTACAATTGAGTAGTGACCCATTGTGGGATCATAGTAGCATCTCCTAGAAGCTGAATTATAAAACAAAATAAGTTAAACTACTAAAAAAGAGAAATGACAAAATAGAAATTTCATATGTAACATGAAAAAGGGATGCTCATCCTCGTTAGAAGATGAAGCCCTTGATGTCACTACAAAAATAATACTAAAATTAGAGAAGAGAGAAGATGATTTCCTCGGTGAGTCACCAACCATAGATTAGTCAATTCATTGCCTGACAATGTCTTTAGGGGAGAGTCCAGATTTGAGAGGACTTGACTATGTAACCATGGGTGAAATTAAAAATACCTAG
>JZKD02S1342570.1:192207-202817 GCA_000966675.3 Picea glauca
GGTGTCTTCTCTGTTATGAAATTTTTCAATACTTCCATGATCTCCTCTTTTAAACCATCCATCTTTGCCTCCAACTTAGCTTCCATCTCTTGTAGTTCATCTTTTGTTACTATCTACTTTTGTAAATCATTTACGTCCCTACGCATTTCTTTACCTTCATAAAGAGTCCAAGCAGGATTGTCTGGAGGCTTAGTTGGTGTAGAAGTTCCCTTTTTGGGTGGCATGTTGACCAAGTATCATTTTTGAACCTTGATTTTGAGTTGGTTCTGCTAGACAATTTTTCTTCTGTTGTATCTCCCAAGTTTCGACCATTTTGGGTATGAAACTTTCTTTTATGTAGTTCTATGATGTTTATTCTTTGGAATTCCATAGTTATGATCAAAATTGGATGTGCAAAGTGGAATTTATGGTAACTTCCCCACAATTTGCTGATTTTTGGCCTTTTCAAGAGATCTCACTTGTATAGCGTGCCCCGCATAAAATAATTAATATAAATTTCTGAAACTCGTATTATAAATACTGCAGACTATCCACTATCTAATGAAACTAGTCCTACTCAATTTAGATACTCTAGGAAGAAGTTATGATTGTTTTACCTAGAACACCTTCTTGAGACTAGTCAATAGGACTAGTCAGATACCCTATCTTCCACAGGGTGTATCTACAAATTTAATATGACCCAAGATATGAAATTATTACCACAGATACCTTACTAATTTATGTGAATAGCCTCTGGAGGTCAGGGTCTGAAATGTTACATAAAAAAAATTTATAGCGAAAATTACGCAATGGCTCAGTTCAAGATGATTCCAGAACCCTATCTTGTACAGGCTGTATCTCCGAAAGTATAAGGCCTTAGGAGATGAAATGTTAACCCAACATACCTTGATCCATATAATAAATATCCTCCAATACGTTCCTTCTGAAACGTTGTAGAAAACAATTTATAGCAAAAATTCCAAGGTGTCTCAGATGTAGAAGCGAAACCCCAAGACCTTGAGCTTTGATACCATATGTTAAGAACCAAATATCAATATAGCATAGAAAAACCTCAGAAAAAGTACTCAACGCCTTGAAAAAGAGATAATTTTAGATAATAAGCCTCTTCGAGGGGGCAACCTCCTTTTACCCCACTTAAATGTTCAAATACAAGATGATTCCAAATGAAAATGTCTCATTGGTATATAAAGGAGACTATGAGGTATAATTACAACTAATGGAATAAAGACGACATAAATAAAATAACATTACTAATGTAATATGCCCCAATTAAGGGGTAATGAGCCAATATTAGGGTTTAACCGTCGCTGCCTTCCATCCCCACTAACTTCACACCCTTCCCAATGTATATTAATTATGGTCTTACTAGTGACAATTGAACACATTGATATGAAACAATTGGCACCCGGACCTCCACCATATACAAATTAACTATCAGACTCCAACATCGTCCCCTCTTCTGTGTTACACATTATGCATTCAAATGTTTTGAGCGATACAATTTGACCATTGGGGTCTCACGTCTTCTGGGGAGACCTTGTCACCCTATTTTGTATCCTCGGGTTAGCGGTTTCACGAAATCTCCAATTCCTGGTCACTGTTTCTTGTGCCGTCCATCCTTTTCCTTCTTTACAAATATGAAACAACAAAGGTTTAATGCTAATATGCCATCATGCAATAACCGTAAAGATCATAATTAATAAGAAAAATCCTCGAGGACTAACCATCCCTACAGAACTTGTCCAAAAACATGCAGAGAAGATCTAGCCATGTAATGGGAAAACTATTACAAATTTCAATATATTAGCAAAAACAAGTACGAGCCACAGTTTCCCTATTCCATACTTGAACACTTTTTCGATTGTAGGTTACCATATTGATGGCCTCAAAATTGTGTTTCAAATCTTCCGTGACTTGCTAACAGTGCCTGGAGTTTCCCGATATACAATTTGTCTGTTGGAATGCTCCGTCATGAGCCCAACCATCTGTCGTTCCTTTCAATACTTAGCCCCAATTTGGCTATATCTCCATGATGTGGTACATTTACTGTGTATCAATTTCAGCCTACCATTTCCATGCTCCATACTTAGACACTTTTTTTATTGTGGGTTCCCGGACTGGTGGGCTGAGGATTGTGTTTCCAATGTTCTATGACCAACAAATAATACCCAGAGTTTCGCGATATAAAAAACATTCTCAAGAATGCACCATCATGCCCTCTTTCATGTTACATGATCTGTGTTCAACACTCCCGAGAGATACAATTTGACCCTCAGTCCCTCACCTCTGCTGGTTGAATCTTGTAGCCCTATTTCAAAACGTCACCAACCACTTTCGATAATTATCCATTCCTTAATTGTTGTTCCATGTCCCAGCCACCTTCCTACTTCTCTCTGGATATGCAATTGGCAAGCTTTAATTCTAACACTTCATCATGCATGAACCTTAAACATATCATTAATGAGTGAAAGGCTCAAGGAGATCTCCCACTCTTCTGCCATATACAAATTGATCGTCGGACTCCCATATCATCCCCTCTTCCATGCTACACATTTTTCACTCAAGTTCTAAGACATACAATTTGACCCTTGGGAAGTCACGTCTCCTAGGGAACCATCATCACCCTAATTTTGAAGCCTGTCCAACCTCTTTCCATACTTTCCCATTTCATGGAATCTCTTTCCTCGATCCTTGAGTTGGCGGGTTCACGAAATCTTCAATTCCTAGTCACTATTTATTATGCCTGACCAAGGTTTAATGCTAACAGTTCACCATGCAACAACTATACATACCATCATTAAAAATAAAAAGTGTCGACGAGATAGTGAAATTTAAATGAAGCTCGACTCCTCGAATTTAAATGAATTTATTTTCTCTTATTTTCTCTTTTCTGCCGAGAGACATGCAAAACATATCTTTCCACGCAATGGGATATATATTACAAGTTTCAATATATTAGCAAAAATGAATCCGCCCAGCTGTTACCCTATTCCATACTTGAGCCACATTTTCAATTGCGGGTTCTGGGATAGGCGGGCTCACATTTTCACTCCCATTGTTCTGTGTCCTGCAAACATTACCCAGACTTCTGCGATATACAAATTTCCCTTTGGATTGTCCCACCATACCCTATTTTGTGTTATGCATTTTGCACTCAAAAATTTCTGAGACATACAAATTGACCCTCGAGCCCTCACCTCCAACGGTTGTACCTTGTAACTCTATTTTGAATCCTTCCCAACCGCTTTCGATAATTGGACACTCCTTAATTTCTCTTTCCTATCCCCGCGACCTTCGTACTTCTTTCTTAATATGGAATTAGTAACCTTTCATGCTAACAACTCACCATGCAGGAACCGTCAACATTGTCATTAATGAGCAAAATGCTTGAGGAGATATCCCATTAATACGCATTAAACCAAAATCTATAGAGAGTTATAGTATCCCTTCTGATTTTTCATCTCAAAAATGAGTCGTCGCATTGGCATGTTCAGGAAATCTCAAATCCTTAATTGCTCATTGTCGTACCCACCATGTTTGCACTTCTATGTATGCAATTACTAGTCTTTAATTATAACAGTGCATCATGCAACAGCTATCAAAATTGACATTAATGAGCAAAAGTATCGAGGATATCTCCCATTCACACGCATTGGACCAATATTTGTGCAGGGTTATATTATCCCTTCCAACTCTTCATTTCAAACATTGTATGGAGAAAACCAATGTTATCGTAAACTTATGGCAGCAGCTCGACAATAGTTCTGTGGAGATACAGTGAATATCTTCGGACGTGAGGACCATAACTTTTAGTGTTCCAGGGCATACTCTTACTATTCATCTCGTTCTACCCAGAACGAAGTGATTTGGACCTCTCAAATCGCTCATACAGGTTGCCTCCCTGAGGTTTTTGACTGTAAGGAGGTCGTCTCTTGGTGCGCCAAAAAATTATTCCACTGCACGACCATTCTCCTATTTCTTTGTCACCTCAGGTCTTTCGCAAGATGTTAAGATTGTCGAAGCCAACATTGACCTTCAGAGGACAAGACTGCACACAATTCCTAGAAAAACATGATAACGGGTTGGACCTCTTACCCGAGTTCCTCGAAGACCCTACAACAATTCCTGAAGATATCACAAAGTTGCTGGTCAGTTCCTTTAGAAATCCATTATGGGAAATTGCTTGGTTGTTTACAAGAAAAATGGGACAGGAATCCATGACAAGCATTTCCCGTATAGTTATTTATATTTTGTACTTCACAGTCAAGGAACAATTCATTTTCGATTGGGGGAAGCTAATTTCCATTGAAATATGTTCCCAACTATCACGATTCAAGAATCGAATAAATTTTATATGTCATCCTACTTGATTTTCGCAATAGTGCATTGTTGTTTGTTTCCAAAACTGTCTCTGTCCAAGAAAATAAACTATGAATTCGACCCAGTAACATTCTGGTACCAGGACTTGTGGAGGCACAAGGCCTCCCATTGTTTTTATGAGTTTTTTAATGACTTTGTCTCAGTTTTCAAATATTTATTGTTAGGAAAGGATGCTCCCCGGATGTTTGGTCAAGCAACCAAGTTTTTTGACAGGAAGGGGACACTTGAACGAAAGGAAAAAATACAGTGTAATAATGATCTTTGGCTCCAAGGAAAATCCTAGTTTCCTTCCATGTCACATCACAGACAAGATGTTTGTTACAGAAATAGCAAGGAAATACAACCATTGGTTGCATTTTTTCCATGGCAACAGAAAAAAACAGTTCATTCCTTTGCTCTGGAAAGTAGGGGACTTCGTGTGCAGAAACGTCAACAAGATTGATGAATTTGCAGGCCATTTCAAGAACTTGATCCTAAAATATGTTGAAAGGATAAAAAGGTTCGACCCTAATGGGATTTTTTGAGAACATTTACTATCAGTTGGCTTTAGCATCTCTTTTATTCATAGACGTCTAACCGAAGACAGAGATAGTGACGAAAACACTCATGCTTCTGACGATTGTGACGTAGAGACATTGCAAAGAGAAACTGAATTGTACAGACAACAGGGAAAAGGATCCGGTGAGAAGAGTGTCCAATCCCTAGCCATTACTCCCAAGAGAACGACATCATGGAGCATCGCTTCAACAACCCACCCCAATAAGAAAGAAACCCAGAAATCTTCAAACGGAGGAGGAGATAAGAAACCTCCTCGCGGAAAAATTGTTAGTTCTCACAAGCTTCCCCTGACGAAGAAGAGAAAAAACATTGTAGGGCAAGAGGAAGAACCCCAAATTGAAAGTGAGCACATGCAACTTGAAACTTTTGTGGATGTCGTGTAACACAAAGTTGATCTACCCGCGGACGCGATGCACCATAGTTCCACAATGGAGATAGTTGAGACCGACATTTTTTATGAAGATGAATCCTTCGTATTCCAGAGCGTTGTTTTTGACAGCCAATCTAAAAATTTAATCATTGAAAAGAGAGATGTAACAAATAACAAAGGCAAATCTTGTACATAGATTAAATTTAGGAAAATGGAGCCATCCCAAATCTCTCGATTTCACCACACAATCGTTGATGCTCTTGATGATTCCATTGGAGGAATTGAAGTGGATAATGCCAGACTGAACGGTTGAATCAAGGAATTGGAGGAGACTTTCATTGCTACCCCATTGTTGACGAGTCCTTTAGAAAAAATTGTCCCTGCTACCCTTGCAGCCAAGTTAAAAGGATTCTCTAGCCTCCTCACATCCTGTAGAGCCTTTTTAGAGAAGAACAACAAGAAAAGAATGCAGCTAATTACTGAATCCTGGGAAACATCACAAAATATAGCTTCCTTTAGAAAGAGGGAAAATGATTTGCATGAACATTTGCAGATGAATTTAAAAAATGAAGAATGTTTCTATGAACATATGGTGACCCATTTTGCCAACCATTCCATCAATAGCTCGGATCTGAAAAGAAGACAAGAGGATCTCCCCTCCCCAAATCAGATCAAACAATTAAATGCATGCTAGAAAAAGGAAGTCAAGAACATGCAACTCATTCTCGAATCATGTGAACAAGCCATATCAGAAAAATAAGAATTATTCAGAAACCTGACCCAAATAGACTTAGCCGGAAGTACCAACGAGGTTCAAGATCCAAACTTAATCCTCAAATCCTTGTCCTTGACCAAACAAGCCTTCGATGAACAATTTAATATTTTAAAGGGGTTGTCTTTAGAAAAAATTTACGGCATCCTTGAATATGGTGAAGATGAGGTCGAGAAATGGCTAGTGGACTATTCGACACACAATGAAGAAATTGAACAGGCTCTGCATAGTATTTTTGTGGATCTAAGGAAATTAGAAAAAAAAAATTGACATAGAAATTCGGGATGAAATCAACAT
This sequence comes from Picea glauca, assembly GCA_000966675.3. Classification (NCBI taxonomy): domain Eukaryota; kingdom Viridiplantae; phylum Streptophyta; class Pinopsida; order Pinales; family Pinaceae; genus Picea; species Picea glauca. The sequence continues at coordinate 198,585 of JZKD02S1342570.1, forward strand.
GGCCCCCATGAGAAGCTACATTGAAGAATGGTTCCAACGGAGAATGGTCAAGCTCATCGACGAAGGGCAACAACCGGTTGGCACGAATCCATTGGTCGTCGACGACAGCAACAAAAATGCATTGGCTTCATAGTAATTCTATACTTATCACATCTTGTTTTCTTTATCAATCTAGTTATTCTACCTCTTTAAATAGAAATCTCTAACAAAAGACTCATAACTTCAAATTTCTTCTTTTGAGGTCTTCCTCTCTACCGTCGCACACTTCTTCTTTCTACAGTCCTATTTCTTGTACTTATTTCTTTTAGGATCTGCGGGAGACCCAATCCCATTCTATATGAAAAACACATTTAAATTTCCAAAAATATGGAATAGATTCTAGAAATATGTGACAGACATTATTAATTTTTGATAAATTTCAAAGAAAACTAATTCGGAAATGCTAAAAAAAAAATTCTTCAACTATGTTAGAGGAAATTGTGTTTATCATATTTGAATGTTTAATGTGTGTGATTCCTGGTCCTTTTTTCCAGGAACCTTTATTGCAAGGCATTATTAATTTTTGATAAATTTCAAAGAAAACTAATTCAGAAATGCTAAAAAAATTTCCTTCAACTATGCTAGATGTCAAGAAATTGTTTATTATATTTGAATGTTTAATGTGTATGCTTCTTCGTCCTTTTTTCCAAGAACCTTTATTGCAAGTCATTCACACATAAATGTTTCTCGTTCGCATATTAACCTTGGGGGTCATCTACAAGCCAAATGTCTTGTGGCTAGCATGTGACACACTGCCACAAATCATCCTCTGCATGGATACCACATGTACTTCAAGTTGCTTCCCACGTTTCTTTGCTCATTCCCACCGTAGTAGTGCATTTATTCCAATTCCAACTTGGCAGGGACCACGCTGGCATGCAACACATGTTTTGTATGTAACAAGCCAATACAAAGTTGTAAAATGTATGTCATGTTTTATTAATCATGTATCTCATTTTGCAATTGTTTTATAGGCTAATCTAATAATTTTTTATGTCATCTTATATCGAACATTATTTTATAAATTAATCTAATTACAGTGTATAAAGGAATGAAAAAATTTATATATAAATTTCAATATTTTTAAAAATTATTTTATTTTTTCAAATAATTTTTTTCTATAAAAAAAATTGTAAAAACTTTTAAAAAATTACAAAATTATTACAAAATCAACTCATAGAAGCAATGACTATATTCCCTACTTTGGAAAGTGTTCCTATTCGAATATTCCTATTCTAACAGGGTTTTATACTCTTCTTCCCTCTAACACTTATGTTTTTCAATTTTAGAAATCATTTCGAAATATGTTCAGTTTTATAATGCATGTCATAATACCTATATTCTTTCTCTAGCACTCCTTATGTTTTTCAATTTTAGAAATCATTTCGAAATATGTTCAGTTTTATAATGCACGTCATAATCCCTAGATATTCTTTGGAAATCATTTCGAAATGCTAATAAAATATTTAATCCCAATATTTTTTAAGAAATCAGTTCAAAATATGCTCATATAATATTTAATCCCTATATTCTTTATCATGTCATATAGGATGACTGGACAGTGAAAAAAAGTCAAAAGGCAGTCCTGCTCCCGTTAGAATACCACTAGTCTGTACATTGTTCGTGTCCGAAGACCATCGGCGTGAGGGGCAGATTCAATTTCTAATGATCTTTGGAGAGGTTCCTGATGTAACTTCATGAAAGGCACCAGCAATATGTCATTGTGGATGGTTTAAAGTCATATTGTTTTAATGAAGAGCAAGATATCCACGTCTGTTTCTCCCTGGTTTCTGTGGTACTAATTCCACCATTGTTTTCACTTACCATTTATTCAACATCCAGAAAAGTGCGCCTACTTTTGTAGTGCTATGATTTAACGAGTCAGCATGCTGCTGGATACCACGTTCTCCATATTTCTCGTCAGATTCCTCTGTTCTCTCTCTCTATATATAGATGATATAGATGATTAATCCTGTGCGATTAGGGTTTGGTTTTGTATGTGCGATTAGGGTTTGGTTTTGTTTGTTGGCCAGGCAGCTATAATCCTCTGAAAAATTCAATTTAGCAGCCATGGGCAAATACACACCCCACATAGTAATGCTTGCTGTTCAGTTTGCTAACGCTGCCTTCATTATTATTTCGAAGGCCGCGCTTAACAACGGCATGAGCCACTTTGTTTTGGTCGTTTACAGGCATGGAATTGCAACTCTTTTCTTAAGTCCTCTCGCTTACTTTCTACGGTAATTATCATAATCACCTCTCGATTCAATATTCTATGAAGAATCCAGTATCTTCAACACATCACTTTGTTCATGTTAGCCCATTTCCAGTCTATGAATTGCAATCTGATCTTTCTCGTTGTCGTTTTGAAGGAAGGAGGAGACATCTTTCACGTTTTACATTTTCTGCAGGATTTTCATTCTTGCTTTCGGGTATGTTATGATTTTATTCTCGCAGTTTCATTAAATTAGCAGTATCAATTTTAGATTATTGATTCCAAGCTCCAAGCGAATATTTGCAGGACAGCAATTAGCCAAAACTTCTACTACGCAGGACTGATTTATACATCTCCAACCTTGGCAAGCGCGTTGGGCAACGCGTTGCCTGCAATGACTTTCGTAATGGCGGTTTTGTTCAGGTATAATTAGCTTTTTGAAATTTTCAGATGTAATTAATTGTAAATATAATATTGATATTTTATTTAGGTTTTAAGCTGTAAAGTAAGAAAATTTACAAACTATAAAAATTATTTTTAGTTTTTTATATGATAGTTAGAACTTTTTTATTTAAGGAAAATGTTTGTAAAAGTATACTAAAGAAAGTCAACATTCCCATCATTTTTGAAATTACCTTAATGTATTTTTAAGTAGCAATTGACCTTAATTATATACATGAATAAAATAATATCAAAAGCTATAAATCTTTTACCTATAAAAATATATCTTGTTATTATTAATAATAATAATAATCTATTTTTAAGGTCGAGGCACATCAAATTGGTGTATGAGACCCTTTGTTTGTGGGACAAGGGACCCCCCTCCGCCAATTTGATTGGTAAAGTCTATGAAGGTCTACATACCCTACCCCCTGTGACCTCTTAAGTAAAACTTAACTTTATTTAATTTTTATTTTAAATAATTAAAAGAAATTTTTTATTATAATAATAATTTATACATATTAAAAATGTAACAAAACATATATATATGGTTAGTTGGGATGAGACACCTTAAAAATCCATGTTAAAGGTTGGTGTGGTTAGCTCCAAGTAATTTTTTACGTTTTATGTGTTTTTCATTAGGAAACTAATTGGGTTTAGTTTTGGTGGTTGGGAGGAATGATTGTTATCCTCCCCAAAAGAGAAATGAACTACAAAATAACTTTTTGTTTGAAGAGTATTGTAATTTCAAATCCAGAGCGGGTAGGGTATGTATACCTCCTTAGACTTTAGGAGTCAAATGGCTTGAGGGAGGGGATCCCTTGTCCCACAAACAAGGGGGTCTCATACACCAATTTGGTGTGGCTTGAGGGTGACCTTAAAAATAGATTATTATTATTATTATTATCATTATATTATAGTGTTGAGAGTAGCGATGTGCTTTACAATTCAATATTAAATCATGGTAAATCCATCTTAAATTTGCATTATTAAACATTGAAAGGAGCAAATTTGTTAAAGTGTAAATTTTTTTATGTTTTAATTGTATACCCTGTGTTAAATCCTTTATACTAAATGATAAAAAGTTTACACTTACAAATTTGANTTGATTCCTTTTTTTTATTTAAAAAAATTCAAATTTAAGATAAATATAAAATAATATAATTACATTAAGAAAAAATATATATATATATATATTCATATATAATTTGAGTGTGCTTAATTATTAACAATATTTATTTGTTATTAAAAATTATTAATTAAAATCTATAATTACAACTTAAAATTTAATTAGAACTATATCATAATAAAATAAATTCATATAAATTATTTAGAATTATCTAAATCATATATAAACTAATCAATATCAATATTTAATCAAGTGTTTTTATTTTAAATTCATGTTTAATTTATTACTTTTATTTTATTTATAAGGTAATGTGGGTTTAATGGTTAAGAATATGTGTTTCTTCCTAAAAAAATTACAAGTTTAAATTTTATATATTAATTTCTTCAATATGAACACTTTTATAAATTTT
>JZKD02S1342571.1:0-11670 GCA_000966675.3 Picea glauca
TGTGTTTGAAAAATTGATCCATTTGCATAAGAACACTTGAATTAAAACTTGCAAATATTTTCAAGAATACAAGTCTTCATCATTTTTAGATCATTCTGGGTCATATGTAGATTGTCCTTGAGAGCTTTGAGTATGTCTTGGCTCTCCTGGATCCAATCCTTGGCTTTGGGATCCCTGCTATCCCGAAACTCTAGGTCGATGAAGGAAGGAGAATCGTAACCATATAATTATTGAAATGGTGTCATGCCAATGGACATATGATAAGTAGTGTTACAAAAATGTTCCCCCAAATGCAACCACTTGCCCATGATTTATATTGCCTGGACACATAGTTACGTAAGAACCCTTCTAGACATTTGTTCACAATCTTTGTCTGACCATTTGTATGAGCGTGGTAACTAGTGTTGGGAGTCAATTATGTGTATGCCAATCTAAACAACTCCTACCAAAATGCACTAAGGAACATGATGTCCCTGTCACTAATAATATACCTCGACAACCCGTGGAGTCTGAATACCTCCCTGAAAAACAACTATGTTATATTTGTTTCCTTATACTCAGAGGATATGGCAAAGAAATGTGAAAATTTGGTCAATCGATTGACCGCTACATATATACAGTCTCTACCTTGGACCTTTGGTAAACCAGTGATAAAATCCATAGATATGTTTTCCCACTTCTATGAGCATTGGTTGTAGTAATCCATCATGATCGGTCTTCTCTTACTTGTTTTGCTTTCAAGTCACACACACTCTCACATGCTTTAGTACATCATCCTTCAGTCCCTTCCAAGTGAACCTCTCCTTGATCTGCCTGTAAGTTTTGAAGTATCCCATATGCCCTACCATCGATGTATTGTGAATAGCCTCCATGATCTTCTCCTTGAGTGTAGATTCTGGAACCAAGTATATATGGTATTTTTAGTAGATGATGTCATCCACCACCTTGTACCGTTCATACTTCATATTGCAGTCCATCACCTCACAAGAAAATTTGTTCTTGAAATATTCCACCAAGAGTTGAGATTTATAGTCAGCAGAAACCTCTGCAAGCAAAAACACCTATTGTTTTCTAGAGAGAGCATATGGAACTGCATTCTTCTTCCCCTTTACATAATCAATGTAGAAATCACATGCCTATAGTTTAAAACCCATTTTTGTTTCCTTTCATTCAAGTCCTACCCCAAAAAGTGCCTCAAGCTCTTGTGGTCTGTCGTAACGAAAATTTTTCCACCTACCAAATATTGTCTAAACTTCATGAAGGCATGCATGATGGCGAGAATATCCTTGTCATAGATGGAGAGGAGTTTATATGACTCTATGAGATTTCTACTCTCATATGCCTCTGTTGCATCAAAATTTCTCCTACCCCCTCACCCGATGCATCGCACTCAAACACAAAAGGTTGAGTGAAATTAGGAAGTGTTAGAACTAGACAAGTGCTCATCACCTCCTTCATCTTGTCAAATTTCCTATGGGCCTCATCTGTTCACCTGAAAACCCACTTATTTGTTATATATGTGAGTGGTGCAACCAACTATGAAAACCCCTTAACAAACTGCCTATAGTAGCTGCAAATCCCAAAGAAACCACGCAAGTGTGAAATATTTTTGGGTTGTGGCCAATCCAATATGACCTGAATATTTTTTCTATGCACATGTACCCCTTGAGAGCTAACCATATGACCCAAGTATAGGATCCATGCCATGCCAAAATCAAATTTTAACTCCTAGGAATATAATGATTGATCCTCTATGATACTCAGAATCTCCTCTAGATGTCTCAAGTGATCCTCCCATGTCTTGTTATAAATCAAAATATCGTCAAAGAATACCAATTGAAACTTCCTTAGTTGCTTTTTGAATATGTGATTCATGCAAGATTGGAAAGTGGTTGGTGCATTGATCAACCCAAATGGCATGACCAAAAACTTGTAATTCCCATAATGGCATCTGAAAGCAACTTTTTGAATGTCCTACTCTCTTACTCTAATCTGGCGGTACCCCGATCAAATATCAATCTTCGAAAAATACACCACCCCATGTAACTCAACCAGCCAATCATCAATCTTGGGAATTGGGTACTTATTTTTTATCGTCTTCTTATTCAAGTCCCTATAATCAATGCACATCTGCATTGTGCCATCCTTTTTCTTCACCAACACTACAGAATAAGAGAATAGATTCGAACTCGGCCTAATATACCCCATCTTCAACATCTCCTTAATGGTCTTTTCGATCTCATCCTTGAATTTCTTAGGATGTATGTAGGGAGTGGTGATCATTGGTTTGGCTCCCTCCTCCAACTCAATAATGTGCTTGAATCCCCTTATCAGGTGGTCTCCCTAAGGTTATCTTCCCGAAGACTCATTCATGTTTACTCAACAATGTTTGGATGTCTGCATGATATTGATGGTTGCTACCATAAGGTTTCTCAGTAGTGACCAGGCACTCTGATGCATAAGTAACAAACATGTTGAAATATCCCCTCCATCTGTTTGGCTGAGATGATCATGGGAGAATCATTTGGCATGCCTCTCAATACCACCTTCCTACCATCTACTTATTTTAATTCCATCTCCATGGCCTGGTATTCGACCGAAATTCTCCCGATGGAAATAAGCCACTAGACTCCCAATATGACATTGGTGTCCTACAACTCAACTACATAAAAGTCATCCATCACTGTGTAGTTTCCTAATGTCAAGCATAGTTTTGGTATCTTCTATGTGAAGGGCATAACACGCCCCCTGAATTCTGCCACATCAAATCCCTCAAAATCCATCGTAGGAATTCCCCTCTTAGCCACCAAGGCTGAGTCAATAAAATTGTGGGTTGCCTCGCCATCAATCAATACAATGACTCATTGACCTTGTACAACACCCCTGATCTTGAAGGTGTGAAATATGGGGACACTCAATAGAGTGGTGATAGCTCCACTCTTGGCTTCCTCCAGTATCTTCTCCTCAACTGATTTATCATGCTCACAATTTGGTGTTTTCTCTGCTTCCTCCTCCTCCTCACTGTCTGAAAGCACTTCTATGTAATGTGCTTTTCCATTTCCCATACATCTGTGCCCTAGTTCCCATGGGTCCTTGAATTTGAAGCAAATATTTTTCCTCCTCAACTCATTACAAGTTGCTTCATCCATCTCTTCCTTACTTGTTCCTTATTTTTGAAAGGGCTTCTTATCTTTGTTCTTTTGGAGAATGAATGGTTTGGATAAATTTTTTGTCTTCAAGACCGCATCCTCCATGTCCCGTGTCTGGATAATAAAATCTTGTAGAGTCTATGATTTGAAGGCCCTCACCCAACCACGCAGTGTCTTGGATAAACCCTCCATGAAAAACATCACCAATCTCTTCTCAGATATGTCTGTCACTGTGATTGCAATCCTCTAAAACTTAGTGATGTAAGCATCTGGTGTCCCAACCTGCTTGAGTTGTGTCAGCTCCCTAAATTGTAACTATGAATATTTCATGTCAAACCTCTCCATCAACCTTTGTGTGAAGTCCAAATAAGAGGTAATGGCAGAATGTCCCAAAGTGACCAATCCATAGTACGACCACTTGTGGGCCTCCTTGTCCAAATGCAAGGTAGAGAATTTAATTTTCTCTGCCTCTATCATGGTGTTAATATGGAAGTAGGTGTCCAACTTTTGAACCCATGCTCTAGTTGTGGATTTTCTCAAACCATCAAAAGAGGGGATGGTGAGCTTCCCAATCTTCCTCATGAGATCAATGTTTTGTTGAACCCTATTGGCCTCCCTTGGCCTGTTCCTATATTTGATATTGTAGCTATTTTGTAGGGACATGGCAGCCTAAAAATCCTTTCCCATAACCTGGTACTCCCTCCAATAGTCATCAAAGGTCTCCCACTGACTTTTTTGTACTTGATTCCCTGCTTGTTGATTACCGGTGAAATGTGGTAAAATTGGCTTGGGAATGCTTCTTCGTGTGGTTCTGGTACCAACTTGTGTAGGAATATGGTTGTTGTTTCCCTCTGTGTAGTTTCCATTATCTGCATTGGGATACCCTGCACCATTATTTTCCTCATGGTGTCCATTAGTGCCTCCATTACCATTATTACCCCCATGGTTCTAGTTTTCCTGGTTGGTAGCAATCAATTGTGCTAATAGTTTAGCCAATTGTAGTTTCCCATTTTCTATGCCCTCTAAAATTTGCAAAGCCCATTCTTTGTTCCAATCCCCCATAGCTACTTCTTCTTGTTCTGCCTCTGGGTTGTTTTCTTCTACTATCTCTTTCTGGTTAAATATATTTTTTCCCCTCGTTGCCTCCTACTTCTATAGGTGATATACCCTTTCCTATCTCCTTGATTCATAAATTTTTAAAATCCCCTCCGGCTGGTCAGAGTGAGGCTCTGATACCACTGAGATGTTCCTTACTAATTTTTTGTGTATTTTTTCTTAGTTATGTTTTTGAGGAATTAAAACAACATATTGAATGCACTGCTTACACAACAATTTACAGGAATGTTGAACTCTCTATAATTTCCCAATGAAATATCAGACAAAAACCAAATGATTGTTGCCTTATTTATTCTAGATGGTTGCAATATATAATAAGATATTCATAAATAACACACATTAGTAAAAAAGAACCTGGAATGTCCTTGTTGTAGGATATCCTTCACATGTAATAAGATATATCATCTATATATGACAATATTGGTGAAACAACTCCCTTTGGAAACACACATATGAACTATATGTGAAATATTGGTGAAGCACGGGCTAACAAACTCTCCTTTGTTGTAGGAATAATACTGCTAAAAATCGACCCAAATGATTTTTTTTGTTGTATATAAGTCACCCCATAGAGGAAGGGCGTCCTTTGTTACCAGAACTCGGTTTGGTTGGAAATATCAGTTCCAGCAAGAGGATATGGTCACTCTCACATAAAGATATTCATTTTGTATACAATAATGCTCAAGTCTATTGTCTAACTCGACCTGAGAAGGAAAAAACTCGACCCCTTAATCACTGAAATGCACCTAGGCTACGAAAATACTCCACCACCACTAATATATAAGTTCCATCACCTCACTCAGCTAGAGAACAAGCGGGAAACAATTCCACAAAGAAGATAATGTTTCCCATGAATGAAATACTCAGTTCTCACAATAATAATCATCCTTTTGACCACATATAATGCACCCCAACTCACAAAAAATGGTTGAATGAGGAACCCATAATTTCTTTAGGGAAACTCGGCCTCCTTCAATCTAGTCGACCCCTTATACACAAAAACTCAGTCACCACCTATGAAACTCAGACAAAATCTAAATGAAGGACACAACTATTGAAGATATCTCAACTATCAATGAAGCACAAGGAAGAAATTTGGATATTCTCTTCTACAAATGACTAGCTAGGCTGGATATGTTACACCACTGAAACTAATCTCTAAAAATTTCTCCTAGAGTTTTTGTCCCAGAGTTCACAAAGCCACAAAGAGATCTCTCAAATGAAAATTAGAAAATGACTAGGCAAGAATGAGAGAGGGTGCCCTTATTTTCCCCTTTTTATTCTTTGGTTAACTCTTTTGTGACCATTTTACCTTTTAATAAGTTTAAGTGACTTTTTTCATATTATCCATAGTCACTTAGGCGCCTTTTTCACCATTTACTCAAGGTCGCCATTTAAAATTAATTAATTCCCACTCTGATGACATTAAATAAATAATTAATTCCCTTTTTCATACTGACTATAGCCTACAGGAATTTCTTAGGCTATTCCATCCATCTTCTAGAGGACTCATTTGGAAAAGGACATTACACTATTTTTATAATTTGGCTAAGGAAATGGTTTTCTCAAAATAGACTCGAGGCAGGGATATTATCAAGTAAGAATTACAAAAGGAGATGAGGCAAAGACAACTTGCGTGACAAGTTGTGGAAGCGCTAAATTTATTTTTATGATGCCCTTTGAGTTGTGCAACACTCATGCTACATTTTTTTCTTTGATGAATGATGTTTTCAAACTATTCTTAGACAAGTTAGTGATTGCTTATTAGATGACATTGTGGTGTTTAATGGAAATATGGAGGATCAAAAGAGGCATTTAGCAGAAGTCTTTAGGGTGCTAAGTCAAAATCAACTTTACTTGAAGAAGTCCAAGTGTGTCTTTGGGCAGACCAAAATTCTATTCTTGCACCATTTGATAGGAAAAATATGCATCCACATGGATCTTGAGATAAATAAGATCAATTGAGGATTGGGAGGAGTAAAAAATAGACCATGAGGTAAGAAGTTTCCTTGGATGGGATACTTATTACTGCAGGTTTGTTGAAGCTTACTCTAATATTTCAATACCACTCATTGATTTGTTGAAGAAGGATAGACCATGGAATTGGTGAGAAAAATGCCCAGCAACATTCTGTGGATTGAAGCATAGACTTATGATGATGCCTATGTTTAATTTTTCATACTCTAAGTGATCATTTGGAGTGTAGAAAAATGTTTTAGACTTTTCCATTGGAGGAGTTTTGATGCAAGAAATTCATTTGGTAGTTGACGAGAGTAGAAACCTATAAGATCACAAATAGAGGTACCATGTTCATGAGAAGGAGAGGGCAATATTTGTGCATTGTCTACAAGTGTGAAGGAACCACTTGTTGGGGAATTCATTTGTTGTGAAGGAAAATAATGTAGCAATGAGTTTCTTTTCCACTTAGCAAAAGTTGTCACCCAAGCAAGCATAGTGGAAAAATTTCTTAGCTAAATTTGGCATGACTATTGCGTCTTGGCTTGGCAAGTTGAATGTGTGGTATATGCCTTGAGTGGGAAGGCATAGCTTGCAGTAGTAGAGGAGGTCAACAAGCCTTTATCGAATCCTATAGGAAGTCAAGGGAAAGTCATCTTTGACTTGCAAGAGAATATCAATGCTAGATTGGAGAACAATCCCATTGCTTTGAATATTGTGAAACATGTGAAGAAATGAAAAATGAGGAAGTTTTGGGTAGATGATGGATTTATATACTTTGGTGGTTACTTGTATGTGCCTAAGTATTCAAACATTAGGAAGGATATTTTGAAGGAATGCCATGATTCTCTTTGGGTTGGACACCTAGGGTGGAGAAGGAAGTTGGCATTGTTATAGTGAGGCTACTACTGGGAATGTAAGAAGCAAAATATTGAGGAATACATTTAGACTTGTCTTGTGTGTCAACAAGATAAGGTAAAAATCAAAATGTAGGTCAAACCACTCAAAAAATTTCCAATTCCTGAGAGACCTTGGGAAACTATCTCTATGGACTTTATCATTCAACTACTAGTGGAGCACAATTACAATGAGATATTGGTTGTGGTGGAATAATTTCCAAGTATGTGACCTCCATTCCAATGAAAGTGTCTTGCTAAAAAATAGAGGTTTTGAAGATGTTCTTCGAACATGTTGTGAAGTATTGGGGACTTCCTTTGAATATTGTGTCTAATAGGGATACAAGGGTTCACCAAGTGGTTTTAGACAAAGTTATTCAAACTTGTTGAAACCAAGTTGTGGATGAGTTTGAGTAATCATCTACATAATGATGGGAAGACATAATGTATCAATGGATATTCGAAGGATTACTTAAGTCATTTTGTACATGCAAACCAATTGAATGTCTATTCAAATTTATTGGGCACTACTCAATTTAGTTTAAACTTATAGAAGAGATCAACTTTGGGGTATAGTTCATTTGAATTGGCCATTGGGTAGTTGTTATTGACACCTCATGCAACATTGAAATGCTTCTACATGAGAAACCCATTAACCTTCTCATTCCTTGAAGGATGCCAGGATAGAGTGAAAAGGTTGTGCATTTAATCGATGAAGAAAACTAAGAGGATGAATCCCTGTGCAAATCAAGGCAAAAGAGAAGTGAAGTTTCAAGTTGGCGATAAGGTATTACTCGAGTTGGGTAGAGATCAATTCAAACCACTAGTTTGTCTTCCTAGATAGGTGACCAATACAATTGAATTTGTTGGAGCTAATGTAGGAGACATCAATGACTCAAGAAAAACTACAAGTCAGAACCAACATGTTAGTGTTTCTCTAATTGTGTGTGTGACCGAGACATGTGATCCAAAGCATATGTAGATGCACATGGTTGACTTGAGTAGGAGAATGTTATGCCTTTCCTTAATGAAGAATGACACATGGGATTTATTTACTCAACCACAAGGAAATAATGTAGTGAAATGTTAATGGGTCTACAAGACCATTCACATCTAAAGGCACTATTGAAAGACATAAATCTTGTTTGGTAGCTAATTGTTTTCCCTAGTAAGAAGGAATAAATGTATATACTGAGACCTTTCCTTGATTGCAAAGATGAACTATGTTTGACTGATTCTTTCACTTGCTACTCTTTTTAGATGGTAGGTACATTAGATGGATGTCAAAAGTGATTTTCTACATGGTGATATCATTGAAGAGATTTATATGGAGAAATCCCCTAGTTGTGATAAGGATGGTAGTCTTGTGTGCCAACTGAAGATATCCTTGTATGGTTTGAAATGGGCCCCCAAGGCCTGGTATGAGAAGTTTGACCACTTTTTTCTCAATCTCAGTTTTAAACACTAATCAGAACATAATATCTAAGCATTACATTTAAATCGCTAAATATTAAGTCTTGCATTGTATGTTGATGACCTAGTCATTACTAGAAGCAATGTTAATTTAATTTTGGGTTTGAAGAAATAGTTAAAAGATACTTTTGATATCACTAACCTTGGTTAGTTGCATTCCTTTTTGGGCATCCAAATATTACAAATGATGATGGTGTATTTATTTCTCAACCTAAATATGTGATGAACCTTTTACAAAAGTTTAGAATGGAAGTTTGTAAACCCTATGCTACACCTTATTAGTCAGAAGTGGATCTAATCAAGAAGCGTGGTTCTTCAAATCCGATGCTACACTCTATAGACAATTTGTCAGTAGCCTTATTTATTTAACTCATAGTGGACTTAATATTTCCTTTGTTGTCAATGGGGTTTCTTGGTTTATGTAGGATCCATGGGAAAGTCACCTTAAGGCCACAAAGAGAATTGTTCACTATATCAAGGGCATCTACCAGCTTAGTATAAATTATTGCAGTAACAAAGTGAACCAGTTAGTTGGTTACACCAACTCAGATTGTGCTAGAAATGGCGATGACAAGAAGTCTACATTTGGCTATGTATTTTGACTTGGCTCCAAACCAATAATCTAGTCTTGTAAAAAGCATAAGGTGGTTTCCTTTTTAACCATAGAAGCATAATTGTGGTGTAGTGCATGTTGGCATAGAGGCAGTGTGGATTTGACATATATGGGGTGAACTTGGTTTTCAAGTTGAGTCATCAATTGTTGTATATCATGACAATTAAAGTACAATATAGGTTGCATGAAATCTTGTTCCACGGAGAAAAATGAAGCATGTGGATATTCATGTTCATATAATGAGACAAATAGTACAAGAAAATGTTGTGGATCTTGTTTTTTGAAGGATAGATGATTAGGTTGTTTATATGTTTGCGAAGCCTATTTCATAAGCTAAGTTTGTGAAACTTCAGGCTATGGTTAGGCTTCATAAATCTACAATTATGGGGGGTGTACAAAAGTAATTTCACCTTCTAAATCTCTAGAGCATGGTCTTAATGGGGGAGTATGTTGGAACAATAAGATATATAGTATCATCACACCTCTAGATCTTTTGGGGACTAGAATAAACAAACTTGTTTATCATTGAGTTGCAAGAATATTTTTGTAGATATATTATATAAGAATATATATTGAATAATGATTGATTGATAAGAATTGATAAGATGATACAATGAGCCTCATGATGTTATACTTCTATGCATTGATTGGTCACAAGGTGACGTGGTATGTGCCCATTGACCTTTTATTAAGCCTAATGATTATTATTATTATTTATTATGATGATTATGCTTATTATTATTATTACTATGTTTAGTATCATTATGTTTGTAACGTTACCACCCCCTTAAGGAATGTTTTTTCCTCATGGTAGAGTAAATTGGATTCTCTCTATTTGGGCATGCTTTCTTGTTGGTATCATATTTGTCTTTGTCTAGCTATAGGGGTTTGACCTTGGTTCCTGATTTGAGAGTTGGTGAGGTTCCATTGTATTGTATTATTTGTTGAACCCTTGATGATCCTTCATAACTATTATAACCCTAAATTTCTCTACACATGCATACCCGGCCTTTGGCCCTCTTACTTGCATTTTTTTCCAAAGCACTGTTGAGTTGCTCTTCTTAAAAACCAATGTTTTGAAGATGTACGCACCCTGCACCACTATTTCCCACATACATACACTTGATGCACCACTACAACTCATGTACATATGCATGCTACACCACTACAACCCGCATATACTTGCAAAATTTGCAAAAAATAAAAATTTGCAAGGAATTCGTTGAGATTATGAGCTATTGGGTAGTTTCCCAACTAATCCACCTGATATAGCCCATCACCCAACTGAATAACCATCCTTTTCCCATATAAAAGGAGGTGTTGGGGTCTCATTTTACATCTAGACATGAAAATAGTGAAACTATGCCCATTTCACATCCCCTCCTTGCCCAAGTTATTGCATCCCTTTTGTGAGAATTGCCTCAACATTTCCCCATTATCCCTTCTTCCTCCATCATAACCCATTCACTTCCCAAGAAGAGATCAGAAGGTTAAGAGGATAAGCCATACAAAGGTGAACTTGGAGCTTGGTGAAGAGGAGCCCAGACCAGGTTCGTGGAGTAGTAGTCAGCTTTGATTGTAAAGGTATAATCATTGAGTTATTAATAAAATAATTACTTTCTCTGTCCCAAATCATGGTGTATTGAATGCTTTTATTGGTTTATGGTTTATCTTTCTAACACTTAACCCTAATTTGTATATGGAATATCATGCTTGTGGTTTTATTTTTGTCAATCTTTGGATGCAGGTCAACCCTAGGAGGAGGCGTGCAGATAGAAAGACTTCCAAGCATGAGGGGATCATCACTAGATGCAGAGTAGAGGTACAGTTACCCGATCTCCCTCATAGTTTCTTTTCTTATATGAGTTTTGGTATGTTTGGGGTAGTTTAGAGAAGTAGTTGACTTTTAGATGGTTAATTGATCTGCCTATATTCTGAACCTTGGTGTAGTCATAGCAGGGGTTTTCCCGCTAGCAGAACTGGCGACCATACTGGGGAAGCCTCTAGGGTTTTTTAGGGGATTTTGGGTTGTCTGATTGGTTTTTCTGCCTTTTGAGTTTCTTTTGAGTCTTCTGAGTCTTTTAAGGGATTCTAGTCACCTTCAGGTGCCATACCAGTTCTCCCTTCTCTATAAGACTGTCTGTTTTATTTATTTTTTAAGGAAGTACAGAGGTTTACATGCCCTACTTTTGGTTAGCACACATACATACACACCCTGTTTAGAAAACAAGCCACGTACATACGTAGGTTGTTAAAGCAACAATAACGTACCTCGTTCAAGATTTTTTTTTTTTGAAAAAGAGGCAGCCAACCTCTTTCCTGATTGAGGTTTATACTTCTCAGGGTTTCTTGATATAGTTCAGACTCTTTGTTTGTATAACCATAGCTTGGGTTAGAATTCAGTTTACTTGTCTTTTTGAAGTGTCTTGTGTTTACTTCTGAAAGGGTTTTAAACGAGTCTTTGAAT
>JZKD02S1342582.1:0-11670 GCA_000966675.3 Picea glauca
AAGGTTTAACCTTCACATTAATCTCACATGTCACAATCACATGTCTCACTTCAATGAAAAGAAGAATCACATCGACATGCTCTAACACTTTGACACATTGTAACTCTTCTACATGCTCTAACACTTTGACACATTGCAACTCTTCTCATAACTTATATTGCTTTTATAAGCCTTTTATAATTTCTCCTCTTGTTCTCAATGGCATCCTATAATTGAAGTGCTTTCTCCATAGGTCATTGGATTGCTATACTTGTTAGACATTAAATATTAAGATGAAGTTGTGTTCTCTAAACGTATTTTATATCATTGATCCATATTGCTTTTAATACATTGCAACTCATCATTTGATTGTTGTTTTAGAACTTTTTCTTGATTAGAAAAATTGTGCTACCTAACAAAATATGGCATGTCCATTGTTGAGTAATACTTATAATTGAAATGATTTCACAATCAAAATAACATTCAACAATTCCCTTCTCTTGTTGAGGGGAATCATAATTTTGTTAAAAAATAAATTTAATGAACTTCAATCTTAAGAAGTTAGCATTAAAATTCCACTACAAATTAAAAGGGAAAACATCAAATATATCTAATTATTTTCAAGGACTTTTGGCGATGATCTGCATCATGATAAAAGTCATAATTCTTATCACTTTTCAATTGTAGTATTAGGATAATTGGTAAGTTAGTAAGTTAGTAATTGATACTACATAGGTTTAAATCACGATACACTACTATGACAAACATGATACAGAACCTTGGAAAAAAGACACATGAACTTGTTTTGGCAGCGTTTTATATGCCCCTTTTTTAAGTCCTTTTTGCATCCCTTTTCATCTTCTTTTGTTTCCCTTTTGTTTCCTTTTTGTCCCCCATTTATGAGTATTTTGGATCCTATGTTTATCCTATTTGTACCTTATATGTGTTTTCTCTATGTGCTTTGTCTCTCTTTTGCATCACAAGGGAGGTGCCAACAAGGCACTAAATAAGACAAACATAGAACATAAAACAAGAAAAAGGATGCATGATCAACACCAATTAAACATGTGATTGATATACAAAAAGATGAAAAAACATATTCCACCTAGAGCATCCATTTATGTGTCCTAAAATCTCGAGAATTTTTGTGTTTTTAAATAGATGGTCCAAACATGAAAAAAGGGAATTCTCGTCCCTATAATGTAGAAGGGAACCCCTTTAGGGGTATTTAGGCATGGAAATTAACAAAGGACATGACTTTTTAGCCATTGATTATAAATGAATTAACAACACACCCTTCATAACAAACAACAACATTTAACAAAGTTGTAACCTCAAAAGTCTCTTTGTCCTTATTTGAAGCCAGCCACCTGAGATTCATAATCAAGGCTTTCTACTAATGATGTTTGATATTATTTTATTTTGTTTTCTAATAAATCTTTGTTTTTGTTAAGGTTCCTTCAAGTGGCCTAACCCTTGTCAAAGTCTACACTTCAAGATTGTTTTCTTCTAATTCAATTATTAGGTTTATTTAAAATCCTCACACTCTAGTTAACCTTAATTCAAATCTTGAGTTTTAGTCAAATTCTAACATATATGAAAATGCACTCAACCTCTCAATTTGCATTTACTTTAAAAAAATCCAAAAAAAGATTTTTTCTTTTTTGTAGGATTTCCTTTTTCCACAAGTAGAGGGGTGGTTCGACAATCTCACTAAAGCACAACTAAATTTGAAAATCTTAACTTAAAGAGGATATGCCATGTTTTGCAAGGTCATTGGTAACTCATTTATCCCTCTGGTTGTTTGTAGTGGTTATGTGACGATCTATATGTAGTCTTTTGGTCTATGTGTCCCACATTTTACCCCCTCTATGTGATGGGAAATCACATGATTGCATTGGTAGGGACTCTACTATGCATAACTTTAGTAGCAAGTTGGAGGGCTCTCTTGAGAACTTCTCCAATTGATCAAGAAAACATCGACCTTCCTCCTCCTCAAAGACTTAGTGTATTCTCCCACAACAAGAGTCTAAAAAATGCACACAAAATTGGCTCTGGACTGATCTCCGACCTTAAATATCTGGCTCTGGATCCTCAAGGCATACTGTATACAGGTTGTGGCGATGGGTGGATCAAGTGAATCTTCTCTCTTAATAAACTTTTTGTTCTTATGGATAAATGGATCTACATTGGAGGTTGTCCTCTAGGCCACGCTTTTGGCATCCATGGAGAATTATTAGTCGGTGATCCTTCTTAGGTGATCACCCATCATCACTACGAACTTGCTTGATAACACACCACAACTTTCAAAAATATCACCATCAACAAGCGATTTCGTTGGGTAGATTCAAATTTGAAATAAATCCCGCCCATGTACAATTAATCCAAGCATTATTCCGATCCATCGATTACTATGTTGATCCAAGTAGGATACAATATGCCATGGTCGTCGATTTGATGTCCAAGATAATGTACGTCATATGCCTTGCATGCCTTTATATAATGGATGGCATGGTATGTAGGGCATCTGTGATCATTAGATGATATATCCATGTATGTTTGTGAATGATCGATGCCAGGGTATGGAGGTCATAGGAGCAGGGATCAAAATTGAAACTGCCACAACCCACCAAAGGCCTTCCAATACGTCCCATAAGTATGATTGAAAAAAATACACGTCAAAAAAATTGTTTATTTTTGTTTTTGCTAATTTTTTGGAAAATGGAAAGTAAACTTTAAAATTTCACAGGAAGGGAAGAAATTTAAAGGGTTCATCATGTAGTTTGGTCAGACTCACTAATCATGATCTCGATTCCAGACTCCCAAGTCATGAATCACCTATGGGTTCTTGTCGTCATTGCCTAGTGCCATGCCAGCAGTGGTTCCACTTATCCCATTGTGATTCACATTTAATGGACGTAAAGGGAAAAAGATTGTGTTACGTGATTCCTCAAGAATACATATAAAAAATAAAATAAAGCACAACTTGAAGTAAGGCTCGACATTAAAAATAGTGAAAATAGGTGGATGTGCATCAAATGTGGCTGCCTTGTTCTCTTCGTCAACAAAAAGTATCGCCGATTCACCATAGCGATATGAATGTCAACATAATATTTCATTTTAAGGAAATTAGTTTTGTGTACTTCCAATTGCATCCCATCGTAGTAAAATCCATCCTTTGTCGCCCAAGAATAAAGGATAATGAATCTGCACACGTGATAATAGTTAGAGAGTGCAAGTGACGATATTATGTGGACATTCTTTGGACTTGCTAGGTCATGGGTGTGCCTTCCTCGCTTTTTTGGAGGAAGACTTGACTTGTTTGGGAAAATATTTATGCACCGGAGGAGCGATCATAGAAAACCAAACAGATCACTAGAATATTTTCATGGAAGACTTACTTGTGAAGAATGCCAAATTCATCAGCAGTCATGAAATACATCGTAGTTGGTTTGACTATAGCGTTATCTTCCATGGTCAATTATGTGGTTGCACAAGAGAATAATTGCTCTGGTTAAGAAAGTGGATGCAGAAACAAGACATAAGCTCTCCATATCAAAATTGGGGAAATTGCTTCTATTCTTGTGGCAGGTGCTATTGGGGTATGTTTGTCTATTCTGGGCTGAACTTTCTCTGCTTTAAGGCCTGGTAGGAATATATTCTTTGTCATTAAGGATTTTGCTGCAGGTTTGATTCTTGCTACCGGTTTCGTCCATGTTATTCATGATGCCTTTGATTCTCTTACAAGTGAATGCTTAAGTCTGAATCCATGGGGAAACTTCCCCTTTGTTGGGTTTATAGAAAAGATGGTCGCAATGTGTACTCTTATGGTGGATGCTCTGGCCACTAGTTACTATGAGCGCTCTCACTTTAAAAATCAAAACAAAGGGAAACAACTTAATGAGACTAAAGATCCTGGTAATGGCAATGATTCACATCATGAGAATCATATTCATGCACACTCACATGCTACAAATGGCCACGCTCATGGATCCAATAATATACGTGAAGATTCCAGGATTCGTCATCGAGTCATTGCGCATGTAGAAATCTAAAATTCGAACTCTCAAGTGCATCTTTCAATGACTATTTTAACATGTACGTGGGAATAAATAGTTGATAAGTTATTTGGTGGGTTTGTTGAGTGTTTTGAGTTTGGGCAGGTCGAGGGGATTAAAAGTACATATTTTCAAATTTCAAGATCATTGAGAAACCCAAAATCCTTGAAGCACTAAAAAATGGTGGTATGTGCGTAATCATTTAGTCTATGCATAATCGTGAGATAATAAAAAAAGGAAGTGCATTGTCGAATCCCAAATGATGCACTGAAAGAATATTTTGAAAATGGTCAGTCAATAATAACCTAATCATACACATGCGAGAGAATCGATAGTTCTCAAAACTAGATATAGAAATAAAAGATATGGTGTTGCTTGCATTCTATAGAGAACGAACTACTACGACCAGTGTCTGATCCTCACCTCTCAAGGCTCCTCTCCTAGCGAGCAGTGATCAAATTTGAAGTGGGTGTACTATAGTACAATAAGTTAAGACATTCCAAATGTCTCTTTTCCTACATGAAAAATTTAGTGAAAGTTTAGGTTCTAAATCATGATTATAGTTTTTTCATAGTCACAATTTCGATGAAAGTGGAAATTGGGTCGGGAGATTTATGTATCCATCCATGGTGATTAATGCAACTGTCACATGACTATTCATAGACAAACAAGAAAGAAAATGATTTGCAGGGTCACAGACAAAGGGCAAAGGCACAAAACAAAGTTTACCAACCATTATTCAAAAGCAAGGGCTTTCAGTGTCCAAGTTTGCATTTTTTTACTGTTTCCAATTTGAAATAGGAAAAATACAATGTGATTTGTGTGATCTATGTTAAATTTTGGTTGAAATGCTAAGAAAATCCTTTTCTCTCAACTTTCATATTCCAAATTTGTTCAAACATTTGTAATGTCCCCACCCCAACTAGACTAGGTGGGGATATATTGTTTTTATGTCCCGAAATTGTTATTTCTTCTTATGTAAAAGTGTCAAACCCTTATATTAATGGTGTTGTTAACTTTTTACAAATAGTTTGCTCAAATAGGAATATTGACAAATTACACATGAAATTGATCTAAATGTGAATGTATTATAAACAGTTATGCAAGCTTAAGTTTATGTGTTTAAGGCATTGGATCGAAAAGAACGCAACACATAACTTATAAATCTTTGGAAAAACATAATAGAAAGTAGCAACAAGAAAGAAATAAAGACGAAGAGGTTTGATAATGGAGTTCACCAAAGGTTGGTTACATCCCCAGGTTCCGCTTCCAGTGGATGATTACTTTATTTCTCCTCCAAAATGATCATTTACATCATCAAATGCTTCAATCTGATGCAATATCTCTCTGATCTACTGTAAAAGACCTCCTTGAACAGATCCAAACTATCTTCACTGAGATCCCCTCTAAAATGGACTCAAACAACCACTTACAAAAATGAGCACAGACAAACAAGCCTTTTTTTCACAAGCTCTATCTCCTCACTTTTACATCAAAATGATTGTGTTTTCATGGAAAAAATGTCAAATTTAAATAGAAAATCAGTTGGGGGTTGAATCCCAACTGCCTCCCATCTTTTGGCCTCTTTTTGGGCTCAAATCCCCAAAAATTAGGGTCAAAAACCACTTAAAAGGGGCTAAAATATATAAAAATATCTTAACCAAAGTTAAAAACCCACATTTGATTGACAAGTATAAGTGCATGCCCTTGGTTCTCATCTAGAGATCATGTTGAAGGCGCCCTATTCGACAAGTATCCCCCGTCAATCGACGCTAGCCCCAAATCTCCTACTTTTTGCTAACAAAAGGAATATGATTGGCGGGATTGTCAAGCCACGCCAGCCCGATATGTTGGATAGAGGATATTTGATAAATCATTGACATGCATATAGGCCGGAGGTTCGAACCATCGGAGGATCAAACAACTTTTGACCCAACTCTATTGACCTGATTAAGGGTGCCACGTGGCACCTTGTGATTGGGCCACTTGGTGTCACCTGATTAGTCTGAGCCAGCTCATCGCCAACTCACTTGCACGATGGGTTGTCGAATCAACAACCTTGCCACATGTCCCTGCTTGGTTCTTGCCATGTACATTGCCACATGTCCAAACTAGCAACTTCCATGTCACTATACGGACTGCCATGTCAACATCCATACAGTCCAATCAGCTGCCACATCAACACCTGAAAAGCCCAAAACTGCATGCCACGTGTCAAATCCTGGGGATGACATGTGTCTTTCTGACATCAACATGACGGATTGTTGACGTCATCAGTACAACATTGACCTGGTTGACTTTGACTTTTTGGTCAACATCTTCAAATCGTGATATCTTTGTCATACGAACTTGGATTTTTAATCTGTTTGCACCGCCAAAAAGATTGTGACAAGCACTTCGCGATGGTGTAGGTTTCATGAGAATTGTAGAACTTTGATTTTTGAGCATTTTGGGATCCTCTTGGATTAATCCTCCCCACTAGAATCTTTTGGACCACCAAAAGTCTAGTCTACTCTATAAAAACGTGAGGGTAGATCTCCCTCACTTTTCCGGTCTCAATCCACCGTGATTTACTTGGATTTGTGCCTTTCAGTCCTACCTGAAGATACTCCAAATCACCCTTGAAGGAAGTTCATTCATGTACTCAAGAGAAAAATCTTCTATGGAAGGAATCTGAACACTTTCTCCTTGAGAAAAATCTTCTATGGAAGGAATCTGAACACTTTCTCCTTGATCCACGATCATAGGAGGCTCATACAATATCAAGTTTTCAACATTCACAACAGAATAGATTTGCATTTAAGGAGGCAAATCTAACCGGAAAGCATTTGAACCAATCTTATCCAAAATTTTGAATGGGCCACACCTGATTGGTTTCAGCTTTTTACCTTCACCTTACAACTTTTATTTGTTGATGTATAACCAGACCTAATCCCCCACTACAAAATAATGATCAAATCCATGCATGTCATGCCTTTCCCTATACTTGGCATGGCTCTTCTCCAACTGTTCCTAAACTGCCTGATGTGTCAACTGGATTCATTCAATGAACTTTGTAGCCCTGTCCACATCACTGTGTCCATCCACTTCTATGTCCTTACCAAAGACAATCCAAAGGAGATTTTGGTAAATACCCCAAACAAGTTTCAAAAGGAGATCTATGTGTAGAAGAATGCTTGGCACGGTTGTAGGCATGTTGTACATAATGAAGATGTTCATTCCAAAGCTTAGGATGCTTGCTGCAATAACCTCGAAGTAAATGCACTACTGTCATTTTCACTACCTCTATCTATTCGTCGGTCTATGGATGAAATGTTGTGCTCTTCTTTAACTTGGTGTCCATGAGTTCCCAAAAACTTGGCCAAAATTTCCCCATGAATCGAGAATCTCGATCAGATACAATATAAGTAGGTAACCCAAAATGAACCCATACATATTGAAAGAACATCTGTGTTGTTTGTTCAAGTGTGACCTTCTTATTACAAGGCATCAAGATACACGTTTTTTCTGAACCTATCCACAACTACATACAAGTAATCATGACCTTTCCTAGACATAGGTAATCCCCCCACAAAATCCATAGACACACTTTCCCATGGACAAGAAGGGATAGGAAGTGGATTATACATACCCAATTTCCTGTTACTTGGTTTACTGATAGCACACATAGTACATCCTTTTACATATTTAAATATTGTCTCATACATTCGAGGCCAATAACAAAACCTTTGTAATTGTGCAATTGTCTTTCCTACACCAAAATGACCAACAATAAGTGAAGTATGTGCTTCTCTAATGACATTAACTCTTTCACTTTTTGGAATACATAATTTTCCAAGATGATATATAAGTTTTTCTTGAATATGATAGTTCAATTCTTCTACCTTTTTGTCATGAATTAAAGTTGCATAAACATCCTTAAAATCTTCATCCTTAGCATATTGTTCAATATAACTTTCATGAGTGATTGAATTGTTCTTAAGGATTGTAGATGCATTGATTGATGGTCTTGATAATATGTCAACAACTTTGTTATGTATGCATTGTTTTATATCTGATGACCAAGTGGAATTGTTGTAAGAAACCCATCCATCTAAAATGCCTTGATTGTTGTAGCTTAGTTTGTGATTGTAGATATTGCAATGGTTGATGATATGTATGTAGGATTGTTTCTTTACCCATTAGATAATGTTTCCACTTCTTAACACTTTGTACTAATGCATACAGTTCTTTATCATAGGTTGGATAGTTAATTACTACTTTAGAGAAGGTCTCAGAATGATAGCATATGGGCTTTCTGTGCTGCATCAACACTGCCCCCATGGCATATTGACTTTCATCGGTTTCAATTTCGAATGACCGTTGGAAATCTGGCAATGCTAGAACTAGAGTTGTACTGATCTTTTCCTTCAAAGTGTCGAAGGATTTATGATGGATGCCTCCCCACTGAAAGACCCTTTTCACACTTGTCAAAGCATGTAAAGGATCTGCAATTAGAGAGAAGTTAGCAATAAACTTCCTCCAATATTGAGTTGCCCGTAAGAAGCTTCTGACTTATGTTGCATATTTAGGCCTTGGCCATTTTACAATGACCTTAACTATATAGGGATCAATCTTCAATTCACCACCCCCTACAATATATCCTAAATAAACTAGAGAGGTTTTGTCAAATTCACACTTTGAAAACTTTACATAAAGTTTCTCTCTCTGCAATACATCAAGTACCTGCCTAACATGATTGACATGCTCTTCCCAAGTCTTACTAAAAATCAAAATATCGTCTAAGTAGACTATTACAAAATCATCAATGAATGGTCTAAACACATCATTCATTACCCGCATGAAAGTAGCAGGAGCATTTGTTAGCCCAAAAGGCATTACTAACCATTCAAATAATCCCTGGTTTTTTTTAAAAGCAGTTTTCTAAATATCACTTTCAGCAACACTAATTTGATGATAACCACTTCTTACGTCTAACTTAGTGAACTAAACAACATTTTTCAATTGATCTAATAAATCATCAATGCAAGGAAGAGGGTAACGATTTTGCACCGTAATTTTGTTCAAGGCTCGCAAGTCGACATACATCCTCCATGTTCCATCTTTCTTTAGCACTAAAACAATAGGTGACCCACATGGAGAAGAACTTGGAGAGATGACCCCTTGATCGAGAAACTCTTGAACCTATTTTTTTTTATCTCTGTACATTCCAATGTTAGGAAGAGGAGTGTCCTGCAATAACTGTACAATAATTGTATCTCATGTTCAACTTGTCGTTTAGGAGGTAACCCTTTAAGAACTTGAAAAATATTATCATAGTCAGAAACGATGCTAACTAATTCATCTTTTAGCTTTGGATCACAACCCTGGAAAGCATCAGATTTATCAACATCCTTAGCTTTTACAATCATTAGTAAACACCCCTTGCTAATATTTACAATCCTCTTCATTTGTCCTGTGTTGATTGGATATAGATTTAATTTCTTCTGATGAGCTCTCACAATATATTCCTTTCCATCTTTAGCTAACCGATACTTATTATCTTCACGATAGAATATAGCTTTCCTATCAAACAAATATGGACTCCCAAGTACAATACCACAAATGTCGAGTGGCACTACATCTAACTCAACCTCATCAACAAACTGTGAAGTGATAGCAAATTTTAGAGTACATTGTCGAGTTACTTGCAACTAATTATTATTACGAATCCATCCCAATGGACATGGCTTCTTATGAGGTTTAGTTGTTAGTCCAAACTTTTTAACAATTGCTTCATAAATTAAGTTAACTTGAGAACCACTATCAAATAAAGTATCAATCTTTGTATGTTTGTAAATGACTCTTATGTGAAATAGCTCAATGCTTTTGATCTCGTCAACTTCATCATTAACTTTAATGGACTGAATAGAAGAACTTGTGGTAGCTTCAAAATTTTTACCTTTAATACCTGGAACTTTGATCTTAGTTTCATCCTCTGAATCTGATCCCAAGTTTGTCTGTGTTGTTGTAGTAGTCTTTGGCTTCACTTTGTTCCCGAACTTCTTTGGCTTCAGTTCCGGATGAAGGATCCAACAATGATCCTCATCATGACCTTCTTTCTTACAGTGAGTGCATGTGGGTTTGTCCTTCTTGACAGTATTAAACTTCATCCCTTTACCCTTTTCCTTTCCTTTGCCTTTAGATTTGCTTTCAGTAAACTTAGATGGTTTTACAAAATCATGAGTTACATTTTTCCCTCTAGATTCAAGATGTGTTGCTTGAACACAAACTTCATCTAGACTAGTAGGATTAAACATGAGAATCGTATGCTTTAAATAGCTATGTAAACCACCTATGTACTTGAGTAAAGTTTCTTGTGTGTCCAGTGTTATGCCCTTTTACAAAATTATTGTGTGTAACTTTGAACACTTTGACCTTTTAACTCCCTAAAATTTTGCTAAGACATCATAGCTTGTTGCATGTAAGCTAAAGGATAAAATTGCTTTCTCAAAGAAGTTACAAAATCATTCCAAGAAGAGAGTATTTTACCGCTTTTCCTGAGATCCTCTTTGGTTTTTCTTTCCCACCATACGAGAGTTGTACCTCCCAGTTTGAGACTATCAAGTTGGATCATCGTTTCATCGTCAACGATCTTTTGTATCCTGCAATAAACTTCAATCTGTCTAACCCAATTATCTAGATTTTCAGCATTTAGTTCACTATCATAAACTGGTAACTCAAATTTTACATGAAGCTTAATTAATGGCGCATCAAGTTTATGTTTATGAGAATGTGAATGTTTTCTTGTGGAAACAATGGTAGAAGTAGAACTTGTACTTGAAGAAGAAGGAGAGGAAGGAAGAGGTTTTGGAGGGTCTCCTTCCTCTTTACTTTTAATATGATGTGTTGGTGATTCTCCTTGATTAGGATCCTTCCTTTTAAGAAATTCATCATACAACACCTTTACCATCTCTGACATAGAAAAGAAAGCTCTTATGAACTCTCTTTCTTCCAAAGAAAGTCCTTCTTCAGAAGCCATGTGTTTTCTTCGCAATTCATGTTCAATCTCAGGAATAAATTCTTCAAGTGTTCCTTCACCTCTTTGAGACTTGGATCTCGTGAGCATTCAACACCTGCACCTATTAAACCTTCCAAAAAAACCAATTGCTCTAATACCAAAAAACTTGATCTGAATGTGAAGGTATTATAAACAATTATGCAAGCTTAAGTTTATGTGTTTAAGGCATTGGATTGAAAAGAATGCAACACATAACTTATAAATCTGCGAAAAACATAATAGAAAGTAGCATCAAGAAAGAAATAGAGACGAAGAGGTTTGATAACGAAAGTCACCAAAGGTTGGCTACGTCTCTGGGTTCCTCTTCCAGTGGATGACCGCTTTATTTCTCCTCCAAAATGCTCATTTACATCATCAAATGCTCCAATCTGCTACAATATCTCTTTGCTCTGTTGTACAAGACCTCATTGAATAGATCCAAACTATCTTCACCAAGATCCCCTTTCAAATGGACTCAAACAACCACTTACAAAAATGAGAACAGGCAAACGAGCCTTTTTTTCACAAGTTCTCTCTCCTCACTTTTACATCAAAATGGTTGTGTTTTCAAGGCAAAAATGCGAAATATAAATA
>JZKD02S1342593.1:0-11670 GCA_000966675.3 Picea glauca
ATGTCTCATGTTCCATATGCGAGTGTAGTTGGCAGTTTGATGTATGCAATGGTCTGTACTAGATCGGACATTGCACATGCAGTGGGAGTTTTGAGCAGGTATATGTCAAAACCAGTGAAGGAGCATTGGACATCAGTAAAAAGGGTTTTCAGGTATTTGCGTGCCACTGCTAGCTATGGAGTGTGCTATGAAGGAAGACCAGGATTAGACAGAGTGGTCAATATACATGACTTTGTGGATGCAAACTGGACTGGAGATTTGGATCGTAGGAGATCTACAAGCGGGTATGTGTTTAACCTGTTTGGAGGAGCAATAAGTTGGATGAGCAAAAGACAAGCTGTAGTGGCACTTTCAACAACAGAATTTGAATACATGGCAGCCACTCATGCAAGTAAGGAAGCAATATGGTTACAGAGATTGTGTTTAGGTATTGGGTTGGTATAACAAGTTGTAAGGATAGAGTGTGACAGTCAGAGTGCAATTTTTCTGGAGAAGAATCCTTCCTATCATTCAAAGACAAAGCACATTGATGTTCAATATCACTTTGTGAGAGACATGATTGAAGAAAAGAAAGTATCATTGATGAAGGTGGACACTTTGAAGAATGTTGTAGACTCATTAACAAAATCTGTGAGCACTGAGAAATTCACTTGGTGTAGAGGATCCATGGGCATTGTTGCCCTGGATTTTTGACTATGTAACCCTGTAACCCCCTGTAGACAAAGTAAACAACAAGTGGGAGAATGTTGGGTATGTGTTATATTCTTTGCATGAGTAGTAGTGTTTGAGCATATGTGTTGGGCATGCAGGGGGTTTAGAGGGGGGGTGCAGAGGCAGCGTCCCCGGAAAAAAAAAATTATGCCTCGAGAAACATGACACCTACCTCAGGAAACGTGTCATGTATTTAGGTGGTTTTTTTGGCACATGGTTTTTGCTGATGGTTTTCTATTTCCGGTTAAGGAATTAGGGTTTTGGATTTTGTTGGCTCTTATATGTATATTGTATTGTAAACAATATAACATAATGAATGAATATAATATATGTTGGTTTTCCCGGTTTGGGTTTCCAGGGGAAAAATCTCTGTGTAATGTTTGTATTTTCCATTGTATCTTTTATGTTCTTTTCTGAATATCTGTTTACAGTAGACATTGTACAAGGTTAGAATTTACACCCACAACCAAACAATCATTATGTTAGTAGGAGGGTCACTACCTCTATGGACATCATCATGGACAAAAGGATCATGGTATATTAAAATTTATATGTTACCTTGGACAAATCCTTGCAACTAACATGGGATAGTAAGTGGTTTTTGTTAGAATTAATGCTTACATAATTATTTTA
This sequence comes from Picea glauca, assembly GCA_000966675.3. Classification (NCBI taxonomy): domain Eukaryota; kingdom Viridiplantae; phylum Streptophyta; class Pinopsida; order Pinales; family Pinaceae; genus Picea; species Picea glauca. The sequence goes on from JZKD02S1342593.1 coordinate 1,345, forward strand.
GAGATTGGTTTGGGTTTGTTAGATCTAGTAGGTTGTGGGAAGATCTTGTCCAACTATTAGAGGAAAACTTGATGTATAAATATGTGATTGATTCAATAATAACATAGAGTTCAGTTTCATGTGAATATGTCTACTCTCCAAATTTCTAAGTTGGTATCAGAGCTAGTATACACTTAACTCCCTCAAGGGAGGGTCCAGGACAATGAAAAATATTTGATTGTCAATCTGTTGTACGAGAGTATAATTAGATTAGTTATGTGTGAGGATTATTTTTTTGTGTGTACACAGTGATTTAGAATAAAATTTCTTCCCGATGTCACTGGTGCAAGCTGCAAGTCAATAGACATCGGTGTTCGCATAGTGATTGCAAAAAGTGTTTACTTTTTTGCAACCATATGTAGATTTGTTTCTATGAAAAGTGACTTGGTTGAGTGAAAATATTGAATCACCCCATCTATGAAGATTGAGAACATTAGATTCCAAGGGTGCACTGTATAGGTTTCATCAGCGTACAAAAGGCAAATTGTTTTGAAGAAGATGGATAGAGGAAGAATTCCCCTGCTTTGTAATTTCTATATCTATTGCATCAGTTAAAAGATTGTTTAAATCCAGCGAATGATGGCATCATCACCATATCAAATTGGATCTACTTTGATATATGTCATCATTTACATTTTTGAGTTGAGAACAATAGGAGCACGTTGCTCCTGCCATTGAAAAGTGGATTCAAGCCAGAGAGCATGAAATTTGTGAGGGAACCGCCACGTAGAGTCTTTCTAAACCACCTATCTCATCAACGGAAGAGTCGAAGAGTGGTTTTCCTTCATTATTAAGAGAGTCAACTCAAATATGCTCACGATATATGGTTGCATGGAAGAGTCGCCAAGTCATGCGAAGGGATGAATCCAACTACATGTAGGGAAGCACATTGATACAATAAGAAGGAGACACATGCAAAGTTATGTTGGTGGGTTGCTTAAAGCCACGATCTGCAACAATGAAATGTTTTCTTAACCGGTTTTTATTTTTTATTATATTAAGTCTTTAAAAGAAGAGGAAACAAGTAATTAATGATAAATAAATTTATGTTTTTAATTATTTATCTTTGGATTGTTTGTAAAATTATAGTATAAAGAACCAATTATAGAACAGAGTGACATAGTACAGGTTTGTAGTTCTTATCATTCATTTAATTATGTCTATATTTTGTTATAAGGTGATGTTTCTTGTCGTCCTTCGGTGCTCCAATAACCATGATTACAGATTATCTTTGTGTGTTTGTGTATGTGAAGAAGGTCAAGTTATAATATTTATTGTTGGATACATTCAATATCTAGACTAATTTCCTCTATAACTGTCGAAATATATAGTTTGTTGTATTTTCACTGATGGAAGTATGTTCATAGAGTGATTCAGTATTGAGACTATTTTTCAGAGTAGTCAAGAATCGCCAGTCCTATAAATGCATAATTGATGGTCAGAACCAATTGTATCTTAAAATAATCAAGTGGTAGCTCGAAGTTGATGATTGAGAAAAATCATACTCTATGAGATTTCAGAGTGGCTAGAAATGATGATGAAGACCAGACTAGACAAAGATCGAAGTTCAAAAATATTTTTATGTGATTTCAGTATTTTTATTTGTAATGTAAGAATTAAGGGAGGGTGTTAGAATTAATGCTTGCATACTTATTTTAGAGATTGTTTTGGGTTTGTTAGATCTAGTTGGTTGTGGGAAGATCTTCTCCAACTATCAAATCCTATTTATGTGTGTGTGGTTGAGAGAATCCCTCACGAGTTTGTTGGGTTGTTGAGGGAAACTTGATGTATAAATATGTGATTGATTCAATAATAACATGGAGTTCAGTTTTGTGTGAATATGTCTACTCTGAGTGTTTTTTAATATAGGAGGTTTTTATAATGTTAGAAACAATTCCAAAATTTCATTTATTAATGTATCCAACTTTAAAACATCATTTAAAATTAATTATGGGTTTACTTAGGTGGGATAAACCTTATTAGTGTCCTTGGTCAACTCTTCGGGATTTTTAAGGTATTTACTAAAATATCTATGTAGTCCTCTACAACCACTAATTCTACATAATTATTTGTCCACTACACATGCCATGGGTTATTGGGATAAGAAATATTTCATCTCTCTTCAAACCTTTACATCAAAATGGGATTGTGCGTGTGTTGCAAAAAGAAAACGTTTAGAGTCATTGTTATCAACCTTTTATCTAATCTAAATAATAAGTCTTTTGGTAAAAGTGGGGCATTTTTTTGGTACCCACCAAGGTTCAAATCTCATAAAAGTGGTTGGTTTGTTTTGGAGAAAAAACAATAAAACCATCATAGTCATTAAGTATTGTCAAGTGGCCTCACACCCCCTCGAACTAAAATTGAAAATGATGTCCCGCCTTAAAATGTGGTCATAAGTTTCCAAGATTTAGGATCTCCTATAATTTATCTAGAAGCATTCTCAAATCTTAATTAATAATTATTTTCTTTGTATGTTGAAACAAACAAAATTTGACAAAATCTTTTACCTATTGTCATATTTATTCCATTCTATTACAACAAACAAAGTTTATGTAGAAATAATTCATGTTAATATATTCTTAAATCCTAATTAATAATTATTTTCTTTGTAGGTTAAAACAAAAAAATTTACCTATTGTCGTGTTTATTCCATTATATTACAACAAACAAAGTTTATGTAGAAACAATTCATGTTAATATATTCCTACTCACAACTATAGTGCATTATGCTTTCTTTTGTGTTGTGGGATAATGAAAAGTTAATATCAAATTTTAGCCAACCCCCACATTTTATTATCAATGGTTACCTCTCTTTCATTTCATTGAATACACACTTACCTTTATAATTGGAACACATCAAATACAATAAATATCTTATAGGTACAATTAATGTCTCATAGTAAATGCAAAGATTATCTTTTTCATTGCACATTCCTCTCTCAATATTATCTCTTGTTCATTGTACACTCTTTTCATACCAACAACAACATTCACTTGTCCATGCTTGTACAAGAAACAATTTCCATTCTACCATTCTAAATATTGATAAAATCTAATTGGCATTTCAAGAATGATTCTCACTCGTAGTCAATGCACATTTCTCCTATACATTACCCTTCATTTAGTAACTTTAAGACACTTTATCATTCATTGTGCATTCCTCTCTCAATAGTCTCTCTTGTTCATTACACACTCCTCTATCATACCAACAATAACCTTATCTTCTTCATTGTGCATTCCTCGCACAAGAACCAATTTCCATCCTAAATATTGATGGAAGCTAATTGACATTTCAAGAAGAATTCTCACTCCTATTCGTTCCACATTCCTACAATACATTACCCTTGATTTCGTAACTTCAATCTTGAATGTAGTTATTTTTTATCACAATAAATGAAAATAGAACACATGAATAAAACCAATATAAAATCAAGAGAGTTCTATGTATTACATTGGTTAAATAATAAGTGAAATATTTCTTATAAAAGGATGCATACTAGTTGCATCAATCCACTTTATGAATGTGGGATAGACCGAGAAACACGCTAAAGTGAAATAAAGAGTAAAAGCATAAAATAACCTAAAGTCAAAATGAATTTGTTAATGCATGTCTATTATATAATTGATCATTATTAATGTGATATTACTCTAACACCCCCCTAACATCTACACATCACACCAATTTTATCTTGAATTTTTACATATTTTTTAGGACCCAAAAACTTAGGTAAAAATGTTCGCATTTTGGTCCTCTATGGGACAGTGTTGTGGTTGAATAGATCCAACCTCCACAAATTTTCTAATGAAGTGAAAGTGTATCTCAACATGCTTGGTTTTCTCATGGAAGATTGTATTCTTGGCTAGTTTGAGCACCCCTTGTTTGTCACATAATAGGGGTGTTGTCTCTATCCACTGCATCTTCATGTTTGAAATCATCCTCCTAAGACAAATTGTCTCACATACTCCTTTCATTGTGCGTCAATGTTTTTATTTTGTCGATAAAATGGATATTTCATGCTTCTTCTTACTAGTCCATGTGACTTCACCTATGCCAGGTTTGAATACATATCCAGAAGTTGATTTTCCATCATCCACACACCCTACCCAATATGAATATGTGTTCCCACAAAGCCTGGGTTCTTTTCTTCTGATGTATGGAATGCCAAAATCAAGTGTCCCTTTTGTATATCTCAACACACTCTTTGATCCAGTACAATGTTCTACTTTCGACGTTATCTTGAATTTGGAAATGAAGCTAACAACATAGCTCAAATCAAGTCTAGTCATTGTAAGGTATATCAAAGTCTCCACTAGTTGCATGTAGACTACATAGTTATTCTTGGTTCAAATNTTGGTGTAAAGTTATCTACGAATCAGTGTCCCAAGACACATGAAGAAGAGGAGGACATGTCTCATGTTCCATATGCGAGTGTAGTTGGCAGTTTGATGTATGCAATGGTCTGTACCAGATCGGACATTGCACATGCAGTGGGAGTTTTGAGCAGGTATATGTCAAAACCAGGGAAGGAGCATTGGACAACAGTAAAAAGGGTTTTCAGGTATTTGCGTGCCACTACTAACTATGGAGTGTTCTACGAAGGAAGACCGGGATTAGACAGAGTGGTCAATATACATGACTTTGTGGATGCAAACTGGACTGGAAATTTGGATCGTAGGAGATATACAAGCGGGTATGTGTTTAACCTGTTTGGAGGAGCAATAAGTTGGATGAGCAAAAGACAAGTTGTAGTGGCACTTTCAACAACAGAATTTGAATACATGGCAGCCACTCATGCAAGTAAGGAAGCAATATGGTTACAAATATTGTGTTTATGTATTGGGTTGGTATAACAAGTTGTAAGGATAGAGTGTGACAGTCAGAGTGCAATTTTTCTGGAGAAGAATCCTTCCTATCATTCAAAGACAAAGCACATTGATGTTCAATATCACTTTGTGAGAGACATGATTGAAGAAAAGAAAGTATCACTGATGAAGGTGGACACTTTGAAGAATGTTGCAGACTCATTAACAAAATCTGTGAGCACTGAGAAGTTCACTTGGTGTAGAGGATCCATGGGCATTGTTGCCCTGGATTTTTGACTATGTAACCCTGTAACCCCCTGTATACAAAGTAAACAACAAGTGGGAGAATGTTGGGTATGTGTTATATTCTTTGCATGAGTAGTAGTGTTTGAGCATATGTGTTGGGCATGCAGGGGGGTTAGAGGGGGGGTGCAGAGGCAGCGTCCCCGGAAAAAAAAATTCTGCCTCGAGAAACATGACACCTACCTCAGGAAACGTGTCATGTATTTAGGTGGTTTTTTTGGCACATGGTTTTTGCCGATGGTTTTCTATTTCCGGTTAAGGAATTAGGGTTTTGGATTTTGTTGGCTCTTATATGTATATTGTATTGTAAACAATATAACATAATGAATGAATATAATATATGTTGGTTTTCCCGGTTTGGGTTTCCAGGGGAAAAATCTCTGTGTAATGTTTGTATTTTCCATTGTATCTTTTATGTTCTTTTCTGAATATCTGTTTACAGTAGACATTGTACAAGGTTAGAATTTACACCCACAACCAAACAATCATTATGTTAGTAGGAGGGTCACTACCTCTATGGACATCATCATGGACAAAAGGATCATGGTATATTAAAATTTATATGTTACCTTGGACAAATCCTTGCAACTAACATGGGATAGTAAGTGGTTTTTGTTAGAATTAATGCTTACATAATTATTTTAGAGATTGGTTTGGGTTTGTTAGATCTAGTAGGTTGTGGGAAGATCTTGTCCAACTATTAGAGGAAAACTTGATGTATAAATATGTGATTGATTCAATAATAACATAGAGTTCAGTTTCATGTGAATATGTCTACTCTCCAAATTTCTAAGTTGGTATCAGAGCTAGTATACACTTAACTCCCTCAAGGGAGGGTCCAGGACAATGAAAAATATTTGATTGTCAATCTGTTGTACGAGAGTATAATTAGATTAGTTATGTGTGAGGATTATTTTTTTGTGTGTACACAGTGATTTAGAATAAAATTTCTTCCCGATGTCACTGGTGCAAGCTGCAAGTCAATAGACATCGGTGTTCGCATAGTGATTGCAAAAAGTGTTTACTTTTTTGCAACCATATGTAGATTTGTTTCTATGAAAAGTGACTTGGTTGAGTGAAAATATTGAATCACCCCATCTATGAAGATTGAGAACATTAGATTCCAAGGGTGCACTGTATAGGTTTCATCAGCGTACAAAAGGCAAATTGTTTTGAAGAAGATGGATAGAGGAAGAATTCCCCTGCTTTGTAATTTCTATATCTATTGCATCAGTTAAAAGATTGTTTAAATCCAGCGAATGATGGCATCATCACCATATCAAATTGGATCTACTTTGATATATGTCATCATTTACATTTTTGAGTTGAGAACAATAGGAGCACGTTGCTCCTGCCATTGAAAAGTGGATTCAAGCCAGAGAGCATGAAATTTGTGAGGGAACCGCCACGTAGAGTCTTTCTAAACCACCTATCTCATCAACGGAAGAGTCGAAGAGTGGTTTTCCTTCATTATTAAGAGAGTCAACTCAAATATGCTCACGATATATGGTTGCATGGAAGAGTCGCCAAGTCATGCGAAGGGATGAATCCAACTACATGTAGGGAAGCACATTGATACAATAAGAAGGAGACACATGCAAAGTTATGTTGGTGGGTTGCTTAAAGCCACGATCTGCAACAATGAAATGTTTTCTTAACCGGTTTTTATTTTTTATTATATTAAGTCTTTAAAAGAAGAGGAAACAAGTAATTAATGATAAATAAATTTATGTTTTTAATTATTTATCTTTGGATTGTTTGTAAAATTATAGTATAAAGAACCAATTATAGAACAGAGTGACATAGTACAGGTTTGTAGTTCTTATCATTCATTTAATTATGTCTATATTTTGTTATAAGGTGATGTTTCTTGTCGTCCTTCGGTGCTCCAATAACCATGATTACAGATTATCTTTGTGTGTTTGTGTATGTGAAGAAGGTCAAGTTATAATATTTATTGTTGGATACATTCAATATCTAGACTAATTTCCTCTATAACTGTCGAAATATATAGTTTGTTGTATTTTCACTGATGGAAGTATGTTCATAGAGTGATTCAGTATTGAGACTATTTTTCAGAGTAGTCAAGAATCGCCAGTCCTATAAATGCATAATTGATGGTCAGAACCAATTGTATCTTAAAATAATCAAGTGGTAGCTCGAAGTTGATGATTGAGAAAAATCATACTCTATGAGATTTCAGAGTGGCTAGAAATGATGATGAAGACCAGACTAGACAAAGATCGAAGTTCAAAAATATTTTTATGTGATTTCAGTATTTTTATTTGTAATGTAAGAATTAAGGGAGGGTGTTAGAATTAATGCTTGCATACTTATTTTAGAGATTGTTTTGGGTTTGTTAGATCTAGTTGGTTGTGGGAAGATCTTCTCCAACTATCAAATCCTATTTATGTGTGTGTGGTTGAGAGAATCCCTCACGAGTTTGTTGGGTTGTTGAGGGAAACTTGATGTATAAATATGTGATTGATTCAATAATAACATGGAGTTCAGTTTTGTGTGAATATGTCTACTCTGAGTGTTTTTTAATATAGGAGGTTTTTATAATGTTAGAAACAATTCCAAAATTTCATTTATTAATGTATCCAACTTTAAAACATCATTTAAAATTAATTATGGGTTTACTTAGGTGGGATAAACCTTATTAGTGTCCTTGGTCAACTCTTCGGGATTTTTAAGGTATTTACTAAAATATCTATGTAGTCCTCTACAACCACTAATTCTACATAATTATTTGTCCACTACACATGCCATGGGTTATTGGGATAAGAAATATTTCATCTCTCTTCAAACCTTTACATCAAAATGGGATTGTGCGTGTGTTGCAAAAAGAAAACGTTTAGAGTCATTGTTATCAACCTTTTATCTAATCTAAATAATAAGTCTTTTGGTAAAAGTGGGGCATTTTTTTGGTACCCACCAAGGTTCAAATCTCATAAAAGTGGTTGGTTTGTTTTGGAGAAAAAACAATAAAACCATCATAGTCATTAAGTATTGTCAAGTGGCCTCACACCCCCTCGAACTAAAATTGAAAATGATGTCCCGCCTTAAAATGTGGTCATAAGTTTCCAAGATTTAGGATCTCCTATAATTTATCTAGAAGCATTCTCAAATCTTAATTAATAATTATTTTCTTTGTATGTTGAAACAAACAAAATTTGACAAAATCTTTTACCTATTGTCATATTTATTCCATTCTATTACAACAAACAAAGTTTATGTAGAAATAATTCATGTTAATATATTCTTAAATCCTAATTAATAATTATTTTCTTTGTAGGTTAAAACAAAAAAATTTACCTATTGTCGTGTTTATTCCATTATATTACAACAAACAAAGTTTATGTAGAAACAATTCATGTTAATATATTCCTACTCACAACTATAGTGCATTATGCTTTCTTTTGTGTTGTGGGATAATGAAAAGTTAATATCAAATTTTAGCCAACCCCCACATTTTATTATCAATGGTTACCTCTCTTTCATTTCATTGAATACACACTTACCTTTATAATTGGAACACATCAAATACAATAAATATCTTATAGGTACAATTAATGTCTCATAGTAAATGCAAAGATTATCTTTTTCATTGCACATTCCTCTCTCAATATTATCTCTTGTTCATTGTACACTCTTTTCATACCAACAACAACATTCACTTGTCCATGCTTGTACAAGAAACAATTTCCATTCTACCATTCTAAATATTGATAAAATCTAATTGGCATTTCAAGAATGATTCTCACTCGTAGTCAATGCACATTTCTCCTATACATTACCCTTCATTTAGTAACTTTAAGACACTTTATCATTCATTGTGCATTCCTCTCTCAATAGTCTCTCTTGTTCATTACACACTCCTCTATCATACCAACAATAACCTTATCTTCTTCATTGTGCATTCCTCGCACAAGAACCAATTTCCATCCTAAATATTGATGGAAGCTAATTGACATTTCAAGAAGAATTCTCACTCCTATTCGTTCCACATTCCTACAATACATTACCCTTGATTTCGTAACTTCAATCTTGAATGTAGTTATTTTTTATCACAATAAATGAAAATAGAACACATGAATAAAACCAATATAAAATCAAGAGAGTTCTATGTATTACATTGGTTAAATAATAAGTGAAATATTTCTTATAAAAGGATGCATACTAGTTGCATCAATCCACTTTATGAATGTGGGATAGACCGAGAAACACGCTAAAGTGAAATAAAGAGTAAAAGCATAAAATAACCTAAAGTCAAAATGAATTTGTTAATGCATGTCTATTATATAATTGATCATTATTAATGTGATATTACTCTAACACCCCCCTAACATCTACACATCACACCAATTTTATCTTGAATTTTTACATATTTTTTAGGACCCAAAAACTTAGGTAAAAATGTTCGCATTTTGGTCCTCTATGGGACAGTGTTGTGGTTGAATAGATCCAACCTCCACAAATTTTCTAATGAAGTGAAAGTGTATCTCAACATGCTTGGTTTTCTCATGGAAGATTGTATTCTTGGCTAGTTTGAGCACCCCTTGTTTGTCACATAATAGGGGTGTTGTCTCTATCCACTGCATCTTCATGTTTGAAATCATCCTCCTAAGACAAATTGTCTCACATACTCCTTTCATTGTGCGTCAATGTTTTTATTTTGTCGATAAAATGGATATTTCATGCTTCTTCTTACTAGTCCATGTGACTTCACCTATGCCAGGTTTGAATACATATCCAGAAGTTGATTTTCCATCATCCACACACCCTACCCAATATGAATATGTGTTCCCACAAAGCCTGGGTTCTTTTCTTCTGATGTATGGAATGCCAAAATCAAGTGTCCCTTTTGTATATCTCAACACACTCTTTGATCCAGTACAATGTTCTACTTTCGACGTTATCTTGAATTTGGAAATGAAGCTAACAACATAGCTCAAATCAAGTCTAGTCATTGTAAGGTATATCAAAGTCTCCACTAGTTGCATGTAGACTACATAGTTATTCTTGGTTCAAATCCTCAACCCTTTCTCCATAGGTGTAGAAAATATTTTACAATATGTCATTTTGATGGCATGTTTTGTTTGTGAGAAAAAAAAATGGTTACTTGTTTGCCAAACTTTTACATCTAGGAAATAATGTGGGATGCCTAGATCAGTC
>JZKD02S1342604.1:0-11670 GCA_000966675.3 Picea glauca
GTTAGTGTCTGCACCTACAAATTTGTTCGATAACAACCATGATGTGATAAGAATTGTTATTTTCCTCTCTGTACTTTTAGGCTCATCTCTTTTAAATATTGAAGAAGGAAGTAAGGGATGCTCAGGTTCTTGTGGGGTTCCTAATTTGGGAGGTGCCTCAGCTGGTGAAATAGTCTGAAATGGTAAGCATAGCATACACTCATCATTCCATCACATGTGATTTATTTGACTAATTCTTAGAATAATTATTTTTCTTTCCTTCCTCATCTACGAGCTCTCCTTGCTGCTTCCACACAACTTGAACCACTCCTTCTTTCTTCCAATTCGAAATGTTACTCTGATTTTTCTAACTCCGAGTTATGCACCAAAATATTAGATTGAACTATTGTCTTGTAATAGTTGTTGGCATAAGGGCAGACCCAGAGTTCAATACTCAAGAGTGCACGAACAATCCCTAACTATTGGCCCTTTTGACAACACCTGCGATGAAAATGTAGTCTCACCTGAAGTAGTTATAGGGGGTTGCAGGACACAGGTGTCTACAACCAAATGGAATGAAAAGTGGATTCAAAGCAATGACACACAACAACCTAGTATTCTCTATCTTCTTTATACCTATTGCACAAGTTGTATTTCAGATCTAACACAATATCACAACAGTAGCATATCAAATGACAGAGAACACAACATCAATCAAACATAAAACAAGATATACATGGTTCACCCTCTCCCTAGGGCTACGTCCATAGAACTGTGATTTATAATATATTAAGATGAAAGCATATAGTTTTATCTGCGCTCTTAGCTAGCAGATCTTCTCTCTTCCTCTCTTCTCTCTTTCTCCCTTCCCTACACACCCAGTTGCAGGGTTGATCTTTTCACCCAGCTGAAGATATTACAATACCAGAAGGCTATCATAATACAATGGTTCTCTCTCACTAGCAATCTCTTTCCTTCCTTCTCACGCGGTGCTTCAAAGCATCCAACAGTGGATTTTTTCTCTTTCTGATTTTTCCACAACCTGTCTTCCTTTGTTATCTTTCATCCTTGATCTTCTCATCCAATGACTTGTTCTCTCAGACTTTTCTCCATCTTTTTTTCTCTTTTTCTCACTTCGACCTAGTCTCAGTCATTGTGTCTTCCACGTAGTTTGTGTTTCACCTTTTCTACCTTAATCTTCACTTACCTCCATATCCAAGGGCCAATAGGCCCCCAATACTCACCTGTCACTCGTCCTGAGGCACTTTAGATATAAATCTTATGTTTCCACTTCGACTTTAGACTGCATAGGGAAGCCTTTGATTTCTGCTCTGTCCCTCCCTTCTGTGTCCAAACTACCTTTTCTGTGACTGGTACCCAGTTTCAATTGCACTTGGTACCTAGACCCTTTTCCTCATGCTTTTACTAGGATTTGTGAGGCAATTGGTTGTCATAATATAATTTCAACCAGCTCCCATTCACCAAACCTTCCTTCCATTCTCCATTCAAAGTATTCAATAGCGCAACTCTTCCTTATGTAATATAGACAACCTGATATGACCCCATCCAATGTGTTCTAAACTTCCCTGGATGCTTCATGAATTTGCTGTTGTATACCAATACCAAATATCCTTACTTAAATGCCTTCTTCTTGATATGCCTGTCATGGTAGGCCTTTTCTCTTTCCTTCTGAACTTGTTGATGGAATCCCACAAAAAATCTGTCTTCTTCTAGTTCAACCGACTGTGCGAGCCTCTCTTGAACAATTCCAATGTCATCCATATCTGTAAAGGCTGCAATTATTAGACTAGGAACCAAATATTCCATGGGTACAACTGCTTCTAGGCCATAAACCAACTTAAAGGGTGTCTGCATTGTTAGCTTCTTGCAGGTGGTTTTGTAGGCCCTTAACATTGTTGGTACTCTCAGGTCCTAGTCATCTGTGTTCACACTGTAAGTCTTCATTAGCGTTGTCTCCAAGATCTTATCAAATGATTCAACTATCCCATTTTCTTATTGATGATATGGCGTGCTCTTCTAATGATGAACATCAAATTCCTGAGTCAAAGCTTCAATGATCTTGTTAATAAAATGTGTGCCTTGATCGCTCATGAGAGTCTTCGGGCATCCAAACCTGGTTATGATATCATCAAGTATGAAGCGCACAGATGTAGTTGCACTACATTCCTTGACTGCTCTTTCTTCAGCCCATCTGGTCAAGTACTCAATCATAGTGATTATGTATCTAGCTCTTGTGCACTTTCCTGGTGGGTTGATAGGTCCCACAAAGTCAATGGCCCATTTCTCGAAGGATTGTAAGGTTACCTAGGGTGCTAAAACCATTTCATCTCTTCTGGATGTTTTTCCAACTCTTTGGCATACATCACAGGCTCTGTAATAATCCTTAGCATCTCTGTGTAAAGTAGGCCACCAGAGGTCAGCTCTAAGAACCTTCTACGTTCTTTCTTTTACTGTGTAGTTTCCTCCTGCGATGCCTTCATGTTATTCTACGAGGATCAATGGTCTCTCTGCTTCCATAACACACCTCTTCAATATTCCATCAAGTCCCATATTGTATAGTTATCCATCTATAAGTGAAAAATATGCAATGCACACTACCAAATGTTTCTTTTGAATAACTATATAGTCACAGTTCTATTGATAGGAACTGCACTATCTATGCGAAGTGATCATCAACCTTCCTGATGGCCAGCAATTGTGCATCCAACAGTGTATCCACCAAACTAGTAGGTTTCTCTCCATGTTCCAACCATGACAAGTGGTCAGGACCTTTTTTCATCCTTCCTGGTTTTACCATGATCTCAAAGTCATATTCCTAAAATAGCAGAAGCCATATGCATATTATTCCCCCCAACGCTATCTTGTTGACTAGGTATTTCAACGCAGAGTGATCAGTGAACATTTTAAAATGTCCTCCCAATAAGAAGCGACAAAACTTCTACAATGCATACACCATGGCTAATCCTTCTCGCTCAGTGGTGGTGTAATTAATCTCAGTTGTTGATAGCTTCCTACTAGCAAAGGCTAATGGGTGATCAATGTCTCCTGCTCCCAGTTGTGCCAATACTGCTCCTAATGTGATAGAAGATGCATCGACATGCATGTGAAATTCCTTGCTCCAATCTGGGAAAATCAGAATGTGTGCAGTAACCATTTTCTGTTTCAGTGTGTCAAAGCTCTGCTGGAATTCTTCTGTCCATTGAAACTGACAATATCTCTTCAAAATCTTCTCCATGGGTGTTGTAATCTATGCATATCCTTTAATAAACTTCCTGTAGTATCCAGTATGTCCCTGCGCAGTGCGCAGTTGTTTGACTGATGTGGGGGGGAATCAACTATAATGGAAATATTAGATGGATCTACTAACAATCCCTGCTTACACATAATATGACCTAAAAACACTCCAAAGGGTGAAAATAAGATGCACTTATTTAGGTTCAAGGAAATATGACATTGCTTGCACTTATCCAACATGAGTCTTAAACATTCAATATGATTTTGCAACAAACTAAAAATATTCCAACCATCAAAACTCCTTAAACGCTTCAACCAATACCCTAGAAAAGATGGTTGGTGCATTCTTCAATCCGAATGACATCACTGTATACTGGTAAAATCCCCATTCTGTTGCAAATGTGGTCTTATGGCATATTTCCTTGGCAATCCTGATATGATGGTATCCCAAAAATCCATTGGTGAAGGAGTAGACCTCATGTCCTCCTACATTATATAACACTTCATTAGTGAATGGTGTAGGGAATGGGTCATGCAAACATGCATCATTCAACTTCCTGAGATATACAGAAATTCTGATTTCTCCAGTCTTCTTATCCTGCACCACCATAGGGATTATCCATTTTAACTCTTCAATAGGTTCTATGATTCTTGCTTCTAACATTCTGTCTAGTTCAATATTCAATTTATCCTTATATTCGGGGTTCAATCTATAAGGTATCTGTTTGACTGGCCTTGCATCTAGCTTCAAGGGAATCTTCATCTCTCCCATGGGCCCTTTAATTCCCTTCATATCAATGAGCTTGGTTGGAAACAAGTCCTGATATTCATGCAGTAACTCTGTGATCTTATCAATAGTGGAAACATCCCAATAATCTCCAACATTAGAAAGCTTCAGTGTTTGCTCCATTTCATTGTTGACTTTCTTGATTTTATTTGGTTGTCTAATGAAAGGTAGCTCAACTCTTGGTCCTTCTATGTCTCTCGGGCCTTTTTTTTTGGCGATGTTCACCTTCCTAGGATCATCGTCTTCATCAACATTGATATTGTAATAGCCTTGTAGTTTATGAAGAGGTGTAGTCCATTTATCATCTTCTTTATCCAAAGGGAGGCTAGGTGCTTCCCCAAACACTTTGTCTTACAATTTGTAATACTTGATCCACTGTAGGATATTGGATTTCAAATAAAAGGGTAGTTACAAAGTTCTAAGACATACCTTCCCAATCGNTGCTTACACATAATATGACCTAAAAACACTCCAAAGGGTGAAAAGAAGATGCACTTATTTAGGTTCAAGGAAATATGACATTGCTTTCACTTATCCAACATGAGTCTTAAACATTCAATATGATTTTGCAACAAACTAAAAATATTCCAACCATCAAAACTCCTTAAACGCTTCAACCAATACCATAGAAAAGATGGTTGGTGCATTCTTTAATCCGAACGACATCACTGTATACTGGTAAAATCCCCATTCTGTTGCAAATGTGGTCTTATGGCAATCTTCCTTGGCAATCTTGATATGATGGTATCCCAAAATTCCATCGGTGAAGGAGTAGACCTCATGTACTCCTACATTATATAACACTTCATTAGTGAATGGTGTAGGGAATGGGTCATGCAAACATGCATCATTCAACTTCCTGAGATATACAGAAATTCTAATTTCTCCAGTCTTCTTATCCTGCACCACCATAGGGCTTATCCATTTTAACTCTTCAATAGGTTCTATGATTCTTGCTTCTAGCATTCTGTCTAGTTCAATATTCAATTTATCCTTATATTCGGGGTTCAATCTATAAGGTATCTGTTTGACTGGCCTTGCATCTAGCTTCAAGAGAATCTTCATCTCTCCCATGGGCCCTTTAATTCCCTTCATATCAATGAGCTTGGTTGGAAACAAGTCCTGATATTCATGCAGTAACTCTGTGATCTTATCAATAGTGGAAACATCCCAATAATCTCCAACATTAGAAAGCTTCAGTGTTTGCTCCATTTCATTGTTGACTTTCTTGATTTTATTTGGTTGTCTAATGAAAGGTAGCTCAACTCTTGGTCCTTCTATGTCTCTCGGGCCTTTTTTTTTGGCGATGTTCACCTTCCTAGGATCATCGTCTTCATCAACATTGATATTGTAATAGCCTTGTAGTTTATGAAGAGGTGTAGTCCATTTATCATCTTCTTTATCCAAAGGGAGGCTAGGTGCTTCCCCAAACACTTTGTCTTACAATTTGTAATACTTGATCCACTGTAGGATATTGGATTTCAAATAAAAGGGTAGTTACAAAGTTCTAAGACATACCTTCCCAATCGGCACTGATGAGGCGTAGTTTTTCTTGAAGGTACCAATTGATAGGGGTTGTGTCCAGTGTGTTGATGAATTTATGCACCCACTTCTCTTGAGGAATGTTGCTCTAGGATTCCTCCCAACTTCACATATGGTCCTTTGGACAACTTTGACCTGTGTATATAACTTCGCAACCTTTAATTTGCTATGATAACCATGTTGTCACCAAAGTGCGACATTGTACCCAATCTATAATGTTGTGTTTGTGTGTCCCCCACCATCTTGTTGGAGTTGCTTTCAAGGCCTCATCTAGTGCCAACAATCTTTGTTTTATTGGTACAATTTCTTCAAACTGCATTAAGAATGCTTCTAAATGATTTATACCATCAAAGGTGGGAAAGTTACTTATTGTTGTGTCAATCCAACAAACTTCTCTGGTTAATCTAGCATATATCCTTGTAGATACTTCATACATTTTGTTCTGCCCGTTCTCCAGTGCTTCATCTAAATCTGATGAACATGCATTGTCACTCTGCCAGCACAAATTCCCATCTGTTGTAGGATTAATGTAGTCTTGTTGTCTGGTTGTTAGTTTGTATATGTTTTCTAGCTCATATGCACAGTCTTCTTCTCTAATGGGTTATGTGTATCTGGGACCTTCGTCAGGGTCCAAAGTTGCAATGACCCTAAGGCCATCACCTTCAAACATCATTCTTCTTTTCTTTAAATCAACCATAGTGGAATTGTTGAAATCCCAATCAATTCATAACAGTGTGGGGTAAGGACATCTATCATCAACTATCTCAATGACCTCGAAGTCCATAAATGTTATGACCCCATTAATGTCTACAGGGACATGTTCCAATCTTCTGAAGGGGCTCACTGCCTACTTATTGGCCATCCTAAGCGTTATAGGGGAATAGATTAACTTAGGTTTTCCCATCAGTGCCCAAGTCTGCTTCATCATGACGTTGACCTCCAACCCTAAGTCGAGGACCACATAGTCTATATCATACTCTCCAATTTGAGCATTCATGTGTAATTCTTTATTTTTCCTTCTCTTTTTATATATTTGGTGNGAATCTTCATCTCTCCCATGGGCCCTTTAATTCCCTTCATATCAATGAGCTTGGTTGGAAACAAGTCCTGATATTCATGCAGTAACTCTGTGATCTTATCAATAGTGGAAACATCCCAATAATCTCCAACATTAGAAAGCTTCAGTGTTTGCTCCATTTCATTGTTGACTTTCTTGATTTTATTTGGTTGTCTAATGAAAGGTAGCTCAACTCTTGGTCCTTCTATGTCTCTCGGGCCTTTTTTTTTGGCGATGTTCACCTTCCTAGGATCATCGTCTTCATCAACATTGATATTGTAATAGCCTTGTAGTTTATGAAGAGGTGTAGTCCATTTATCATCTTCTTTATCCAAAGGGAGGCTAGGTGCTTCCCCAAACACTTTGTCTTACAATTTGTAATACTTGATCCACTGTAGGATATTGGATTTCAAATAAAAGGGTAGTTACAAAGTTCTAAGACATACCTTCCCAATCGACACTAATGAGGCGTAGTTTTTCTTGAAGGTACCAATTGATAGTGGTCGTGTCCAGTGTGTTGATGAATTTATGCACCCACTTCTCTTGAGGAATGTTGCTCTAGGATTCCTCCCAACTTCACATATGGTCCTTTGGACAACTTTGACCCGTGTATATAACTTCGCAGCCTTCAATTTGCTATGATAACCACGTTGTCACAAAAGTGCGACATTGTACCCAATCTATAATGTTGTGTTTGTGTGTCCCCCACCATCTTGTTGGAGTTGATTTCAAGGCCTCATCCAGTGCCAACAATCTTTGTTTTATTGGTACAATTTCTTCAAACTCCATTAAGAACGCTTCTAAATGATTTATACCATCAAAGGTGGGAAAGTTACTTATTGTTGTGTCAATCCAACAAACTTCTCTGGTTAATCTAGCACATATCCTTGTAGATACTTTATACATTTTGTTCTGCCCGTTCTCCAGTGCTTCATCTAAATCTGATGAACATGCGTTGTCACTCTGCCAGCACAAATTCCCATCTGTTGTAGGATTAATGTAGTCTTGTTGTCTGGTTGTTAGTTTGTATATGTTTTCTAGATCATATGCACAGTCTTCTTCTCTAATGGGTTCTGTGTATCTGGGACCTTCGTCAGGGTCCAAAGTTGCAATGACCCTAAGGCCACCACCTTCAAACATCATTCTTCTTTTCTTTAAATCAACCACAGTGGAATTGTTGAAATCCCAATCAATTCATAGTAGTGTGGGGTACGGGCATCTATCATCAACTATCTCAATGACCTCAAAGTCCATAAATGTTATGACCCCATTAATGTCTACAGGGACATGTTCCAATCTTCTGAAAGGGCTCACTGCCTACTTATTGGCCATCCTAATCGTTATAGGGGAATAGATTAACTTAGGTTTTCCCATCAGTGCCCAAGTCTGCTTCGTCATGACGTTGACCTCCAACCCTAAGTCGAGGACCACATAGTCTATATCATACTCTCCAATTTGAGCATTCATGTGTAATTCTTTATTTTTCCTTCTCTTTTTATATATTTGGTGTACTTCTCTACTCAGTAAGGGTTCTACCTTCCCTAGCTCGTACTGTCTAATCAAGTTTTGTATCTCTTGTAAAACGATCTCATCCTTTATCAAATTAATGCAAGTGCATACAAATTCCATGAGCTTACTTACCTCTTTTCCTTCTCTTGGCGAAGAGGAATGATCAAAGGCTAGGGGCATTATGTATTCTCTTATTTCTTGTCGAGCCTTTGATGAAGAATCCTGATCTCTTTCGAATTATTTTCTTTCTTCCTCAGATATTTGTTTTTCTTTCTTCGCATCAAACGCTTGTGTCTTCTCTACAGCTTTCCTGACTCCTAATTCTTTTGTAGTCTTTCCTTGGATTTCTCTGTCTTCTCCTGTAAAAACAAATCCTCTAGTGATAACAACAACTTTGGGGTCTGCTCAGTGAGGTTTTGTTGTGATTAGATGTATTTTTTGGTTTCCTCCTCGTCTTTCCTGAAGTTTGGCTAATAGTGCAGGACAATCTTCTATGACATGTTCAAATGAGTTGCAGTAACTACAAGTGGTACACAGGTTCTGACAGTACCTTTCCAAGTGTCCTGGTTGTGTGCAATTATATTAGATGATCTATCCTCAGCCTCGACCCATACCTCCTCCTTGTCCTCTTCCTCTGAATCCACCATGAGGGTTGAAGCTTCCTCTTCCTATGGAATCATACTATGCAGTGCTTCCTTATTGTTGTACTTCACCTTGAATCTTGTATATGTCTCTTGACCCTTCATGCATGAGGTCATAGGCCCTACAATCCCTATCATCATTCCCCATTGACTTACAAAATGTGCAGTATATATTTTTGAGTGTCTGGACATATTTTGGCATGTAGTAGCATTCACCGGGATGATGTCTATTTCTACATACCTCGCACCAAGGAAGGGTAACTTGCTTTAAAGGACTTGGGGCTCCAGATTCCAAATACTCATGAAATAGGGGAAAGTGCTCCTTGTCATGACCTTTTGATTTGCATATAATAAACCATATATATTATCTTTTATCGTTTCCCTTGTCTTTATTCATATCTTTGACCTGTGAAGATATAGTTAGCTGACTCAAGATTTGACTCATACCTAAGTTGGATTCTCTCCTAGGGGTTGATTCTAACTTCATGGAGATCTCCAATGCATCAACCTATGAAGAAATCTTATGTTGAATCAGATGAATTCTGATGTGTGGCAGGAGGGAAACAATGAAACATTCCTTATTTTGTTTGTCTGGGATCTGAAAACTCAAATTCCCTATTAGGGTTTTAAATCTCTGATCAAACTCCCAAACAGGTTCAGCTACTTTCTGCTTAATTTATTTTATTTCTGTGATGCACTGTGACTCTGACTTGGGTTTCTTGAACTCTGCAATCAACACAATGATTTGGGTTGGGCAACTCCTTGGACAAACTTCATGTACCAACTCAGTGCGCAGTATCTTAGGGTAGTGTTGAACTGAGCACGTTTAATAGATTCATCGGTGACATTCTTAATACTCCATACAACTTCACATAGAAACCAGTGCTTCTCAAGATCTTCAGATCCATCTCCTCTAAAGGTGAGTAACCTCATCTCATCTACCATATATCTTCCTAGGTTTCTTGACTGAGTGTGTGCTAAACCACTTGTACCAGTGCTCTGATAACTTAGGTTACTCTGGTTACTTAATGTTGTTGAAACAACAGGAGCAATAATAGTACTTACTTCAATGATAGGGGCAGTTCCTGAATTTTCTATCTCTTCTCGGCGAGGTTCATAAGTCTTTTCTTCTCTTGGTCCAATGGATCCTAAATGTTCTTCACTCATCATCTCTTCATCCTCTCCACTATAAAACCCTTCTTCTGGTAGAAGAGGTTCGTGCTCTTGCTCAAACAAATTCGCCAAAGGAACTTCTCTGAATGTCCTTCTACTACACATGTGTCCAACCTCTATGTCACTGTCGCTATCTGAATTCTTGAACATTAGATTTTCAATCTGATGCACTGTTGTATCTTCAAAATGTTCTAATCATGTAATAGCATATTCATTTTCAACTTCAGAAATTGTAAAAATTTTCCTCTAGGTACCTTAAAAAAATATCTCTCTTCTTGGCTATATGAATCTACTCTTTCAATAGAAAACTCGGTGATATACCCTCTAATGGTACTATCAAACCAATGATCCACTACTCTCGACATGACGTTATCAACTCTCTTAACCTTCTTGATTAGCGCCAATGTCTAAACCATAGCTGGATTAGATCTGATCTCGAACCGGGTATCTACTAACCTAGTTAACTACTCGTATAGCTCCTTATGAATCCCTCCAAAGAAAATATCGTGTATATCAGTAAAGATATATCTTCCTAACCAATCCTCTGTACTAAGATTAGGGTTCTTTTTCTGGGCTTCAGCGAATTCCTTTTCTTGCTCTTCTATCCACTTATGAATCTTTGTCTTTTATGGAAACTACCTTGACATTCCCTCAAGAAGATCTCAGTCCCAGCAACAGAACCATTTGTTGGCACAGGGGCAGACCCAGGGTTCAATACTCAAGAGCACACCAACAAGACCTAACTACTGGCCCTTTCGGTAACACCTGCGAGGTAGATTTAGTCTCACCCAAATTAGTTATAGGAGGTTGAAGGACACATGTGTCTACAACTAGAAGGAATGAAAAGTGGATTGAAAGAAATGACACACAACAACCTAGTATTCTTTATCTTCCTTAAACCTACTGCACAAGTTGTATTTCAAATCTAACACAATATCATAATAGTAGCATATCAAATGACATAGAACACAACATCAATCACACATAACACAAGATATACGTGGTTCACCCTCTCCCTAGGGCTACATCCACAAAATTGTGCTTTATAATATATTAATATGAAATCATACAGTTCTATATGCGCTCTTAGCTAGCAGATATTCTCTCTTCCTCTCTTCTCTCTTTATCCCTTCCCTGTGCACCTAGCTGTAGGGTTGATCTTTGCACCCAACTTAAGATCTTACAATACCAGAAGGCTCTCATAATACCATGGTTCTCTCTCACTAGCAATCTCTTCTCATAACATAATCTAACCCATCCCAAGTCTTCTTGACCTTTATTTATACATTACAATAGCTCACCGACAGCCTTAGGCCAAAACCTAAGTGTCAAAAACCTAGATACCAAAACCCTAGGTGTCCAAAACCCTAGTTCAACTTGACCCACATTTTCAGGGCTTCACCAACCTATCTTTCCTTCCTTCACGCAGTGCTCCAAAGCATCCAATGGTGGATTTTTCCACTTGCTGAGTTTTCCATGACCCATCTTCATTTCTGATCTTTCATCCTTGATCTCCTTGTCCAACGACTTGTTCTCTCGGACTTCGCTCCATATTTTCTTCTCTTTTTCTCGCTTCGACCTAGTCTCAGTCAATGTGTCTTCCGCACAGTTCGTGTTTCACCTTTTCTGCCTTAATATTCACTTACTTCCATATCCAAGGGCTAACAATTGTGGTCGACTTAATTTTTTCATAATTCCTTAATTCATGTTTTTAACTCAAAGTAATG
>JZKD02S1342615.1:0-11670 GCA_000966675.3 Picea glauca
GAAATTTGGTTTGTTGGAGGAAATCAGGGGACAATCCCCTCAATATATTAAGGTAGTTGGGTTCGAATCTTGGATCAAGGAATGATCCTAGGAGAGATCCACAACTGAAGGAGAGGAATCCTCAACTTATCCCAAAGATCTCTCAAGTGGTTAGGCCTCTCCAAATCTATATAAAAAGGCCTCCTCATGGTAGAAGGGGGATGTGGAGATTGAGAATTACACCAAACTTATGATCCCATAAGTGAGATGTCATCAAAGAAATTAGTGTAGATTACTTGAGCAAAGGGGTTGGAAAAGGAGAACTAGAAGAAGTTGTTGCACCTTCATCAAAGGATTGTAAGTACTTTTACTTGTTATTATCAATATATCAATGCTTGGACTATTTCTTTCAAACTTATGTTTGTTCCACATGAGTTTGTCTTCAGTAGATAGATCTATATTTGAGCTAATCTTAGCATAATAGGAAGTCCCTTGTACCTTTGTTTGTTCTGCAGGACCTATCAAGGAGCTTAGGATCGAAGCTCAGCTTGGACTTTGCAAGGACAAACGTCGTTAACAAGGTACACACCTTTCTTCTTCCTCTTCGTATGTTAGCTTAATTATATCTAAAAGGATGTCAATTTCCATGTTAAGCACTTTTATATCTTGGCCTTAGGAGTCTCGAGACCAAGAGGTAATCCACTTGTTCGCAGGAGGATTTACCTGTAACAAGTGCGCACTATGGCAGATTTTTAAGTAATAGAGATAGTATATGGCACAACACCTTACCCATCATTGCTTGGATTAGATTGGGCATTTGATAACTAGGCTATAATCAACCTGAAGACAAGAAAAATTACTTTTGAATCTGGTGAATATAGAGTCATTGCACCATTGGATCCTTCAGAAGGAGAAAGGTTTGTAGAGGCCACTTGTTTGGATTTGGAAGAAATAAATCAGTTGTATAGAACCACAGCGCGAGAAGAGGATTATGTTAACCCAATTGTAGATGGGGTAATTAGTTGGAGAATCATTACATCATGTGCTTCTGACTCAGACACAGGTTTGGATAATTAGCAACAGCGATTACATTATGTTTCCACAAGGAGGTGCACAAGAATAGACTATGCAGTAAGATGGGTTGATACAGAGATAAGAGAACCTCACAATTTTCATGGGCTAAATGACTTAGAGGAATTCTTGAAAAAATATGAAAAGGAAGTGTTAGAAAATCATAGGCTCTTAACCCTAGATATTTCACTCAAGGCGACACCTGCAAGATGGTGGGGTGTGCACAAAGAAACAATTCAGTACTGGTATCAATGTAAATGACTACTACACATTAAATTTGGCACAGAACCGGGGAGTAATAGAGTCCATAAGTATTATAAGAAAGGCACGCCATTTGAACACTTGGAGAAGTGCATAACATAGTGGAGGATGACACCACTAGAGGAATTTCCTCATCAATTTATCCATACATTGGAATGGATCTCAAGGAACTGGTACATAGACCAAGAGATGCGCAGAGGCACTATAGAATGGATAGGATTACAACAAAATTTTGTAGTAACCTTATTATTTGAACATGAGATCCTCAACATTGATTCAACACTGAAGCTTATACGGGGAGTGATATTTGTTGATGAACCAAAGTTTGAAATCATGGTATAATATCAACAATAGAATAGATAGATAGTTAAAGTTTTACTCTCATATTATCATGTTAAAGAGGAAGCACCAAATGAAGATGACCCACACAACATCCAGATTACAGAAATTGAAAGATAAGAAAGGTGGAAGGTAAGACGTATTTTTTTCACCAATCAAAGTTAAGAAACTCAACATTGGGACGAATGACAATCCTAAAATGGAAAGTATTGGAGAGTATTGGGATGAGCAAACATTAGAAAGAATAACAGAGTTATTGCACGAATACAGTGACTTGTTTCCAATAACCTTTACAGAGATGAAAGGCATATAAGGTGAGATAGATGAGATGAAGATACCCCTCAAACCTAATACTAGACCTATCAGGAAAAGACCTTACAGACTGAATCCAATGTGTATGCAGAAAGTGAAAGAAAAAATTGACCAAATGTTGGAACCTGGTATCATAGAACTAGTATAGGAATCTGAATGGATAAGTCCTATGGTAGTCCAAGAAAAGAAGCAAGGGGGGATAAATATTTGTGTAGATTTGAGGAAACTCAATGATTCTTGCTTACATGACCCTTTCTATACACCTTTTACAGATGACCTCTTAGAAAATGTAGGAGGACAGGAAGCATATTCATTTACAGATGGATTCTCAGGTTACCATCAGATCAAAATAGCTCTAAAGGACATGCATAATACTAATTTTTCTATAGAATGGGGATCCTAACACTATACAGTCATTCCATTTGGACTGAAGAATGCACCAACAATATTTTCAACAGTAGTCATAGTTGTTTTTAAGGAATTCATACATCAGTTTCTAGAAGTATATCTAGATGACTAGACTATATATAGTTTGTTAAAGGACCATGTAGAAGTGTTAAGACTAATGTTGGAAATATGCAAGCAATGCTAGATATCATTAAGCATCAATAAATTCATTTTCGGTACACCTTTTGGGATATTGTTGGGACATATAGTGTGTAAACAAGGTTTACTAGTGGACCCTGCTAAGATTGCAGTCATTGTAAATTTACCACCACCAAAATCAGTGCATCAGTTAAGAGTAACATTGGGACATACAGGTTATTACAGGAAGTTTATAAATGGGTATGCACAGATTATTGCACCAATGTAAAAAAAAATTAATGAAGGACACCATATTTCAATGGAATGAGGATTGTCGACAACGGTTGGACACTCTAAAGGAAAAGATGGTGACAACACCTATATTAGTATTTCCATATTGGGAAAAGACAATTCATGTGCACATAGATGCATCAGCTATAGCACTTGGAGAAATTTTTGTGTAACCAAGAGAAGGGGACTCAGACCATCCCATAGCCTTTGCAAGAAAAAATTTGTCAAAATATGAGCATAATTACAACACCACAGAAAGAGAAGGCCTAGATATGGTATATGCACTTCATAAATTCATGAAATATTTACTAGGTAAACACTTTAAAATGTTCACAGACCATTCTTCCCTCAAATATCTATTCAGCAAGCCAGTGTTGGGGGGGATGATTCGTAGATGGATATTATTATTCCAAGAATTTGATTTCAAAGTGATAGTCAAACCAGGGAAGTTGAATGTAGTACTTGATCACCTATCAAGGGTAACAAATGGAGAAGAACATACTAATTTGGAAGAAAACTTCCCTAATGCACAGTTATTTTCAGTACAGATAGTTGATGAATACTTCATTCATATTATTGAATACTTAAGTATAGGGGTTGTGCCATAAGACTTTATCACCACGCAAATGAAAAACCTAGTAGTCAAATTTGTAGACTATCAACTCATTGTAGGGCATTTATATAAGATGGGCGCAAACAGTATTTTGAGAAGGTGTGTCTTGGAACATGAACGGACCATAATTTTGGCAGAATCTCGTGAAGGTATAGAAGGAGGACACTATGTAGTAAAATCCACCGTGTAGAAGGTATTACGTGCAGGATTATGGTGGCCAACGGTCCATAAATATGCCAAGAAATATTTCCAGAATTGTGATGTCTGTCAGAGGGTTGGAAAACCCAATAGACGGGATGAGATGCCCCTAAGACCATAGGTAACTATGCAGGTATTTGAAAAATGGGAAATAGACTTTGTTGGACCCATTAATCCACCAACAAAAAGGTCAGGAGCTAGATATATCATTATTGTGACTAAATACTTAACAAGATGGGCAGAAGCAGCACCAGTCAAAGATTGTAGTGCAAAGACAGGAGCACACTTCTTGTTTGAGAAAGTGATCACCAGATTTGGATGTCCTAGGATATTGATGAGTGACCAAGGCACTCATTTTATTAATAATACCATCAGTGCGATGATTGAGGAACTTGAATTTTATCACTAGAAGAGTACACCATATCATCCTCAGAAAAATGGAACAGTAGAATATTTCAATAAGATTTTGGAAAATGCATTGACTAATATTACAATGCTAACAGGGATGATTAGGACTTGAAAATACCAGCATTATTGTGGACATATTGAACCACATGCAGGAAGTTGATAGGACATACACCATTTAGGTTGGTGTATGTGAAGGAAGCAGTGGTGCCATTAGAATTTTGGATACCTAGTTTGCACGTAGCAACAATTACCACCATGACAAAAAGAGATGTAGTACAGAAGAGGCTAAGCCAACTAATGGAAATGGAACAGGAAGAGGAAAGGATTCTAGAAATATTTCACCAGGAAGTATAGAAATCAAGGGACAAATCCTGGCATGACAGACATATTAAACAGAAGAGCTTTGAGAGAGACTTAGTTCTTCTCTATGACAGTAAATTTTTGAAACACCCTGGTAAGTTTAGAATGCATTGGCTAGGGACATATGAAGTAAAGACTATCACAGATGGGGGATCTGTATAGATAAAGGACTTAGGAGGAATAGAACTAAAAATAATGATTAATGATAGTCAACTGAACCTAAACAGGGACATTTGACCTACTAACCCTTAAAAGTTACAGCATAGTAAGAAATTCATGTATATATTGTGCTATAGTAGATATTAGGAAAGAAAAATGATAAAAAGAAATAAAAAGGGGAAAAAGAAGAAAAAAGGAATACAAAAATAGAAAAAGAAGAAAAACACAAAAAGTGGCAGAAGTTGATTGAACCACAGGAAAGTGTGAAAAGAGTCGTGTGTAGCAATTATTGCGACAGCATTGGAAGACAACGCATAGGAAAAATTACACTCAGTGAAAATGCACACAAAAAGTGAAAAACAGTTATGATCGAGTCTATAAAGTGTGAAAAGCATGCGTTCATTCAACACTTAGTGATTTTTTAGCACAAAGAGAGATACAAAGTGTGTGCCATAGCTAGAAATTTACGAAGAAGAAATCGAGTGTGTGAATTGGATAGAAGATGACACCACCAAAGTTTGGCGCTCAAGGCTAGTATGTGTGAATTACTCAAAAGGGCCAAAGGCCCAAAGAAAGAATGAGGCAGCCTGAGAACGTGATCGAGATTGAGGATGTCACCACTTTGGACACAGAGTCAATCAACCCAAAATGTGTTGAAGAGGAAACATCAACAGTGCCACAAGGGGAAATAGGGCAGAGCTCTGGGACCCGAAATGGTATATGGAACCCTAATCCTGAAACGCCCGCTAAACCTGATGAAATGATGGGTCAGCGATAGGGCCACGGCAGAGAAGAGGTGTTGGTCGAGGACATCACTGATCGGTAGGACTCTGAGAGGGAAGAAGAGGATGTAGAAACAGTAGAGGCAGTCCCATCAATTGTTGGGAAGAAAGAAAGGCGCAGGATGCCATGGACATCACACTTCCATATCTCACAAACACATTGGTCACTATGGAAGATATGTTCAGAAAAGTACCAAAACTTAGGTACTCTAACCATGATGTACACGATGCGACCATATTCCCAGATTTGGCCAAAGAAACCTACTTAGAAAACATAGGGGAAATTGAACCCCTAGGTAAATTGATAATGGAGCTCTCGCAGTGGATAAAAAGGTTGTACAACTCCGACATAATGAACCTATTGGATATACTGCAATTTAGGCATGGTAAAAATGTCAAGATATGCGTCAAACAATTAGTATCATGGGCACACAGTGGCATCCTTTGGATAGATAGGACAGTACAGTTGGATGTGGCACTGATCACCAAGATCATAGGATTGTATACATTCAATGCACAGCCAAAGGAGTACTTGGATAACATGGCACGTGAGAAGGAAATTGATGGCCTGGAAAAAGCAAAGTTTGGCACCAGTAGGGGAAACAGGGACATTATTCTCAAGGACATCAATGATAGTGCGATGAGGTTCTCCAACAAGCTTATGTCTTGTAAATTGTTGAGGAAATGTAGAAAATAAGAATCTCTAGCATGAGTCATAATAGTAGTCATGCAGTGCGCGAAAGGAGTGATGTTCAGTTGGGCACCGTACCTGTTAAACCAATTTTTAGTTGATTGTAGAGATAAGAATGATAATGGAACCGAGTTCCATTACTCTTGGCTCATCATTATTATAGCCTTGGCAGGGTGGCAGGAGTCAAATTTTTCATCTTTCTTGGATAGGAAAGGAAAATTCTATGTGACTAGATATGAGTCCCTTTGGTAGGCCAAGGATAATAAAAACAACAAACAAACAACACAGTGTTTTTGATGTTGTTGGAAGAAATACAACAATGCACAACCAATTTGTGGCACATTCCTATGGAGGTAGTCTAGGAAACAGAAGGGATATCCAGTTTCAAGGCATCCAAGCATCATATCTGTATCCATCTCGCAAGGGATCCAAAGAAGGCATGGTTGGAGATGCAATATTGCATCACTAAGGAATAATTTGACTAGATAATCAGAGACTAGCTTGCGCAATGGAAGCTTTCAGTAACAAAACCAGCAATAAATCTAGCCACGGCATAATCCACCAAGCCAAAATAAAATGTTGAAGTGGGTTCCTCGGTAAAACCAAACAGCCCAGCCGACAACACTATAAAGGCTACAGCACAGAATCATCCTTCAAGAAGCAGCGCAATGCCTAAAATACCAAGGAGGATAGAAATAGTGACAAGGACAGACAATCAACAAGAGACTAGAAACGGGGATACATCATAGGTTGGTTAAGAAAGGGTCCAAGTTACAAAAAGTGGGGCGCAACCCTCACAAACAACAAGGAAGCCAATGTGGGTAGAAGAGGCATGCAAAAAGAGGAAGTATGTCACAAAATACCCATTCATCACCCTAACAGAGGATGATGTTGATTTATTCACGAACAAGGTCCAAGACAGGGGGGAAGAGGTGGTTTGTATTGCAAAGGCACAAAGAGAAGATATCATTTCCAAGCTCATAGAATTCCATGAAACTCTACAACAAGTACGGAGTCAAGTATTACCATAGGCCACAACACATAAATAGGAAAAGACATAGTGACCCCCTACGTAGAAAGAAGGAGAGGAGACAATACAGTTGGTAGTACAAGGTAGGGAGAAATTTAAAATCACTCGCCAAATTATTAGAATGGATCATGAGATTGCATAGAAACCCATGGGGGGAGTTGAGCAGCTTGAATTCGTCATGGATCAGATACCCACCAAGAAACTATACAAACTCTGGGCTAGAATAATGCAAGAAGTACAATCCAGAGATCGCGTAGATGCGACTAACTTGTATGTGGGTAGGGGAGTCATCGAAATGTTACAAATCACCTGCAATCAACTGAACTCAGAGAAGGAGGAGGAAAATGAACGTGTTGATAATCTAGAACAAGTATTTACAATGGTATATGATCGCATTCTAGACAACACACACGCACCAGAGAGGAGCACAGAGGAGAAGATAAAAATTATTTCAAAAACAATTGAGGAATATAGGTAGGATATCGAGGAGCTTAAAGAAAATCTTAACCCTACAACTCCTTTGGAGGTTCAAGAACAAAGGGAACAACAATTCTCACTCCAAATAGCGGAGATGGAAAAAGAAACAAGGGAAGTCGCAGATCTATTTGACAGGACGACGTAGATATGGACCATTTTAGAAGAAGATGAAAAGGTCCAACAGTGGGACCAACAAGAGGAGAAAATCGGTGTTTCCATATAGGAGCTAAAGCAATGGCAGAAAATAATGATAATTACGGAGCACTTGAAGGGTGCTCAAGAAATGAAGACTCCGCAGACATAGTTAAATATAGCATAGACAAATAAGCAAGAAAGACAAGCCCAATTAGAACCCCTCCAGGAATAAGCAGCGCAAATGATTGCACAGCTAGAGGAAGAGAAGATGAGCATGAAATAGGCATAGTCAGAGGGCGTAGAAGTACTACAGGAAGAGATAACAACACAAAAATTCAAGGCACTAACAGACAAAGTTGTGTATATGAGGGAAAAAGGAAAGGAACTAGCAGAGAAGTTCCATTGTTTGGAAAAGGTAGTACATGGAACGCACACCACCTGAGTGGATCGAGACGAGCCACATGTCCATGTTGGGGGCTTGTTGGGCATAGACCTATTTTGAGAAGGAAGTCTATTTTGGGCATGAACGTATTTTGAGAAGGAAGTCTATTTTGGGAACGAGCCTTTTTTTGGAGAAATATTGGTTTTGGGGAAAGACCTATTTTTGGAAAGGAAGACCTAATTTTGGAGCACATGCAATAGGTGGCAAGAAAGCAACATGCAAGAGGAAAAGAAACGTGGCACACAGGTAGAATAGCCTAACCATGATAGGGTTAGGGTTTTTGGGTAAGGATTGTAAGGGCTCTAATCCTATGAAATAGTATAAATAAGGACCTAGGAGGCCTAGTTAAGAAGGTGTGTAGTTGTGTGTGTGAGTGAGATAAAGAGATATCATATCATAACAAAGAGAGTTGATTATTATGAATTTTGTAATTTGGAAATGATAATAAGCCTTGTAGAAGAGTCGAGTAAGGTAGCGTTTGAGGGTTGGGTCACAGGATCATGAGCCTGGTGTGATCTAGTCAACCTCACAGAGGTTCCTTACCCTCAATCTTGATTGTATTACCGAAGATTTAATGCGCACAACGCAAGATTTTACAGTAGATTAAATAAAAGAGAAGAGAATCCAAATCTTTGTGGACATGACCCCAATAGGGAGTGAACCATGGTAAACCTTGTATTTTTTGTAACTATAAATGAATGTTTACTTTCTGTTGAATATTAGCTTATGAATGAATGGTTAAAATAGTTAGATCAGCATGCATGCATAGGTTTAAAGATGAATAAATCATAGAATTACTTGAATAATTAACAAGGATAATGCATAAGGAAGGAATAACACAACCCCATATCCCCACTCATTCCTAGACTACAAACACCTGAGTATTGCAGTCACCCATAAAAGTTATCTAGGGTGAGACTGCGTTGTGCACCCTATGCATAGCATTTCTTTCTGGTGTACCAGGAGGGACAATAGTTTTTTAGGGTCTTGTTGGAAACCTATTGAGATCTGAACCTGGGTCAACCCAATAATAATTAAGAGAGAACAACCAAAAATCACCAACTTCCTATTTCTCCAACTACAAATGGAAGGATGCTCCAACCCCTTATTTACAGGCTACAACCTGAAGGAAGCTCCAACTCCCTAATTTTCCATCTCCAACCATAAGGAGGCTACAACCCCCTTTCCTTACCTCGTCCAACTACCCTGAAATATAATTGTAGAAAAATTTGTCACTACCTTCGTCACTGATAACTTGTTTTTGTTGTTGTCTCTGATATTTTTGTTGTTGCTACTAATATCAATTTCTCATCAAGACTGCAACCACACACACCTCATACCAAGATCCACATGAGAATTATCCAAATCAATTGCTTATGAATCACTAAGACATACTTGTTCCTTATTTCTTCAGAATGCTCACCCTAACACACAGGAAGACATACCTTCAATCATGTAGTTGACCTGAGTTTTAGATCCTTGACCTTTACAAATTTTCCTCATAGGTATGCGACTCTGTGCACTATCTTCTCATGGGTATCCACGTTTTTCCTCACTGCAACCCGTGGATGTCCATGTTTTTCCTCCTAAAACCTGTGGATATACTCACAAAATTCTTGTATCAAGCCCCTTCTCCATACTCTCAGCTCCTGTAAACTTCTTACTTCACTAGACTTCTCTATCTTTGAATCACTACCTCATATCTCCAACATGTATTCTCAGAAGTGATTTGCAATTGACTCTTCTCTATGTTTTAAAGGAAAATTTCTTAAAGACATGCAACTTCCATGCAACTCATGATGGAATGCAACTCACATGCAACTTGCTATCTTTTTTCTACTGCCACTTTACTTAGACATGTATCTTGTTCAAGGGTTGACATCAATGACAACGAATCCCCCATTATCTAAACTTTTGACAATTAATCCTTTTTGATAATTAATTAATGACATGCAAATTTTTTGATAATTAATTAATCCATGTGTTAGCACTAGAATTCACCTTCAGATTGCATTGAGGGTAATCTCATTACCCATCATTTTATATGTCACAATGAACAATTTTAAAGAGGTCAAATGGGTGCAGACTCAAGATAATATCATTTTAACTCAGAAAATTGGACCAGCATGCACAGGTAGTTGAGGTCTTGATCAAATTCAGTCAGTAAGTTGTAGTAAAGGGTGAGTAGGAGGAAGAATAGGTGAAGAGAATGTAAAGTTCCATTGTGGACATTAGGTCTTCTAGCATCCTAAGGAAGAAAAACTTCAAACACGAGATCCTCTTTGGATTCAAAGTTTTAGGAAACTGAAGAACGTTAAAACAAGACTATAATCAAACATACATCACAATATATTTAAACAATCCATGTGAAGCCATAAATAATGGATACTTTAGTATCATATTCAAAGAAGATGAAGGAGGAAGTTGACTTGGATTAAACAAAAATTCTCAAATCAAAATACATAACTAGAGAACCAGTGCTTCATCAAAACTTTACAATGCGAGAGCCTGGCTCAACCATCGACCATAAAAAAATATGAAAAATACATATTAATACTCAACAGTGACTACAACCACCCGAGGAGAGATTGATCCACTACCTTCAAAGATTTACGTTGAGAGTCTTCTTTGCAGACTGAGCATGTAGTATGATGTTATATGCGAGCTCTTACATATGAACCTTCTCTACTAGAATGTGCATGCAGTTCTCTATCAGATGCAAGCTCAGATAGTCTAACAATCCTTTTCAAGCTTTCCAATTATGGGGGGAGATGATGTTTCAACCACCGTCCCTTACCTCATTAATTTTCTTCATCGATATCAGGATGGGGCCTGAGTCAACTTGGCACCTGGAAAACATGATGGTCGCACTCTGAACCTCTTCCACTTGGATCTTCGTTGGATGTTTGCAAGGAACACTGGCAGGTGTACATGGATGCTGATGATAGGGAGCTAGCGAGATGATCGGCATAGGCTCACGGGCTATAACAAATGATTGTCGGATAGGTAGAATGATGTGGTTGGAGGGGCGGTGACTGGGAATGCATGGGCACTAGTACACAAGAGCTGAGGTGTAAAGGCACAGGGATGATGTGGCGAGGGGAGAGGATGTGATTGGTTAGGGGGGACACGACAATGTCAATGGAGATGACATGAAGTGGGAGTGGGATACACATGTCAGGTGGTGAGAGGGGGAGATGTGACAATGGAAAGGGGACAGGTGCACGGCTGATGTGAGTGGAGGACAGGTCCACCTTCCTCAAAATAAATTCATGGCACAAAGCCTTACATAGTCACTTGCACTTAGCTCTGCAAGTCTTAACACATTCCCTTTCACTAAGCCAATTACAATTATTTGCACATAACTAACACTAGCACTTAGTCATGGGTTGCTTCTTACATCGCCTAGCTACTTATTTAACATCCCATACCCATTACATAAAACCTAAACCCAAAAAACCCACAAAAAGGGTGAGATCCTACGATCTCCACTTTGCCTGGGCACTCCATCTTCAACCAACCTGTTGAAGTCCCACAAATGGTCAAACATGACCAATGTTTCCACAAAACTTGGTCGAGGGCTAACAGGCCTCCAAC
>JZKD02S1342626.1:0-11669 GCA_000966675.3 Picea glauca
GCCCAACAACCTGCAATAAATGATGAAGAAAATGTCTCGAAATCCATGCCGGTACATACCCTCACGTGCCCTCCTTCCATCACTGGGCAGTTGCAACTTTTAAATGTTTTTTTGATATTTGTAAACAATTAAATCTCTTTCCCTTGTGGTTGGCGGAGCTTGTATTTAGGCATTAACATAGGAGGAGGTCCCGGGGTCGAGCCCGCGGGTCTCCTCTTTTGGGCTATCCATTGTAACTTGTATATATATTTAAAACATATCATTCCGCTAACTTTAGCAAGGATTTTAGATATCACTAAGGTTCCATATTTGGCGAGGTTCGGGTCCCGCCAGATTTGGTAGACCTGCCAAATCTTTTAATTTTTGAATTTTTGTTCATGGGTTATCATTGGGAATTTTCCCACTGCCACATGGCAGCCCATGACTGGGCCACATGGTATCCAACCATTGGGCTACATCAACCACTATACAATCACCCTCCCACGCCAGTATATGGTCTACCAACTCAAATGAAAACTCATCCTGTCACGTCATCTTCCACATCAACTGCCATGTCACTGTACGTCCTGCCATGTGGCTATATGAACTGCCATGTGGTGCAATTTTACTGGTCTACGAAATGACCTAGAAATACCAAATATGAGTGACACATGGATGCCTTTGGTGCTTCCATGTCACCATGATGACGTTAACATGACACGTGTGACCTCCTATGCATCCCACATATGCTGACATCATCTGTACTGATGCTGACGTTAGTAGTATAGATGCTGACTCATCCCCCTGCTCACTAGGCTAGGTTGACCAAACTTTGACCACATATATCTTTCTATCTGTAACTCCGTTTGATGATTCGTTTGAACCGTTGGAAATATTGAGATACACTCTTCTCGATGATTCCATTTTAGTTGAGTTTTGAGAATTTTTAATTTTTTCCCTTTCTCTGTCTACTGAGGCCATTTTGATCTTCCTGAGTTGCTTCTGCGAGTCTTCTTTGGATCCTTTTTGGATCACTTTCCCTTCCATATATATTCACTTTCCATACATTATAAAGCCTCTCATACTCCCAATTACATTGTAATTCCCATGTTCCTAAATAATAATCAAATGTATGAGTTTGAGAATCATTTCAAAGTAGAGATGAAAGTTTTTCTCAAAGTATCCTTTCCTTTTATCCTTGGTTGTATGCATGTTGCTTTCTAATCAAGTCAAAGCTATTTCTAAAACTATGTTAATGCAAATGGTATTTGATGTTTCACTTGATATTGTATGCAATACTCTAATTTAACCTTATACTTTATAGATGATCTTTTTGAGTAGAGGCAACCATGGCAGACGAAGAAGGCCACATGATTTTTGGTAAGGGGTAAACAAAATACTTCAATTTTCCATGCATTTCGATGTTGATTTTGAAGAGTTTATTCAACTCTTATAGACATGTTTCCTAAACTTAGTTGGGAAAAGAGCCTTTCAACCTCCTCCTCCACCCGAAGAACCACCTTTGCACCCATATCCTAGCATCTCTGACATACTAGTACAACCACATGTGTCCTTACCACATGAGATCCCAACAAATGATGACTGGAATAATGTTGTAAATCCTCCCCAAGTCCAAGCTCATGGATGGCCCACAATGTCATTTCCATTACCTCCTCCTCCACCTAAGTGTCATGCCTTTCACATTGCATCAGAAGTATCTCATGCTCATTCGACTCAACCACTGAAAATATTTAATTCCCTTGCTGAAGAACCCGAACCTTGCAAAGGAAAATAATTGGCCAATTCTGTAAAATCTGACCAATTTGAAGCATCCTCACACTCAATCACCTCATATTCACAACACCATGGACATTAGGATGGACATACCCCTTTTAAATATATGCATCTAGAAGCATCAACAATTAAAGGTAAAATGCATGTTAAGGTAAATTTACAGATGCCCAAGGTAACAAATTCAAAGGAAAGTGGATAGAGACAAACTACCTCACACAAAAAATATGATTTCTGATTTTATGATTTTATTTTACTTTGAATTCACTATTTGGACACACTTCACTTGTATTTTGGACAACAATTGTTTTAGACAATAGATAGATTTATTTATTTTAGAGCAACAATATATTTTTGACAGCTTGTGGACTTATTTAATTTTGGGCATGCATATGCATATCTACTTGGTATTTGGGAGACACAAGTGTGTTTTTAAATATTTCATGTGAGCTGATTGGCATATATGTTTATAATAATGTTTTGATGATATTGATGCATATTTATTGATGGAGGAACAAAGAGATATTTTGAAAAAAAAAAAAAGAGTTGTTAGGGGTCCCCACCTATTAGTCAATATTTATTATACCCTTATCATTATTTATTAATATTTTTTATGAGTTGTCCCTATTTAACTAATTTTAAATAACTTAACTAAAAGTAGTTGAAACGACTCAAAACTACTTTTAGAGAATAAAAGAAGAATTTAAGGGACAAACAGAGGAAGAGAGATAGATGCACAAACTCAGATAATGTTTTCTCTTTCTCTAGAGTGAGATTACATTACTACTTCATTCATTTTTGAAATACTTAAAAGATAAGAACTTCTTGTTGATAACATGGTCTTATTGAAGGTGGAAATAAGAAGGACAAAAAATAATGGATTATTGATATGATTTATAAGGTTGATCATTTGTTTATGATAGTCTGTAAATTATTGTTGGATTTCTGAATTGATTTTCAGTATTAATTAGGAATTTTGTGCATAGTCAAGGTAGTGGCATACCATGGATTTTTGATCCAGTTATTTTTTAGTCTTGTTTTTACTTAGAAGACACCAGGCGTTTCTGTGTTATGTAACCTTTGACTTTTCAGTATTGTTTTGGTCCTTACCCATTCTGGGGTATGTGAGAATGTTTTTGGCTGTATTTCAGAATTGAATAAATAAAATCACTTGATGGTTTTGAGATCTCATTTCAGATTATATGTGTGATCTTATTTAAGATTTTATGTTTTTATAACTGTTCATTAAATCTGTTGTAATTTTCTGATATAAATATTTATTTCTTTCTTTGTCATAACACAACATAAAATACAACATTGATCGCAAGAACATATTTCTTGAAGATTAATTGATATTTTTTCAAAATGATATAAACACAGGGCAACAATCCAGACTATCTTTCTTATCCCAACACGATTCATAAATGTTGGTATTAGTATAACCATTCCTTTTTATCAACAATATGTTGTACTAAAATATAANTTCTATAGATTTGTACTTCCCTCTTTAGGCTTTTCATTGTCTCAACCATCTCTATTGACTCTACCCTACTTCTATTCTCATTAGATTGTCTCTTTATTTTCTAGGCTAATATTTAAACCCATGATTTCATTTCCATGGCTATGAGAACCTTGGGAATCCTCCATATATCTGGTCCTCATATTAATATTGATGTATTATGCATGTACCCCTGATTCCGCAAAATGTGAATGCAACAATCATTGTTAGAAATTATACATATTGTAAATTTTTCATTAATTAGGCTATCGATCCTTCTTCATATCAATTTATGAATAATGTTGATGTCATAATCCAAATTATTATCCTTTAGACATAATATTTTCTGAATCAACTTTACATTGACTTTACTCATGCCTCATTTTGAGCTTTGAGCTGAAATTTATGGATTTTTTAATTTTCCATTTCTACTCCATTGAGCCCTATTCTCACTGGTGCAATTTAGCTCATAGGTTATCTTCTGTCACATGTAGTTGAAAATATGTCAAGAACCAAGATTTTTTTTTACTGACATTGATAATATTCCTAATTGTGAGTACACAACAACTTTCAAATTGATGATCCAATGCTCTAGTCAAATTTTGCATCAATCTCAAATTGTCATCTTTGTACTTTTTTCATTTTTTCCAGACTTATAATTTTTAGTGAAAACTGTTATCTCCTAAACAGAGAAAAATTGGGAGAATTTTAGTAAGGAAAAGTTGTCTAGCTTTTTGAGGAAGTCAAATGTTCAGGATACATTTTTTTTCTTTTTCTATATTTGTGATTTGGGATCTCTTTTCCTCTTCTAAAAATCCAAAAAATCCCCCAAAAGTCTCACAAAATAATGGACTCCAACATGTTTTTGCATCTCCATTCCAAACCCTTTGGAATTTGGTCAAAATATCCATTGGGTTTCAGCATGTCTTCTCCCTTGACTCACTACAAAATTTAATTATAAATAGGGCCTTTTTCAATGAGTACCAACCTATTTAAAAAAAAAACATTAGTTTGCAGTTTCAGGGAATCTAGAGTAGAATTGGCTAGTGGCCCTCAATAACTTTTTTTTAGTCCTCACTATGGACCTACCCCTATTACTTGGTTATGATATTTTCTATTCATGTTATGGCCAAAATAATATTTTGGCTCCATAATTTTTTTAAAACTTTATCTTTGATGATGTGGCATGACACATGGCTCTTGATGTGGTACTAGTCTCCTCCTGTCGGCCCCTAATGTGGCCATCTCACCATCCCCATTTTCTATTCTTTCAACACTTTGCATTGTTGGTAGGCTAATTTTTCATCGATGATCCCATTTACTTTCCATCAACAAACTCATTTAACTTTCCATCAACAAACTCATTCAACTTTCCATCAACGAACTAATTTAACTTTCCATTGATGAACTCATTTAGCTTTCCATCGACGAACTATTTTAAGTTTCGCATCGATGAACTCATTCAACTTTCCATCGATAGACAAAACTTTCTTTACATTGATAGATGGAATTTTATTTATATTTTAAAACAAAACCCACTTTGTTTTTGACGCTCACAATTCACTTTCTTCAACAGTGGAATAAATTTGTCTTCACCAACTGAAATAAACTTTTCTTTGGCAACCAAAATAAAATTTTCTTCAGTGGTTGAAATAAACTTTGAATTAGATTTTTTTTTGAAATCCTAGATGAATTAGGGCTATTGATATCGATAAAAAGCGTGATCTAGGCCATTGATTTTCACCCATCATTCATACATAAATCTTCAAAAGTTTGGAGTTTTCAAAAAATTATAAAAAATTATGATTTTTCCACAATTTGTATGCACAAGGCTGTCAGGAAAGCTATGGACTTAGCTTCACATTGCTGAATTTCAACCTTGCTCCCACCTATTTAATATTACCATGCCAATTACGTGCTATATTATGTTTAGAAATTGGGGGTTTCGCTCCAATTTTACCATTTTCCCCAATTCAACGCAAATTAAAACTCCATAACAACGAATTTGTCAAATTATTTTTGGTCTCTGGTCCATACAAGTCCAGTGTTGAAACCTTTGCTTTGATACCATGTTGTTACATACCCAATGCCCTCTATGCCCCACTGACAATACGAGGTACTTGGAAATACCCAAAACTAGTACCACATAACTATGATACCATTTTAAAATGAATTCATGCATAATGACATATAGACTCATGGAACTATCATTAACCTCTAGGATAATAAACATAGACTGTTTCTCAGACATAGAAACATTTAAATACACATAACACAAAATAAATAAATCAGTCAAGAATAACATTAATACTATAAATAAGAACAGTGACTAGAACACTTATCTTTATAAATAATTATACATTTGGCTGCAGACGACAAACGTTCCACCCAACCATAGAATCCGCTACTTCAGTTCTCTTAGTAGAAGGTCATTCTTAAGCTGGGGCTATGAGTCCCGAAGAATAATGGATCCTATGGCTCACTAATGTCCACTTAAACAACTCAATACCCAGTAATTTCATAGTGGCGTGACTCCTATATAAATTTCAACCAGCCAAATCTTCCCCATCAATTTGCAAAACCTAAGGGGAAATATTTCATTCTTTGCACCACAATCCCTTAGACAATCCTCATCCCCTCTAGGGATCTAGAATAGTCCAAACATGAATCTCCAAGTTTGGGGATCCAATAAATGCAACTATAATTGGAGTCCTCACAACAACATTACACATGCTCTTGGGTAATTTCTCAATAAGAACTCTTGACAAGCATGATAGCCTAGTTCTCAACATAATTCCCATCTCACTCATAGTTTTTTTTACCTAGTATGGCTAAATCTTGTTTTCTTGCACCAAACTCTCTTTATCCTCTATTCTCTCCCTAAAATCAACTCTCCTCCTCCTATTCAAATTTACTTTTTCTTTTACTTCCATGATGTTAAGACCTAAATAGTGGTAAATTACCCCTTAATTGGGACATATTACATTAATATTGTTATTTTATTTATGTTGGCTTGGGTCCATAAGTTGTAATTGTACCTCCTAGTCTCCTATATATACCAAGGAGACCTTTTCACTTGGAATCATCTTGTATTGGTGAATTCATATGATGTATAAGGAAGTTTCCCCCTCGAAGAGGCTTATTATATGAATTTATCTCTTTTTCAAGGCATTGAGTACTTATCTTGAGGTTTTTATGCTATTTTTATATTTGGTTCCTAACATTTGGTTTCAGAGCTCAAGGTCTTGGGGTTTTGTTGTTGCATTTGAGACACCTTGGAATTTTCACTATAAAATATTTTCTATGACGTTATAGAAGGAAATACTTGGGGGATATTTATTATATGGATCAAAGTACTTGTGGTTAAAATATAAGATTTTGAGGATTTATACTTTTGGAGATATAGCTCGTGGAAGATCAGGTTCCTGAATCGTCCTGAATTTAGTCATCACATAAATTTTTCTATAAAGTTTTTTATGTGATGCTTTAGACTGTGATACTTAGAGGATATTCAATGGAATTATCAAGGCATATGTGGTAAAAATTTCATCTTATAGGGCATCCCAAGTTTGGATATACACCCTGTCTAAGATAAGGTATCTGACTAGTCCTATTAACTAGTCTCACACCTATGTTCCAGGTAAAACACTGATATATTCTTCAATGAGTATCCAAATTAAGTGATACCAGTTGCATTGGATAGTGGACATTCTGTAGTATTTATGGTGTAAGTTTCAGAATAATATATCACATATTGTGTGCTTGTCACGCTTTACAAGTACACTCTCCTGAAAAGGCCAAAAATCAACAAAGCATGGGGAAGTCACCATAAATTCCACTTGGCACATCCAATTTTGATTAGAACTATGGAATTGCAGAGAGGGCATATCAAAGAACTACAAAAAGAAATTTTAGACCCATAAGGGCTGAAAATTTTAAAGATACAACAAAAGAAAGGTCGACTAATATAACAACCTCCAAATCAGGGTTTAAAAGGCATGCTTTTTTGTTGTTGTAAATTTGCATATCTTTTGACTAGAATATCCAATTGGGGTGATTCAAAAAGTAGAATAAAGTGGGATAAAGGAGTGTCACATAAATTTGAGAGAAACTTAGGGATATTTTTAGGTATAGACATGTTCCGTCGTCTCTAAATGTAGGAGATTTCGTTAGTGGTCAACGCTACAACCCGGGGACTGTGTGGTTCTTCCACATACCTAGAGTATATCGGAAGGCCCCTTATGAATGGTCGAAAATTAGACAACACTACTACATATTTGGGCTCCCATGTACCTGGCGTATATCGAGAGACCCCCTAGAATCCAGAGACTTACTGAGTAAACCTTTTGGTTGTCTTGTTTCTATAGTACACTGAGAAACACACTCAGGGAGATCACTCTCTAGTACCTAGGTAGTAGGATAGTACGGCTAAGGCCATGGTTGAGTTGTTGGTGAAGAATTGATCAGACCAGAGTCCTTCTCAGGTTACCAACAAAAGACACCGAGTAGTCTAGAGTGTTGTAATTTTCATCTCCTCCGAAGAGAAGAAGTCTCACCTGAAGTGCAACCAAGATAGGAATATAGGGAAGGGAAAGGAGAATACTTAGGTGGGTTTCCAAAACCTTCAAGATTCACCATGATCTTGTGCAAGATAGACTAAATATAGAACATATATGAACTCATTCATCCTGGAAGTAAAGACACTCAAGTTGCAGAATCATGTGTAAACAAAGATATCATATTGATCTTATCAAGCATAAATAAGTATGGTAAAGAGACAATTCATAAGCATAAACATAGAATGACACATTATATTTCAAAATTTTAGGTCCTTATTCATCTATTATCATCAAATCTTCTCAGATACAATCTCAGAGATACAAATCAGTACTCTGTTAAAACCTTCTGGCTCGAGACTCATGTCACATAGATCTATCTACCATTTTTCCCAAAACTGTATACAAATTACAATTACATAACCTTTTCTCAAATAAACCCAACCATACCAGCTAACCAACAACAAAAACCCAACCATTTTACAATAATATGCATCTCATATATAGGTTGAGTGGGATCTTCTGTCAAGTACTTGGCTCTTTCACAACTTCTAGGAGTAACTATTTCTTTTCTTTGCCCTCCTTCTCTGCTTTGATTTCATCTTGCGCTTTCTCTTTTCCTGCCTCTTCAAACAAAGGGCCCAACTCTGGGACCAACGCTAAGTCCCGCTTCCCGACTTTCTGGAAACTCCCAATTTAATCCTGCCACTTCCTAGCAAGGAGTGAGGCTTCGGCGACAAACTGCTGAGTCACATATGTGATACATCCTTTGGGTTTGGATGCGACCAAAGAGTTCCATTCAGAGTCGGTTGTAGAATCTACCTGATGTATTTTCATATACACTATCTGAATGACATGTCAAAATTCACGCAACTCCTTCTTGGCTACAGATTGTGCATCAAACTGAGCATTTAACTCATTATCCGCTTGCTGGATTTGATAAAATTTCTCTTGTTGCTCCTATGGGTCCATGTTGACCGCAACTTCTTCGTTGAGAAATTGGATTCTTGCACACACCTCCTCTAGATTTTGGTTGCACCTTTCCATAATTGCCATCCAGTCGCCGACTTCATGAAATATCTTTGTGCACTTGGTTGTGCACTTGTGTAGTGCTGCTCGAGCATTGTTTCCTTCCAACACTACTTTATCCATATTCTCCTACAACTTTCGAGGATGTTGTTCTTCTTCCTGCTGGATTTCCCACAATTGTACTTCCATATGCTCTGCATGAATGGCCAACTGTTACCATGCTCCCTGGATTAGCTCGATTTGATGCTCAGGTTCTCCTGTAGCACTAGATTTTGGAAATTGTGGAGCTACTTTCCTTATTTCCAAAGAGGCTTCAACAAGCCTTTCCTGGACTCTTTTCAGTTTCTGTTCTGCCTGGAACTTGGCGTATTATTCCTCTGTTCGATGTGCTTGAGCAAGGAGTACTTCCTCCCTTGTGAACTCTGCAGTCCTTTCATCCTTATGGAGAATCTACTCCAGTTGATTAGTTGAGGCCCTGATCATTCCGACTAGCTGTGCTACTGACCATTGTGCAAGGTCAAAAAAAGAAGGGGTGGTGTCCCTGGGTGCTCGTACCTGCAGTGGAATTACACTGGCTGTTGAATTCTCCGAAAGAGTCTCCACCACCTCCTACCTTGTAGATGGTCCTAGTGCAAGCCTCAACCTTAACGCTGATGGCGAAAGCATTAGAACTTCTGTTCTGGCCAAGCAGAGTTGCAAAAACTCTGTGTACTGACGAGGGTTTTGGAGGACTAGCTCCATTTGTTCCTTGGGTGACGTTGTGATTTGCCCTAATTCCATCTTAAGTTCCTTATGAACCTCAAGTACCTTTGCATCTTTGTGAACCTCAGATTCTGGGGTTGCGCTTCCAATAGCATGCTC
Organism: Picea glauca; assembly: GCA_000966675.3. NCBI lineage: Eukaryota > Viridiplantae > Streptophyta > Pinopsida > Pinales > Pinaceae > Picea > Picea glauca. The sequence continues at coordinate 9,715 of JZKD02S1342626.1, forward strand.
AATCTTGGTCATTGAGAAAGTGCACTGAGGACTTAGGGGTTACAACTTCGGTCCTACTTGCATCTCCATCGAAGAAAGAGTGTCCTGAATGGTTACAAATGATATGATTTGTTGGTCCTAGGCTTCAGGGTTTAGCCCAATGAGTTGTAGCCTTTGCTCAGGTACTTCTGGGTTTGGAATAGGGAGTTCTGGTCTCTGCTCGGGTATCTCTGGGTTTGGACCAGGGAGTTCTGGTTTATGCTCGGGTATCTCTGGGGGATCCAACTGCATGGGTTCTGGGTTGATGGTTTGGGATAGAATGGGGGTTTCTGGAGGTGGCGACTAAGGTTGTGGTGGTGATGGAGGTTGCTTAGTGATGATGATGGTGGATGGCGTGGTGTAAGGATCAGGGTTGTCCTGGATGTCTATAATGTGGGCTACCTAAGCCGTTGAGAGATTGTGAAGAAAGATGGATGAAATGGGCTAGGGGTTCAGAACCCTGCTCGGGGATATCCCCATCCTAATTTTCTTAGCCATCAACTCTGTGATGAATGCAACACTGAGACTTTCTTTGACATCCTTACCTGTCAACATAGCTTGATATGGAAGTTGTGAGAACATAGGTAGTGTTCTCTTCTTGTGCTCCAGTGGTTGTGTCTCTTCCTCCTCGTCAAAATTAGTATGTGCCAAGGATTCCTTCTTATGTACCTTCGGGCCCAATCTTAGTACTACCCCTACTTAATGACCCCTCTTCTTTAGTAACTACACAGGAAGAAATTAATGCATCCTTGACTTGCACGGGTTGCATTTGAATCTAGTTCATGACATAATCTCCTTGTCAAAGGCCTCCTCATCTAAATAGAATGGAAACATGCATGAGTGGAAGTCATCTCTATTGGCATACCTTGGCCACACAAATGTATGGTGGTGGTTCATGATGAATGCAATGTTTCTCGTATTACAGTTGAGAAACTCCTACGGGATGTGCAACCTCTGAGTTGCGTCCAACAAATTGTTGTACCACTTGGAGAATGTCGTGTTGTTGAAGGCGATGTTCTCCAAGTCCAACCTTGAATTCCAAGGCTTGAACATCTTTTCCAATCACCCCTTATCTGCTGGCGACAATGGTCTTCTTGTGGGTGGCGTCCACTTCAGCATTGTGAATTCAAGCAAAAAGTAGTTGTAGGTGAAAGTACCACCATTATCTTGTGCTTCCTCACAGGCCACCAGGAGTTCCTCCAGTAAATAGATACACCATTTGAAGACAAGGCCATTAGCGCAAAAATCTTCCACTGATAGAGCATCCAATGTACACTCTCCTTTGTAGTAAGACCTCATGACCTTGCTAGCAATTATATAGCAACCGATCCTAACTGTATCAGGTAGTATGGGGTCGATCTTAGTTGTGCACCCCCTTCTCTGTGTATGAAACCACTCATATAGAATTGGCTCCCCCTTCTTCTTGCCATGCTTTCTGGGACCCTAGAAACCTGTGGACACATCCTCAACTTCGATGGGTAGTCCTATAAGATGGTGGATGTCTTCTATGTGAATTGGATATCTCCTACCCAAACATAGACTTCTGTCGTGTACCCTGCTGATGAGAATCTTGGTACACCTCTCAACCTCTCTAGTGGTGCCGAAAACTGGTAAATCCCTGAGTTTCATAATGGTAGAGTTGAACAGATTGATGAAATAGGGATTTGGAAAAATATGCATGCCTCCCAACTTGTATGGAGAGACACTCCATAAGATATCAATGTTCATCTGAGGGAACATAACTTGGTCTATCAGGACGAGGTCGAAGAACTTGACCTACTCAACCTTCCCTTTGAGATCACCTATGATCTCGACCTAGGGGTCATAGAGCTCATTTGGTACTACATTCTTTGAAACAACACTTCTGCTCCCTGTATCTCTCGACATTGTTATTAGGAACTATAAAAAAATTCCATAGGTGAAACAGGGATTGAGGA
>JZKD02S1342637.1:0-11669 GCA_000966675.3 Picea glauca
AAGAGGGGAAAACCTAGCTGCCATGGTTGCAGTAAGAAATTGAAGTGGCTATTGGTTCTGAGTAGGAATCACAAGAGGTTTAGTAGAGGCAACTAAAATTAAATCTTAGAACCTCTTCTCATCAAAGATGATCTCTTTCAAACAAGACTTAGATTTAGTTCTAAACAGAGTTTGCTCAAATTTTAGATCAAAATCAAGGTCTTCAACGCTTGTCACTCCATCTTTGGGCAAGGATAAATATCTATCTAGACACAAAACTGGGCTTATTGGATTTTATTTTATTTTGTGTACGATTTTCTCAGGATCAGACACAGGGATTACTGCTTCTGGGTTTGGATTTCTCCTGGTATGAATTCTCTTGGGAGCTAGTATTTCTCACTCGAACTATTTTATGCTACTGGTCTCTTTATAATGGAGTCACTAGGGTAAATTTAGTCTCAGCCAATAAGGTGTTTGATTTACTGTCACCCTTAGGAATCAAATCTGAGGCTTTAAGTCATTCTTTTCCCAGAGAATATTTCACTTTCGATCCCTGACAATGACACTAGAATGTTAGCACTCTGTAAATTTGTTCGACTGATAAACAAACGACAGAGGTAACATACAAACCAAATTTAGAGCTGGGTACTAGCCTGCTAAGCTCAGAGAGGGCTCTCTCTTGTCACTTGGTATTTCTTTGAAAATCAATGGCTAGGTTTTGTTGTTTTGGGGGGGGGTTTTATAATTATGATGGAAAGTAAGGGGAGGGACACTTAGGTCTATGGAGTCAAACTTATGAAACAAATGGAAGCACTGACTGGTCTATAGAAATATCCAGAGGAGAAAGGATAAATGAGGTGATAACTATGAGTTATAAATTGTAAATTTGCAGAGTGTAGGAAGAAAAGAAAACATATAACTTCATCAGAGCATTAAATAAATGAATTCTGAATTAGTTAGGAAGAAATTAACACAGTTTAAATTGCTTCAGTCGAGAGCATCATGAGATGAATTATGGGCCTTTGACTATCCAATTTAAACAGAAGACAGTGAAAATGAAATCGGGAATACAAGAAATACATACAAAGAGAGGAGACAAAACTCAGATCACCACCATTAGAATATTTTCATGGAAACTTCAAGACTTCTGCATGTGTATTCAATTCAAATTTAGAAAATTACATTCAAGTTCCAAATAGCTACAATCATGCCCTTGCACTTCTGCCAACCCTTAATACATTTGGAACTCCTACTATTTATACAATTTGAGTTCCTTCGGTTTGAAACCGATTACAATAATTGAAATGAAACGTTTCAGTTTTTGAAACTGATTACAATGATTACAAATGATGGTTTCGGTTTTTGAAACCGATTACAATAAGTAGCAAGAAAAAATTTCACGATCCGGCTTCTGACTCCTCTGACGCTTCAGTTCTGTTCTTTTCCACTTGTTCTTCTCTGGTCCTCCACCTGATCTGCCACCTTTAGTGACATCTTGAAATCATCTACTGGACCCTGGAAAACTGCACTTTGTCTTACCCAGTCGTACTATCTCCTTCCATTGCAATTCAGAAGGGATGTCATAACCTATCATTTCTTTGATCAGGATCTCCAGGTCAATGCAGGAAGCATATGACATGACTAGTAGTCCAAGTTTGACTATTTTGAACTGATTCAAAATCTCAAAATCTGTAATCAGATGCTCAACTAATGTGTCTCCTTTCAAATTCTCTTCAAGGGTTTCGAACTTGGAGTGATCCATTCTGCACTAAGTGAGGCGAGCATTGTATTCTTCCTGATCATAGAATTTTTCTTTGCCATCCCAAAATGGTCTGAGGCCTTTGATAAAAAATTCCTCAAACAAATCTTTGAACTCTTGCACACTTTGTTCCATATGTGTTGCCTTGGTTTGGACTGATTTTAACATGTTATGTTTAGCAATAACCCTCCTAGACTAGATAATCGATGTATTTCTGTGTTTAACTCCAACAGTCTGAAGTTCTGCAATAGGAATGGAGTTGAGTATATTTATGGAATTTTGAGCCCATTCTGATGGCTTCTTTGCTAAAGTTTCATTCACAATAGTGCACCTGCTTCTGGCTATGATGGCCATGATGTCTTTATCATTGATGAAATTCAAATACACTTTGAACTTGGCAGCTTCAACAACTATAGAGTCCCAACTGATATGCTTGGCTCCCTGCAACAAGCCTTTGCCTCATCTTAACCTCATCTTCAACTTATCTATCCTTTCCTGCAAGACTTTATTTTCCTTTTGAAATTGAGCCATCCTTTCATCCTTTGCTTGTATTTCCTGCTTCAATTTCTCTATGTTCCCTTTTAGCCCCTTTATTTCTCCTTCTTTCAGGATAACTTGTGACATAGCCTGGACAAGTCCTTCAGTGTTTGGCCCAACTTATGTAGTAAGAGGTACAACTACAACTCTGTTTATCAATTATGTTTGATTTTGTGACCACTTCCCCTTTTCTCTTTCCAGCTGCAACGCCTTAGCCTTGTAGTCCAATGCCTCTTGACGAAGTGTTTCATTTTCCTATTATAGAGCAACCAATTCTATTGTTTGTGGATGCTCTGTAGCAAACATTTTCAATTTCTTCTTAAAGATTTGAATCAATTTGTCTTTTTGATCCAATGAAGATTTCACCCCTTTAGGGCCTTCAGATTCCAACCTCTTGACCTGAGCCCGCCAAGCTCTTCTAGATGTTTTTTCTTGCCTCAACTGCCCTTCCAATTTCATTTCATAAGAAGACAACTTTGAATTCTTCAATCTTAAACTTAGGTAATCAGAATACAACATATCACTAGTATTCCGATGGAATTTGACTTTATTTAGAGAATTGATGTTGTCATACCTTATCTTTATCTCAGAGACTTTATCTTCATCTGCAACTGCAATGTTAAAGGTCCTCTTGTCAATATCCCTTACTGTGAACATAGAATATTTATGTTGAGAAATATTTTCCACATCAGGGACTAAATCCCTCATCTCACCCAAAGCTATGTTTCCCCTCTCAGCATAATGTTTTCCCAAATCTTCTTTAGATTGATAAGATGCCCTAGATGCTTTATCAAAGATGTGTTTTTTATTGTTAAAGGTTCTTGAGATGCCTTCACTTTGGAGTTTTCTTTCCTTCTCAACCTCTATAGTGCTAGTGCCACTTTCCACCATATCCAGATTTACTTGTTCTTTAGGATCTTCCTCTTCTAAGTCCACTATTTGTGGGGACTGTGTAATCTTCATATTCTTAGGAGAAGTGTGTTGATCACTAGTGCCCATGGCCTCTAAACTGCTTCTCTCGCTGTAAACACTCATCTTAGTTACTTTGACTATCAGTTTGTGAGGATCTTGTTGTGTTTGACTTTGTTGCATGGTTGCCTCCACTTTTTATGTTTGAGTTGGTTGCAATATTGCTTCCATATCATCACAGACTTCTAGGTTTTTCCAGTTTATCAAAACCCTCAACATGTTCATGCTCATAAGGGGCTTGTTTTTTCATCAATATTCTCTTGGATATGATTTGATGTAGATCATATCTTTGTTTCTGTAGCTGTGAAAAACCAAACTCTTTGAGCTTTTATTGAATCTGAGATAAGCATGATCTAGTTTTGAAAATGAAGGGGACAATGATAAAAGGGAATTTGAGGTTGGAGGCTTTGTGCAACTTCAGGAAATGCTTTGTCTCAGATATAATTCTCTGCTTGATGAATTCAAGGGAAAAGACTCCGGGGGTTAGAAAAATAGGCAATAGATAGGGGGATTCATGACAACCATAAATCGAGATCACTGCTGAGTGCATGAATAACACCAAATCTCCCACTCTTTTCTCTGGATTTGGTTGTAGATATCTCCTCATGTCATCGAACAATCTAGGTAGGTTGGTGTTGAAAATCAAACTGTAAACCCTGGAATTGACTTTATTGATGAAGATGAGAAATGTAATCCTTTTACATTCAATTGATACAAATTTTTATTTAGGAAATTCTCTCTTATTGGTTTCCAGGAAAATATTTAGCAGATAGGTGTAGTATCTGAAATGCATTAGAGAATGAAAATTCACTAGCTGTTTTATGGATATTATCAACTATGAATTGATCAAAACTGATGCAGACTGATAGACTAGAATCTGACTAAAAAAAAAGTCAAAAGGAAACGGAGCATGACTTTGACCACATGTTTGTCATTATCTAGACCTAAAATTTGACTCAACAGGGAACAGACCCATTGGACTTCAATAACCATTATACTCACATTCAGTGGAAAAGACAGACTCTTTAAAAGATGTTCTGGTTTGACAATTGTCTATAAAAACAAATCTTGGACCTATGATGGACACTCTCTATATACCCTAATTATCTTTTCTTCATTAAAAGGATTAGAATTTGTGGAAAAAGATTCAGGTATACTGAGAGAATATCAAATTGACAGACTCTCTACCCTACACATGACCTCATACCCTCATTTATTCATGACGAGGTTTTATTCATGTGAATACTGTTTGGCGCACCAACCTATAAATTCGGGAAAAGGGAAAGTGATTTCGACAACATAAGGGACTATGGTGGCCTGGATTACTTCAAGGAATGGTATACCCCTTCCTACATTATCAGACAGGTTGCTTCTGGACACAAAGATGGGAGAAATGGTGATTTTGGTATCAAAGATGTCTGAATCTCGGTCAATTAGGGCTTCTTCATTCATCACAGGATATTGTTCTATTACTGAAGTTATGATAGGATCCATGGCTGCGATGAAAAATACCTGGGAATGAGCAGAAATGGCGTGCAATTGGTGTACTTTTGAGCTACAGTTGAATGAGGTTGGTCGCGCCAAGTTTCAAATGGTCTAGTTGTTCAAAATAATAATAAAATACATAACAAATTCCATTTTATACCTTTTCCAAAATTTGGGGGTGTGAGGAAGTGGTTTGTGGAAACCCGCTTTTCACCCTGAAATGCACCTGGTTGCACCATGTAGCACCAACCGAAAACCATCGTTTATATTTTGGCACGCTTTATGAAATTAACCTCCACGCAGTTTCTCCCCTCGAAATGATCCTCGACTGTCGATCTCGAGAGTTCACGATCTACGACACGTCGGGCCCCATCACTTATCACTCCCATTAGATTTAGTTGTTTCCTACCATATTTATCCCCTTCTCTAGTTTGTCAGGATTCCAAACCGGTTTAGCACCTTTCTAGATTCTGAAATATCGATTTCACATAAAAGTTTTAATGGTGACTAACACCCCTATTGAAATCGGATGAAGTATTGCATGTCCTACAAGCTTTCCACATAAAATAAGTGACTTTTCATAGGGATTCTAGAATTAACACCCCTACTGCTGCCTCCTAGGTCCTAACGCCTATCTAACATCTTTCAAATGAATATTTTATCCATATCTTGCAGGATTTCCTCCAAAGTTGCAAGGACCTTAGAGATATTGAGTGTCCATGCTTATTCAATTTCACAATTTAATAAACTAAACCATGGCAACAATAGAAATATTCTAATTACTCAATATTTCATTTCCTTGATTACTAGAATTCATTTTTCCCATTTAATTCAAACAAACACATACATAAAAAAATCATGGACAATTAAATAGATCAAGTGAAATACTTATCTAATCAGGGGAATAGCCAACACCAATTGATTGAGAGATGACACCTTTCCTCCCAACCTTAGGCCATACTGTAGAGTGCCTTTCTATAATACTCCACCCCTTTTCCAAGACATGATACCACAAGGGGAATGATTCAATTGGTTTCCAAGCTTAGAATGATCCAGGAAGGTTACTCTCCTTCCCCTCTGACAACAACAAAATTTGACCCCTTCCCACTGAGCTTAGGAACTATACATGTTTATTAGATGGTTTATCAACATGATTTACTCTGCACAATGGAGTCCCTTCTCTGATAAACAATCCCTCGACGACCTGAGCCCCTTACCAGTGACGATTTATGTCTAGTAAGCACCAAGTTGTAGTCTTCTTTTTCTTCAGTTTGGGTCTGGGTCTTATCTATTTTAGGGTGATCATGATAAAAATAGACAAGCTTCCTATTTTCCTCAGGGAAATCTCTCCACTTTCTCTTTTCTTTGATTTGCACCAATGAACACCTCTATTCACTGTGCTCTCAACATGCAAACTCATCGCACACTCACTCTTCCTTGGAGTGTTCTCTTTTTAATTTAGTGCACTGCATGCTCTATTTTTCTGATACCACTATAAGTTACTCATTGCATTCTTCTCTATCCATTTTTACATGCAAGCATACTCCTTATCTCTCTGTCTGCCTATCTCCATTGGTGTTTTTCCACCCTTTGTCTCTTCCCTGACCAATCCTCTTAGGATTCTTTTGGCCTTCCTGCAGATGCAACCCATGGTCCACAGTTCCCAATCTGAAGGGGAAAGTTCATGGTGTCCTGCTATCAGGTCATTCAATTGGCCCTTGCCTTCTTCAAGAGACCCAACCGTCAACAGTCATTAACTGCCTCAACCATCAATTTGACCTCCATAATTGGTCATGTGGCTCCATATAGATATGGTATGCTAGAAGGTGTATTCTTCTGCTATGTAAGAATAAGATGTCTTGTTAAATAAGATTCTTGTTTTCTTCATAAAAACAACTCAACTCCACCTTACCCAACCACTCAATCAATCCTTGCTTCATCAATTCCCATTTGTGTATCATGGCCAGTAATTTCAAAGATGTTCCTTCTCAGTTAATGGTTTGGTGCTTTCATTAATTAAAACACAATTGCATGCTTCATAAACATAATCATATGAAGTCTTAACATAATTACAGTCTTGAGGAAAAACACCCGGTGTTAGAAAGGGATATAGGTTGCTTGTTTTACATAGGGAAATGAGGAAACATTTAGGCTAGTTAAATTTATTTTCTATAATTTTGTTATTAGGCTACCTTAGGATGCATGACTTGAGGAGATAAAAATCCTCGTGGACATGGTGTAGTAGGGACCACTCACAATACTAACCCCCAAGAAGGAAGATCAGGAGGATGAGGAAACCCTCAAGGGACCTCTGGGTCCCAATCTAGAATCCAAAGTGAGAAAATAACAACTAACATCCCAGAAAGACCCCCTAAAATTGACTTTATAGCTAACACATTCATAGGCTCTCGTGCTTTTGAATCCCTTAACCTCGAAGATCAAGGTTTACCTAAGGACCCAATCGAAGAGCCAAATCAAATGAATCTTTTTGGAGAGAAGAACTTTTAGGTATGGGAGAAGAGGTAGAAACCTTGAAATAGAAGGAACTAATTACCTTTGAGTTATGTTGGACCTTGGTTATGGAAGGAAGCGAAGTAAAAGGAAGAAAAGGTAAAACATGAGCTTCATGGGAGACACAGTGACTGTCACTGGGTCGAAGTAAGAAAAAGAGTAGAAACGATGGAGCGAAGTGCGGAAAAGCAAGCCGTTGGATGAGGAGATCGAGGATGACAGATCAACAAAGGAGATGGATCAAGAGAAACTCATAAAGAGGATAAATCCACCATTGGATGTTTTGGAGCACTGTGCGAGAAGAAAGGAAAGACAAGTTGGCGAAGCTTGAAAAAAGAGGGTCAAGTTGACCTATGGTTTTAGACACCTAGGGTTTTGGCACCTAGGTTTGGACCTAAGGTTGTCAGTGAGTGATTGTAATGTATAAATAAAGGTCAAGAGGACCTAGGTTGGTTGGTTCATGATAGATTGGTTATTGAGCATTGTTATAGCCTGGTTGAGAGAGAGGATTGTGTTGTAAGATCTTCAGTTGTGTGCAAAGATCAAATCTTGCAGCTGGGTGCGCAGGAGCGAGAGAGAAAGAGAGAGAAAAAGAGAGAAGAAAGAAGATCTATTAGCTGAGAGCACAGACAAGAACTGTATGCTTTTCATTAATAAATCATAAGCATAGTTTGGTGGATGTAGCCCTAGAGAGAGGGTGAACCACATATATCTTGTGTTGTGGATGTGTGATTGATGCTTTGATCTCTGTTACTGTCACTTTGTTGTTTGCATTGTTGTATTATATCAGATCTATAACTGTGCAGGGTAGGTCTAGCTTGATAAGTGATAAGTTCATATTGTGTTTCTATTTTATTAGATCCACTAGATATTCCCCTGGTTGTAGACATCTCTGTCCTGCAACCCCCTCATAGCTTCTTAAGGTGAGACTGCATCTGCTTTGCAGGTGCTGTCGAAAGGGCCAATATCTAGGACTTTGTTGGTGCACTCTTGGAGTGAACCTCGAGTTTGCCCCTGTGCCAAAAAATGGTTCCATTGCTGGGATTAAAATCTTCGTGAGGGAATGTCAAGGTGGTTCCCATCGATAATAGAGATTCAAAAGTGGATAGAGGATCAAGAGAGAGACTTCGCTGAAGCCCAAAACAAGAACCCTAAGCTGAGTACTGAGAATTTTCTACAAAGATACATCTTCAACGACATTCACGAGATCTTCTTTGGAGGAATCCACCAGGAGCTATATGAGTGGTTGGCTAAGTTAGCTGACACACAATTTGATATTAGATCTAGACCTCCTGTCATTTGGACGTCGGTGCTGATCCAGAAGGTCAATAGAGTTGATAACGCTATATCTAGAGTTGTAGATCACTGGTTTGATAGTACCATTGGAGGGTATATCACTGAATTTGCTGTTGACAGAACATAATCATATAGCTAGGCCGAGAGATAGTTTTTCAAGGGACCCCGAGGGAGATTTTTGAATTTTTTGAAGTTAAGAATCAAGATGCTCTTGCATGAAAACCACATATTAAAGATACAGTAGATTGGCTGGATCTGAAAAGGCTAATGTTCAGAAACTCAGACAGCGACAGTGACACAGAAGCTAGACATACACGCAGTGGAAGAGTATCTATAGGGGTTCACCTTGAGAACCTGTTTAAGAAAACCTATGGAGAGGAAGGTTTCTACAGTGGAGAAGAGGAAGATCTGATAGACGAAGAGCACTCAGAAACTCCTAGAGCAGAGGAAGAAGCAGTTGAAGAACTTCGCCGAAACAAGACAGAAACCTCAGGAACTGCATAGGCCGCTGAAGTAAGTAATATCAATCCTCCTGTTGTTTCAGAAATGTTAAGTCATCAGAGTATCCCAAATCACTAGAGTCCGCAGAGTACTATTACTAGCAGTTCAACATCTACTCAGACATGAAGCCTTGGAAACTCTATGGTAGATGAGATGAGGCTCCCTATATTTAGAGGAGATGGATATGAAGACCCTGATCAACACTGGTTCCTATGCGAGGCTGTATGGAACATCAAAACCATCACCGACGAAGCTGTTAAAAGAAACCAGTTTAGCACTACATTGAGGGATCGCGCGTTGAGCTAGTACATGAAGCTTGTCCAAGGACTTGTGCAGCCTAAGCCACTGAATGAGATCAAGAATGCATTGGTTGCAGAATTTAAAAAACCCAAGTTGAAGTCATAGTGTATTACTGAGATGAAGGAGATCAAACAGAAAGTAGCCAAACCTGTTTGGGAGTTCGACCAGAGATTCAAGACCCTAACAAGCCGATTGAATTTTAAAATCTCAGATGAGAAGAACAAAGAATGGTTCATCGCTACTCTTTTACCACATATCAGAGTTCCCCTGATGCAACAGAAGATTTCTTCGCAGGCAAAATCTTTGGAGATCGCCATGAAGCTTGAGTCAGCACCTATGGGAGAATCTAGCTCAGGTATGAGCCAAATCTTGAGCCAAATGACCAATCTATCTTTGCAAGTCGAGGACATGAAGAAGGACAAGGGGAAGGACAAAAGAGAAGATATATGGTGTGTAAGATGCAGATCCGAAGGTCATGATAAAGAACACTATCCCCTGTTTCATGAATATTTGGCCTCAGGAGTGTCGAGCCCCTTGAAGCAAGTTAATATGCCTTGGTGCAAAGTATGCAGAACCCGACATGGCCCTGGTGAGTGCTACTATATGTAGAAGTATGTTCAGACACCCACAAACTTGTAGTGCACATTCTATAAGTCTATAGGGCATGATGATAGAGATTGTAGGGCATTTGACCTAATGCATGAAAGATCAAGAGACATATATAAGATCCAAGGCATAGTCCATCAAGAAGGAAACAATGCATAATATAACTCCCCGGGAAGAGGAAATTTCAATCCTCGCGGTGGATCCAGAGGATGAGGATGAGGAGGAGGTATAGTCCGAGGATGAGGAAAAATAATCTGTTATAACTGCGCGTAGCCAGGACATCTAGCAAGGGACTGTCAGAACCCTTGTACCACTTGCAGTTATTGCAACTCTTTCGAGCATGTCATTGAGGACTTCCCTGTACTTCTAGAAAAGCTTCAACAAATACGAGGACCTCAGTAGAACTCACAAGTACAAATGATATATGATGAACCTCGCGGAGCAGACCCTAGAGTCATTGTTATTACTTGAGGAGGCGCTGTTACAGGAGAGGATAGAATGATCCGAGAGAAGATCGCAAAAAACTCAGGTATTAGGAAAGCTGCGGAGAGGACTCAAGCTTTTGATGCAAAGAAAGAAAGGCAAATCTTTGAAGAGGCTAGGCAAGAATTCAAAGAAGATCAAGGGTCTTATTCAAAAACACAACCATAAATAAGAGAATATGGAATGCCTCACACATTTTATCAGTCTGCTTTGCCCAGAGAGGGAAAAGGGGTAAGTAAACTTGTTAGTTTCTTGTATATGTTTATAGAACTGCTTAAAGATGGGAAATCTATACAAGAACTACAAAACCTGGTTAAACAGTATGAGCTAGGAAAGATAGATCCCTTACTAAATAGGGAAGTACACCAGATTGGTAAGAAGATAAGGAAAAATAAAGAATTACACCTGAATGCTCAAATCGGAGAATATGACATAGACTATGTGGTCCTCGACTTAGGGTCGGAGGTTAATGTCATGATGAAGAAAACCTGGGCACTAATGGGAAAACCAAAGCTAATCTATTCCCCTATCAGACTTTGCATGGATAATCAGCAAGTTGTTAGCCCATTTGGATGGTTGGAACATGTCCCTATGGACATCGATGGAGTTAGAACCTTTGCAGATTTTGAGGTAATTGAAATTGTTGATGACAATTGCCCTTACCCTGCATTATTAGGAATTGATTGGGCCTTCAACAATTCTACTGTTGTTGATCTAAAGAATAGGTGTATGACATTCGAAAGAGATGTTCTTAGGGTCATTGCACCTTTAGATCCAGATGAGGGTCCTAGATACACAGATCCTGTCAGAGAAGAAGACCATGCATACAAACTGGAAAACATCTACCAACTAACAACCAGACAACAGGATTATATCAATCCTACAGCCGATGGGAATCTAAGTTGGCGAAGCGACAACACATGTTCATCAGACTCAGAAGAAGCACTGGAGAACTGGCAGAACCAGATGTATGAAGTATCTACTAGAATATGTGCTAGACTAACAAGAGAGGTTTGCTGGATCGACACAACAATGAGTAAATTACCCACGTTTGATGGGATGAACCCTTTAGAACACTTCTTATCAGAATTTGAGACAAGTGTACCAACACAAAAGAGGTTGTTGGCAAGTTCCCATTTTATGGCGAGATCACCTAAAAGTCCTAAATCATTACTATTAAGCCAAGTAGAGGAAATTTGCAGACTGTCGCTTGACCTCAATGCCTGCGCCAAAGTATATATAT
>JZKD02S1342648.1:0-11669 GCA_000966675.3 Picea glauca
GCTACCCGTGCCACTAATGACCCATCCAAACCATCGACTGCTTCGCATGCGGATGGAGTTATTGGCTCCGTCAAAACTCAATCTACTACCCAGTCTACTGGAACAATCCAACGGCCCGCTTCCACAACTGCCCCCAGTTCGACTGCACCCTCTTCTACCCCACCTCAAACTCAGGTCTCTGATGTGAATGCGGTCCATTCAACCCCTTCACAACAACTTTGGGGCAAGAAGAAAGCGAGAAACAAACCAAAGAAGAACAACAACAATGAGCAACCCAAGACCCAACCACAAACCCCTACTGCCAGAAAACAACCACAACAAAAACCAAAATTCCCATGTCTCATTTGTGGTGACGATCACTACACTCAAGACTGCCCACATCACGATGAAGTGGCCAAACTTTTCAAGGGAAATTCACAACCCGCTATGCTCACTCAGCCTTTTCCGTAGAAACAATCTTTGGTTGCACAAACCCCCACACTGGGGGGTAGTTCCAACCAACCCCATGATGAGGCCTCGACAAGTGCCCACATTTACATGTTTAACAGAGTTAATCTAACAACTCGCTCTGCGACGTATGACACGCCAGTTAAACCTGACAAGCCTAAGATCGCTAACGGTTCTGCGTCAGACCCGTTACCATCCTCCACCAATACTCCATCTGTTAGCCCTCCATCCAGGCCACTCCAAATTGAGAAACCATCTTTTGAATCTATTGTACGCCCTCCTAAGAGCACCATCCAGAAATCTACATTCAATCCCAACTCACGGGTTGCCCAAAACTACAATATTGTAGAAGATTTGGTCCAAGCCCCATGTGCCATGTCCGCCTTGGAAGTTCTACAACACTGTCCCAGCCAACGTAGAACACTCTTAGCCTCTATTGGCCCTTTTGACCCTGAGTCATCAAACTACCTCACGTTTAATCTGGATGATCATCAACCACGACTCTCCCACCAACTAGCATTCCAAATCGATGTGGTTGTTCACAATCAACAAATCCACCGGACTATCCTAGATGAGGGAGCCTCCACCTGTGTCATGTCCCTAGCCTGTTGGAAAGGCTTGAAATCACCCACCCTTAACAAATCCTCTACCATGTTATGTGCCTTTGACGGACGAGGTTTTCATCCTCACGGATTATTGCAATCCTTAGCCGTTCAGTTGGGCGGAAAAACTGTTACCGTTGACATCGAGGTGGTCGATGCCCCCCTCGATTACAACCTACTACTCGGAAGAAGTTGGTTCTACGTGATGACCGCCGTCGCTTCGTCGGTGTTTCGATGTGTACAATTTCCCCATCAAGGAAAAAATGTTACCATTGATCAGCTCGATTTTTGCACACCCGACGCTCGCATCCCTGCTACCAACAACATCCCTTTTCTGGGAGACCACCCGGTTACGTATGAAAGCGTTGGTGTTGGCTTATTGAAATATTCTAGCCTCATGGGTACCTTCCCTACACCACTTCCACCTACTGCACATCATATTGCTGCCGTCAATATGATCTCGACTTTGCCTTATCAATCCTTGGAATCATCTGACCCCTGGATTGTGCCTAGTCCTTTGGAATTCGATGTGCTCGGTGACACAATGCCACTGAGCCCAGCTGAGGCCGCATAGGTAGCTATTCAATCTGCCTCTCCCTCACCAAACGATTCACATTCATTGGCACCCGATACTTATTCGGTGCCATCTTGGTTAGATTCCCTATCGTCTACCGTCGATTACATTTCCCACATTTTTCCTTTGGACGAATCTATCATGGAAATGCTTAGCATCGACGATTTTCCATGGGATGACAACCACCATCGATCCTCTTTTCTTCCACCATTGGAAGAAATCCAAGACATATGATCTGTCTTCCCCCCGATGTTACTGAAGCTCTGCAATCTCCTATCCTCACGACAGATACTCTCTCTGAGGGGAACATGGGTAACATCTCTACTACAACCACGATTGACATTTCAATCAAAGAAGATTTCGTGGAAAACATCAACCTTGGTGCTAATTGCACACCTGACGAAGTGGTCTCTTACACCGCTTTATTCAAGGAATTCTGCGATGTCTTCGCATGGAGTTACGAGGAAATTCCAGGGATCAATCCTTCGATCGTTGTACATGAAATCAAAACCTACCCTGACGCGAAACTGGTTCGGCAAAAGCTTCGCCCGGTTCATCCCAAGAAAGTTGCAGCTATAAAGGCAGAAGCTGAAAAACTTCTAAAATCTTGCTTCATCTATCTCGTCCCTTTAACCGAATGGGTCTCCAACCTTGTTCCGGTTGCTAAGAAACAAGGGACCATCCATGTTTGCATTGACTATAGATATCTCAACAAATCTTGTCCTAAGGACAACTACCCTACGCCCTTCATCGATCAAATCATCGATAATTGCGCAGGGAGCGTAATCTTTTCTTTCATGGATGGCTTTTTTGGATATAACCAAATTGAAATCTTGCCTATAGATCAACACAAGACAACCTTCATCTACCCTTGGGGAACTTTCACCTACTGAAAGCTACCTTTTGGCCTTAAAAATGCCGGAGCCACTTTCTAGAGAGCCATGTCGTACACTTTTCATGATATCAAACATATAGCAGAACCGTATCTCGACGATCTACCCGCACATTCGTCACATCGATCCGATCACATTGATCATTTACGTGCAATTTTTCTGCGATGTAGGTTCTACCGTATTCGTCTGAACCCACACAAATGCATTTTCGCTGTCGAATCCGGTCGACTCCTTAGTTTCATTGTCTCCAAAGATGGGATTAGGGTGGACCCCTTAAAGATCAAGGCCATCTTAGCCTTACCTCCACCCACCAATTTAATCCAACTCCAAAGTTTGCAAGGCAAAGCAAACTTTCTTCGCCGTTTCATCTGCAATTATGCCGAGATCACTAAAGGATTTATGCGGTTACTGCAAAAGAATGTCCCTTTCATCTGGGATGACACAGCTCAATGGTCATTCGACGCTCTCAAGAACGCTTTGACCCATGCACCTTTGTTACATCCACCTGAATATACAAACAATTATATCCTTTACTTGGCCGCTTCTACTTCCACCATCTCAATGGTGTTATTCCAAGAATACTCCAATGACGAAGAACATGTGATTTACTATCTGAGCAAGAGTTTATCTGGACCCGAACTCAGATATTCACATGTTGAGAAACTGGCTCTGGCAGCTGTCATCGCTGTCAAAAGGTTCTATCACTACATCTTATTACGCACCACCACGGTAATCGCAGACTCCAACCCCATGTACCACATCCTAACACGATAAGTACTTGGGGGAAAATATTCGAAATGGATTGTTATTCTTCAAGAATTCGATCTTGAGTTTACGAAGGCGAAAGACAAAAAATCCCTGGTGTTTGCCGAGCTCATTTGTGCTTTTCCTCGTGCCGATGAAAAAATCAAACCTAGAGATTCTCTCCTAGATGAATCTCTCTTCCTCATCAGCACCTCTGATCCTTGGTACAGAGACATTCTCCTCTACCTTCAAACACAACTTTTTCAGCCCAACATCTCTCGCGAAGAGCGTCGACGTATTCGTCACCAATCTCGCCGTTATATCATCCTCGGCGACACTTTGTATCACCGTGGCATTGACACCATCCTTCGGGGATGTTTGACTCACGAGGAGTCTGAACGCGTTTTGAACGATTGTCACCTTGGCGCCTGTGGCGGTCACCTTTCTGGTATGGCCACAACCCAAAAAATCCTACGTGCCAACTGTTTTTGGCCCTCGATTTTCAAAGATTGTATCGAGGCTGTCAAGAAATGCCCACCCTGCCAAATATTTAACAAGAAGGCACACACCCACCCTATGACGTTGCACTCTATTATCTCCATCGGCCCCTTTGCCAAATGGGGCATTGATTTCATGCAGTGTAAGCCTACCTCAGCCCAGGGGCACGGTTACATAATCGTCGCCGTCGAGTACTTCACGAAATGGGCTGAGGCTATGCCTACCTTTCTGAACGATGGCCGTACGACAACTCTATTCCTCTTCAACCACATCATAACTCGTTTCAGTGTACCACGTGCCATTATCACTGACCATGGTGCGCACTTCAAAAACTATATGATGAGCGATTTACATGTCAAATTGGGTTTTCGTCATGAAAACTCATCCCCTTACTACCCTCAAGCGAATGGACAAGTTGAAGCTATCAAAAAAGTCCTAAAAACCATGATCCAATGCATGGTAGGGGAAAAAAAAACATCGTGGCATTTACAACTGTTCTCCGCTCTCTGGGCCTATCGCACCTCTGTGAAAACTTCAACTGGATTCACTCCTTTCCAGTTGGTCTATGACATTGAAGCCGTCCTACCGATTGAGTGTAAGATTCCGTCACTCAAACTAAAAGTAGAACTCCTGCCTCATACTTCTGCTGAAGAAGAACGATTTTTGTATCTATCCAAACTAGACAAAACACGTCGCGATGCTGCTCTCGCCAATGAGGCACATCAAAAACAAATTAAAAGTCAATATGACAAATCTATCCACCCTCGAACTTTCATGGAAGGAGACTTAGTCCTTGTTTATGACCAAGCTCACGATAAATTGGGGACAGGAAAGTTAGAACCCATGTGGCACGGTCCCTACATCGTAAAACATGTCCTACAAAAAGGTGCCTACGAATTAGTTGATCATGACGGAATCTCCCTAGGAGAGCCCCGAAACGAGCTTTACCTTAAGAAGTACTATGCCTAGATCACCTAGCATATTGTACTTTGTACATTATTGTATTTAGTTTTGGTGTGTCTATTTCTTTCGCCTGTTCGAGTCTTTACCGTTGCCACTCATGACTGTGCCTGTGTTTTCATGTGCATATGACGTCTCCCTTTCCTATCTTTTTTGGGTTCGTGGATGGCGCTAGCCAACATACCTGGAACATTGCTTCAACAACTTGAGTTATTTACCAATTTGACCAAGTGGTGAGTTCAGGATGAATTTGTTTAGGACCAGCAACCAATAATATGGCAGAATATCATGCTGTTATTGGACTACTGACCCAAGCTTCCTCTCTAGGTATTTCTCGCATCATTATTTACTTAGACTCCCAACTGGTGGTTTTTCAACTCA
This sequence comes from Picea glauca, assembly GCA_000966675.3. Lineage (NCBI taxonomy): Eukaryota > Viridiplantae > Streptophyta > Pinopsida > Pinales > Pinaceae > Picea > Picea glauca. The sequence continues at coordinate 5,100 of JZKD02S1342648.1, forward strand.
ACCGCATCTATGCTATCCGTAGTCCTATCCTGCTACGCCTACACTTGCAAGTTCGTCGTCTCGAACGAATGTTCGATTACATCGAATATAGACACATCCCGAGAGAACTTAATAGTGTTTTGGGTTCATTAGCTAATTATATTATGGATCGGTATCTTGCCCACATATAAGATTCAAGTAAAGCAAAACTGTACATTGCATGTAAATTAAAACACATCACAAACATCATCATGTACAAATCATTGGCATAATAAAAAATTGAAAATGTATATATATATATATATATATATATATGGCATGACTGAAATATTTGTGTTACATCAAAAAGTGTGTAAGAGAGAAAAATATTGGGTCCATCCACCCATACAACATCGCCTGACAAGGCATAGAAAAAACATGATCACGGGGAGACTCTAATCTCCCCACACTGCGTTGTGTTGTGAGTAACATGCTACTGCACACACTACACGCCTCAACAGAGAATTTATATTCTCTGGCACCCCTATAGTGTGCCGTTGTAGATGAAAAGGCACATCCCCCCTTCGCAGAGGAGGGATACCCATCGTAAGGCCTTGGAGGTTCCTCTCAACCTCCTAGAGACCCGCCACCGGTACTGCTAGGTCTGCTGCAGCTGGGGCGACTCCATGATGCCCTGGTATTGGTATATCAGCTGGGCGCACTGCTCCCTTGTCTGCATGTTAAAAACAAAAACATTTGTTAAAACTCTTTTACATACCCAAAAAAAAATACATATACATCAAAAAACAAAAAAACTAGACAAGGAATGGCTTAGTCTCTTACCTGACTCGTCCCAATATTCCCCCGTGGGCAAAATCAAGTCCATACTCCCATGGAATTCTACGTCGGCATAAGGGAAGTCCTCGATCCGGAGGTACTACCGTCTCAGCCAGGCAAAGAAATCACCAGTAAAGTGGAACTCTGACTCCGAAACTAGCCTTGGAGACAGAGTAGTCCACCTCTCCATCCGAGGCTCGTCCACTGGTCATACTTCCAGTGCTATCTGAGGCTACATTTGAGGGATGCACTCTAAGAAAAATGAGACTAAGAACGAGCCATAGCCGAACTGTTTTTGACCAGTCCTGCATCGTGAGATCTGTTCCTTCACATTCCGAAGGAACACTGCACTCCAATTGAAAAGTGTTGGTTCTAAACACTAAACACCATAGGCCACCTGTGATCTCGATGCCAAATGATCACTAGTGCTACCGGTCATGCTTGTGATAGAAAATAATATAGATTGAAGAGGCAGATCTCGTATATCCTTGATAGGGATCTTGCCCCCTACCAACCTTGCTCCCTGAACACAGTGGTGTGCCAGATACACGTCCACTTGCTCAGGTAATGCCCTCTGCCCAGTAAAGGATATGGGGACCCCTCTTTTCGAGAGGCCAATCAAAAAGTACACATCTTCCAACTCAATGGTTAGGAGCTATGTACCAATACAGAATCCCTATTCCGCAACATCCCAAAGGCCAATCATGTGCTCAAGCAGTAGAATCTCTCTCTTCATTTTTTGCAATTTGAAAAACTTGAGCAAGCCACAGGCCCGCAAAGCGGCCCGCATACGAGGACTTCGTAGAGTGGCTAAATCATCCATCTCATGTTCCCTCTCTTTCCATTCAATCATGACTGCCGAAGACACCTACAAAACAAAAAAATCAAGAATTTCATTATTCCTCACGTTTTTGTAATTTCGGCGATTTTCAAAAGCATTTTAAAACATAAAACAAAGTTCCCATGTCATATAAAAGCAACCATTCACTCTTTTTAACCACCACGCCTTTTAATATTTGCCAAATAATGATAAAAACGTGTTAAAAATGCAAATCGACTTAGGGGGCTGCATGGGCAATTGGGGGGAATTTTTATGAGTTTCTTTTGCTAAAATGTTCGGTCCAATCAATTGCAAGGGTATGGACATCCTAACAACCCTTTTCTAATACATTTGCGTAAAATAATCCCCCTATTTTATCAATTTTTAAAAGGAGGCCGATTTGGTTCAAAGAGGGGCGACCTAGGGCTTTGTGTTTTAAATTAATAATGCCATGAAAATCAACTTGAAACCATGCAATTGAAAGAGCAAAGGATGAACACCTACCTGGTTTGAACAGTGAGCGAAATGATCGATCGTAGCTCCGGCAGCGAGAAAAACAAGATTTGCTTCAAATTGAGATTCTCCACTACTCCAAAAATCCTTGCAAATGAAATGGTAAATGAGTTTTCAAATCAATTGTTATTTATAAAATTTCATTTTTTATAAGGTATGGTCATTTTTGGGTTTCTCTAATGRTGTAAATRKMTTCACTAAACTCTGGTTTGTAGTTTCTGGCATCGCAGGTTTCCTGGCAGTTCTAATGAATCATTCACCTTGTCGCATTTATGAGCATAGTCTTAGTTCGTTCTCGAGCTCAACAATATGAGAACGTAACTGGGTAAACTTTTATCTCTTTTTCGGACCTGTACGGATACGAACACACGAAAAAGGAACACCCCTGGAGTCTCCTTTAAATCCTTTTCAGACTCTCTAAATATGAAAATATTGTCGAGTGATCTTGCTTTCTTTCACACTCGTTAAAAGATCAGAAAGAGCATCTTGCGAGCGATAGTTTAACCCTTTTTCGGTCTCATTGGACTACTGTACGAAAAAGGAACTGAGAGAGTTCTCTTTTAAGTGTTTTTCCAAACTATATAATCCAGAAAAACCTTCGAGTTTTTTGTCTTTGGACTCGTTAAAGCACACATCGACAAACCCATATGGGACCGAACCCTTACTTCTTCCAGTTCGTTAAACAAAGGAAGAGGAACTTACCGAAGGTGAGTTATATTGAGCATGTGTTATCCTCCTCGAGCTCATTAAATCAAAAAGAGGTACTCATCTTTCTGGATGGGGGAAAAATTGAAAGGAGCAAGCCAAGCAGTCTCTTGAGAACATCATCCAGTACTTCTTAGATTCGCCCTTGAACACGACACTTTGTCACTTTGCACATATCATAATCTGCTGAACCTCATTGGGCCAATATTTTGAGTTCCTTTCACTCCTTTGGGTCACCTGACGCAAGTCATAGTATCCATTGCATAGTTTTGGTCCATGTCATGTTTTGCTGTTGTGCCTCAATGTTCAAGGGAAGTATCCGCCTCGAGAGTCAGCCATCCCAAATATCTTGCCTCAAAACCTGTGTCAGTCCATATGATCTACCAATTACATCTCCATGTCCATTTCATGTTGTTGATGGGGATACATCAAGGCCCTCCCTCGAAAAGTCTATTTCTGTCGACTCCAACACATTATCCGGGAATTAGACTTAGAAACCACTTAGTACTTTGGGACCTGCATGCCTCAATGGCAGGCCTTCTCACATTCGACAGTGGGTTTACATCATTGACCCCTAATCAAATGATTCCACGAATGTTTGAACTTAGCTCATTTATTTATATTCGCTAGAATGTACTAGGGTACCTTGGGAATCATCGACATTAATGGTGATCTCCCTCGCACTTGTTAACGGTTCACACCATTGACCGGTAATCAAGTGGTTTCTGTCATGTTCGATGTCAGGACATCTATTCACATGGTCAGATTCGTACCATATTGGGATTGGTATGAAGACCCTGGGTTTCGCCATCACTTTGATATATGCTTTTCCCAGACTGCGAAGGAGTTTCCATTGGACAAAGAACACATACACTGTTACATAGATCCACTTTGTATTGGTCATGGCTATGTCTTGTCATCTCGTAGATCCACTGTGTATTCTTTGTGGCTACGATCAGTCCGAGTCATCAAAGTATAGATCCACATTGTATCTTTGGTGGCTATACCTTTTTATCAATACAATTATGGATCCGCAATGTATTTTATGGCGGCCATATCCTACTAAGTCTTGATCACCCAAGCATAGGTATGCCTGCCTTGGGTTTTTAAACATGTCATGACATTTGTTGGATGTTTGTGTGCAACTTCCGTCAGGTTCTCCGAGTCTATACCCTTGCTTGAGCATCTACAAAGTATTTCAGTTATCAGTTGGCATCTTCTAATTTCATACTTTGGGGGGAATTCTGTTACATGTCAAAATTTATCAGTTGGATAAGTGTCGCATCGTCCCTCTCAATTGTTGTAAGTGTCACATCTTCCCTACAACTTTCACAAGTGTCACAATTTGGTCACTAGTGTCGCAAATGATGTTCATACATACTGCCATGTCAACGACATTAAGGAAGCACTTATAACATCTCACATGAATGATTTGAAGGAGGAGAACTAGTTTAATGAAGTCAAACAACTCTTGACACCTGAAAGGAACCTTGAAACAAAGGTTTTGATGGGGAGCGCTCCCCTACTTCAGCCCTAGAAGCAATGGTGCTCCCCTATAAGGCTTCAAGGAGCATTATAACACTCCCCAACCCCCTCTGAAGGAGTGCTGCTCATATTGAGAGCGCTGGAGCTTCCCTAAAGCTTACCAGGGAGAGCTACAACGCTCTGATGCCCCTTCTAAGGGAGCGCTGCCTAATCTGAGGTAGTAGTTGTCCCGTTGAGGAGAATAAGGGGAGGATCTTTCGAGATTAGGAGGCAGTTGTGCTCGAATTCTTGGTTTCATTAAGAGATCCCTGATCCAAGGAGAAGGTTCCCAACTTGTTCTAAAGATAACTCAAGAGGTTAAGATCCTCTTAACCTATATAAACAGGCTCTCTGAGGGTGGAAAAGGAGGAAGAATTGAATCATGAAACTTATGATCTTGGAGGAAACTCACAGTTAGCCAAAGGAGAGTGATCAGTGAAGCTGTTGTTATCCAGGTTGTGGAGGTTTCAGGCAAGGGTTAGACGAAGGGGACTTGACGAAGCTGTTGCATTCGCATCTACGATTGTAAGTATTGCTGTCGTTATTCTCATCAATATGACATGCTTGGCCTGTTTCTTTCTAGTTTGTGTCTAATGTCACATGAACTTATCATTTATTGATAGATCTATTTTCAAGCTAATATCAATAGAGTAGGAAGTGGTCGTATCTTGTTTTGTCCACAGAATCCAGTGAGGAGCAAAGGATTGGAGCGCAACTCAGAGCGTGCAGGGAAAAATGTTGATAAAAGGCTACTTCTGTCATCCTTCCTTCTCATGTGTTAGTTTAGATAGATTTGAAAGGAAGTCAGTGTCCATGATAAGCATTTTTCTGTCTAGGGTTAAGGTCAATCTCTAGAGGTGATCTACCTGTCCGCAGGGAGATTTTCCTACAATAGATCTCGCAAAATCGGGAGTTCGCAGGGTAAATACCCAAGTATTGGGTGTGCAAAGTTGTGAGGCGCGAGGACGCGAGGCGATGAAGGAGCAAGAAGATCGTAGCCTTCCATCTGAGGAGGACAGGTGGCGAGAGATCAATGGATCTCGCAAGCTCAGGAGCTCGCAGGTTGAGAGTCTAATGTTTGGTTACTCCAAGTCGCGAGGTCGCGAGGAAGCGAAAGGAGGATAGTCGTTGGATCCGTAGCACAGGAGAACCGTTGGATCTGAGTGAGAGATCGTATCTCGAAACCTTGCAAGAAAAGGTTCGAGAGTTTAGGCACAGGGATCGCGAGGTCGCGAGAAGGCGATATCCCGACAGCTGGAGAGCAGTGTGGGCCATAGTGGAGCGTGAGTGGAGTATAGGTGGCACAAAGGGACGCTGAGTCACAAAGCGCCGAGGAGCCAAGACTCGTGTGGACGCCGAGCCGTGAAGTGATGAGTAGACAAGATTCTTGTGGACGTGTGGCAGAGCATAAGGTGGGACCATGCATCTCGGGGACTCGCAGACTAGGAGGGTGAAAACTCGACGGTTCAACCGGTGAGGTTGCGAGGTCGCGAAGTTGCGAAAGGCACTAACAGTTAAGCCTAGCCCATGGTTCCCCTTGGGAGGAGCTATACCCGTATCGCCAACTCGAGTATCGTAAGGTTTGAAAGGAAGAGCTGGAGGGTTTAAGTCCCAAACTCGCGAGATAGCGAGATTCAACTGATCTCCCGGTAATAAAGGGGATATCGCAGAGGAAGATTACTGTGGGTGCAGATCTCCTGATAGGGAGATAGAAGAACCTTCGAGTTCTTCGGGCCGAAAGGAAGAAGGTCCTGTGCAAGGATGTGCCTGTGGGTGGCGTGCCCCTGCGTCACTGATGATCAAGTTATTAATGATGATATGGATGGAGATAATGTTAGTGATTCAAATCAAGAAGATGAGATACATAGATTGATCCAAGACACATTTTCTCCAATGGATGAGGACAACCAGGATGATAGTCATGATGTTGATCCTCTACTCGAGAAGTCACGCCAACCTCTTTATGAAGGCTCAACAACAAATCTTGTATTTTCTATATTGTTATTTGTGAACCTAAAGGTTTTGAATGGTTTATCAAACACATGTCTCACACATATACTAAGGTATTTAATTTGTTAATTATTTATGCTTGCATGTACACAAATACTTAAAAGGTTCAATTTTTTCCTATATTGCTATTGTTTTCTAATTTGTAAATTAGTATATTGGATGATATATTGATGATGAATATTGTTTACATTGAATTATTGTTT
>JZKD02S1342659.1:0-11669 GCA_000966675.3 Picea glauca
TTATGTCTGCTGGGGGCTGACGCAATGTTGAACATCGCGCCAACCCCCACCGGATGTAACCCACATCCCATTGACACACATATTAAAACAAACAAACACACACACACACACACATATTATATATGTTTAAATATATAAAACATATATTATAATATATAAATACGATTTTTTTAGATATTTACAATTTTTTTTTATTTGTTTAAGGTTTTTTTAATTTAGTTTCGTCAAATATGTTTTATTGTAGATGTTTTTCTTAAAATATTTGATTGTTTTTTTTTTTTTTTTTTTTTTTTTTTTTTTTTTTTTTTAAGTTTTTAGACTTTTTTTTTTTTTTTTTTAAAAAAATTTTTTTTTTTTTTATTTTATTTTTTTCTGGCTTATTTTTTTTTTTTTTTTTTTTTTTTTTTTTTTTTTTTTTTTTTTTTTTTTTTTTTTATTTTTTTTTTTTTTTTTTTATTTGTTTTTTTATTATTTTTTTTTAAATTTGTTTTTGTCTTCATTAAAAAATACATATATGTGAAAATTTTCTCTTTTCTCTTTATTTATTTTTTAATGTAAATTTAATAAAAAAAAAAAGAAGAAGTTAGTAAATAAATTTTCAAGTAACCATTTAGGATCTAATTTTGAGTTTTTTTATTTGTGTAGGGATTTGTTGTCAAGGCCACAATTTTAATTAGGTTGTAATTAGCTGTAATTTTAATGTTTAGAGAAAACATTTTGCTTTAGGTAGCGTCATGTTTTTATTTAGGTGTTGATTTTAAGGTTTTTCTAAGAAATTATTTTATGTTTTAAGGCCATGCTTGAAAAAAATTGTAATTTTGACTCGGTCAGAAAAATTGGTGCTATCGGTAGCACCACGTTTTGATTTGGTGGTTAATTTTAGAGTTTTTTTGAGCAACCATTTTATCCTTTAAACCCATGCTTGAAAAAAGTTGTAATTTTAACCTGGTTACAAAAAATGGTGCTACCGGTAGCACCACTTTTTGATTTGGGGGTTTATTTTAAATTTTGTTTGAGAAGCCATTTGATCCTTTAAACTCATGCTTGAAAAAAATTGTAATTTTGACCTGATTACAAAAAATGGTGCTACTGGTAGCACCACTTTTTTATTTGGGGGTTGATTTTCATGTTTTTTATGCAAAAATATGGGTTTTAAGGGCTAGGGTTCTCGTTTTGAGGTCACAATTCTCATTAAGTTGGTAGCTATGTTATGTAGATATTGAAAAAATTCCTCCACTGTACCAGACTATTGTAATCGGGCGATTTTAGCAAAACCCCCCTTTTCTTCTCTGTTAAGAAAACATAGGAAGACGTTCTTTTTAAATACAACCCAATCGATTGCTAGAGATTTGGGTTTTTATCTTCACCATAGGAACCAATCATACACAGATTCCTTTAGATGTATAGATGCAAAGTTGATTTTTTCTTCACGATTAAAAGTATGGTAATACCTAAAATACTGCTCGATTTTATTTACCCATCTTGTTGCTTCTCTTGCGTTCGATCCATCAAACTCTGGAAACATAATCTTCGCCTTGGGCATGCCATTATTATATGTCCCCATGGTGGACGAGTATTCTGATTGGGGAGGCACCTATTGTGAAGTTTAATTATCGGGGTTTTTATTCCCATTCACTATCGCTTCGAGCTCAATTCTTATGACGTTGTAATTTCTGATGCACTCTGGTAGTTCTTCATTCAATTGGTCAATTTTGGAATCCAAAAAAGTATTTACTTTTTTTATAAGACCTGCGCAAAAATGTTTGAGGCCTTCGCTTATCTCCAGTGTGGAGGGAGCGTTATTGTCTGATCCTCCTACCTTTTTTCTCCATTTCTCCGAGATTTTTCTCTAATCACCTCATTGCTGCTTGTTGGTAAAAAAGGCATAAGCTATCTATTGATATAAGAGAAAATGAGGACTCACTATGAGGGAAATGAGGGAAATGAGAGCTCACTATGAAATATATATTTAATATTTCATATATATTAAACATAATGAGGCTNTTTTTCTTTATTTATTTTTTAATGTAAATTTAAGAAAAAAAAGAAGAAGAAGTTAGTAAATAAATTTTCAAGTGACCATTTAGGATCTAATTTTGAGTTTTTTTTATTTGTGTAGGGATTTGTTGTCAAGGCCACAATTTTAATTAGGTTGTAATTAGTTGTAATTTTAATGTTTAGAAAAAACATTTTGCTTTAGGTAGCGTCATGTTTTTATTTAGGTGTTGATTTTAAGTTTTTTCTAAGAAATTATTTTATGTTTTAAGGCCATGCTTGAAAAAAATTGTAATTTTGACCCGATCAGAAAAATTGGTGCTATCGGTAGCACCATGTTTTGATTTGGTGGTTAATTTTAGAGTTTTTTTGAGCAACCATTTTATCCTTTAAACCCATGCTTGAAAAAAGTTGTAATTTTAACCTGGTTACAAAAAATGGTGCTACCGATAGCACCACTTTTTGATTTGGGGGTTTATTTTAAAGTTTGTTTGAGAAGCCATTTGATCCTTTAAACTCATGCTTGAAAAAAATTGTAATTTTGACCTGATTACAAAAAATGGTGCTACCGGTAGCACCACTTTTTTATTTGGGGGTTGATTTTCATGTTTTTAATGCAAAAATATGGGTTTTAAGGGCTAGGGTTCTCGTTTTGAGGTCACAATGCTCATTAAGTTGGTAGCTATGTTATGTAGATATTGAAAAAATTCCTCCACTGTACCAGACTATTGTAATCGGGCGAGTTTAGCAAAACCCCCCTTTTCTTCTCTGTTAAGAAAACATAGGAAGACGTTCTTTTTAAATACAACCCAATCGATTTCTAGAGATTTGGGTTTTTATCTTCACCATAGGAACCAATCATACACAGATTCCTTTAGATGTATAGATGCAAAGTTGATTTTTTCTTCACGATTAAAAGTATGGTAATACCTAAAATACTGCTCGATTTTATTTACCCATCTTGTTGCTTCTCTTGCGTTCGATCCATCAAACTCTGGAAACATAATCTTCGCCTTGGGCATGCCATTATTATATGTCCCCATGGTGGACGAGTATTCTGATTGGGGAGGCACCTATTGTGAAGTTTAATTATCGGGGTTTTTATTCCCATTCACTATCGCTTCGAGCTCAATTCTTATGACGTTGTAATTTCTGATGCACTCTGGTAGTTCTTCATTCAATTGGTCAATTTTGGAATCCAAAAAAGTATTTACTTTTTTTATAAGACCTGCGCAAAAATGTTTGAGGCCTTCGCTTATCTCCAGTGTGGAGGGAGCGTTATTGTCTGATCCTCCTACCTTTTTTCTCCATTTCTCCGAGATTTTTCTCTAATCACCTCATTGCTGCTTGTTGGTAAAAAAGGCATAAGCTATCTATTGATATAAGAGAAAATGAGGACTCACTATGAGGGAAATGAGGGAAATGAGAGCTCACTATGAAATATATATTTAATATTTCATATATATTAAACATAATGAGGCTCACTATGAAATATATATATAAATGATGGATATAGTGGTATGTGATGGTATGGTATATGTGAGGGTATGCTATGTATGCGAGGGTATTCTATTTGGGCATAATGATATGTGATGTATGCGTTATATGTGAGGGTATGAGGGTAGGGTTACAAACATGGGTGATGTGGGAAGAGAGGAATGAGTATACCTGGGCAGAGAGGAATCGAAAATCGTGGTATGAGAAATAGTGGAGAGGAATGAGGCGAATGGTTTGAAGAGTGGAGAGGGGAGGTCGCAGTGGGAATGAATGTTGAGGAGGCGGGGAGTGGATGAAGGCAGAGGAGGCAGGAAACAAATGTTGAGGAGGTGGAGAGTGGACGAAGGCAGAGGAGGTAGAGATGGTCACGAATGCATAGGAGGCAGGGTTGGTCGGGGTGCATGAGAAAGAAGCCGAATGAGGTGGGTGCTTTGATACCAATTGGAAGCTAGAAGTCAAATATAACAGGTAATGCATTTACACAATATATATTATTTTTTATTGGATGCCTTATTCAATATACAAAAACATGTATATATACACGTAAATGCATAAATTCATGTCTTTTTAGACAAAAGGGCGTGACTTTAAATTTAATTAGTTTTAAACATAATATATAATTAAAAGATATATTACAGGTGAGGTGTCAACCTTGTTGCTTGAGTGGGGTTAGGAGAGGGAACATGGTGCTCTATATAGCCATCAATGACCACCCTTCTAGTAGCCATATTTTTGTTTCACTGAAACCTTGCTCTAGGGATTTAGGTTCAAAGAGACACACCTCATGTTGAATGTTCTCATTTAAAGTGCCCATAAAGAGATCTAACAAATTATCCTCTTTACCCCGAGACTGAGCTTTTGGAATTGTTGAATGTGCTTTGTAATTGGGCCTTTTTTCCAAAGATTTATGAGTTGAGTAAATAATGCATTGTTCTTAATATCCCCATAATGTGATATCAATTCATCCATAAAAATGGACCAGGAGATAAGTGTTACAAATCAAAATTCGTCACTTCGACAATGTCGTAAGTGTCGCACTTTCATTTTTGCAAGTTTCGTAAGTGTCACAAGTATCACACTTTTATTGTCGCAAGTGTCGTAAGTGTCACATTCACTTTTCCTAAGTGTTGCATCTCAAACGACACCATAAAAACACTTGCTACAACCCCTAAAACATGTTAGAAGAAGAATCCCCATCAACTGACAGTCAGAACAAGTATTTTACCCAGGGAATTACTCATCTTGGTGACATTTTGGAAGATCAATGCTCCCTTGCTCATACATAGAGAGCACCATTGCTCCTTTTCCATCTTAAAGGGGTGCTACAATGCTTTAATGTCCACTTTAAGGGAGCGCTGAGTTGGTTGAGGTAACCTTGGAGGAAATCCCACTTTCCTCTAAAGACAACTATTGATGGATTGGGTTAGTTTGGCTCGAATCTAACTCCAGGGCTACATCTAAGGAATATATCACAACTAATGGATCCATATCCTCAACCATTTCCAAATATACTCAAGGTGGTTGAGCCTCTCAAAGCCTACAAATGGAGGCATTTCCATGGTGAAAAGGAGGAGAAAATAATAAAGCATTTTTATTTTGATTGTGGATCTTTTGAGCAAGGGTTGGGCGAGGAGGATTTGGAGAGGCTGCTGCAACATCATATGAATATTGTAAGTTGTCCTTTCTAAGTTATCATTAATATACTTGGAATATTTCCTTCATGTATGTGTTTACATGTGCTTGTCGATGGTTGTCTTACTCTGCATAGATAAATTGATTTTGTCTAATCCGTTAGAGTACGAAATAGTCATTTGTTTCTTGTTGTCCATTATAGGTATTGATTGGAGCTCGCAACAGCTTGGAAAAACACCATAAATGAGGTACATCATACTTCTCCTCCTTCTCTCTTTTTTTATGGACAAAATGAATCTATAAGAATGGTAGTGTCCAAATGTAATTTTCTTTCTTGGTAGAGGGGTCTGTAATCCAAGGGAATGTTCACCTATCCACAGGGAATATTTCCGTAACAAAAATTGGCGACTTCACTGGGGATTGAACTTTCAGTTTTTCTTCCCTTGGTTCATCTGAGACTTTTTCCTATCCTTAGATCCTACTTGCTGATTTGGTATGAATATTTCATCTTCCTTGTCTTTGCTAGTTGTCTTACATAGCCTTTTACTAAAATTTCTTGAGTTATTGAACTTTTTGAGTCTTTCTCTAAATTTGTTCAAAACTAGCACTCCCTTGCAGTTCAAAACATGGCTTTGTTTCTTTATCAACACTCCCCCATATCCTTCTAGGGAGTGTTGTAGTGCTCTGGTGTCTTGGTAACTAGACCGTTGATTTCCTCTTTCTAGGGATTTTTTCAAGTTTCTTGCTTGCTGGGTCTAGTATTCAGATCTTGTTCTTTAACTCATAGCTTCTTCTATCTGATCTTGGCTCCTGTTTGATTATAAAATTGTTGTCCTTCATTCTTTTTAGTCTTTATTGAGTTTGTGTTTTCTTTCTTGATTGCAAAATCAACCCTTTCTCTCTCAGATTTGGTTTCTTTTTTCCACTCTTCTCAATTATTTGATTGATTAGAGGAACTCACAGGAAATATTAGTGATCACAGGTCTATTGATTTCTTTGTCTTTGATCCCTTACTCAATTCTTGAAGACTATAAAGTATGACTTTTTGATTTTTTAGTGTTTTTGAATCTTTGATTGAGCAGTTTGATATTTGATTTTCTTTTGGTCTCTTGTGTATTGTTGAGAGTATCTTTTCTTGTATGCTCTTTTGCTTCATACTCTTTTCGATCATTATAGTGGATTTTTTCAATATTAGTGAAAGAAAGAAGCATTAGATGAACATCATTGTTTGTATCTAAAATCAAACAAAGACGGATTCATTTGTATTGGTTTTGGATATTGAAAAGTTTTTCTTTTTGATAATTTGGAAAATGTGTGAATTCTTGTTTGGGAAAAATAACATAAAGTTTTTTGCCTTTCTTTTGAGTGTTTGTTAGTGCAGGAAAAATAAACTCTTCTCCCTCCCATAATTAGAAGTTCATTGAAAATAAAATTTGCATATCATTATTTTTACCTTCGTGTGGAGTCGAGTCTCAAAACATCATTGATTTCACTACAATTCACCCTTGCGTAACAAATAACCACAAAAATAAGTGCTAATTAAAATTGAACTTGAAACTTTTCTTTTAGATATTTACACCAACAATAGACTAGGAACAGAGCTTTGGAATAAGCTGTGAGCATAACTCTCCAAAGAATTCAAGACAAACACATAATCTTGTGATAGGGAGAGAAAATCGAACCTTCATATAAGCATATTTGGGATCCCCCTCTCACACAGGGGTTAAACACGAGGTTGCGTGCGTGAGAGAAATGAAGATTATCCCTCCGAGGCTTAAACAATTGTAGCAGAACGATCATATATTGGGGGTTCTTCTTGATAATCAACTGTTTTCACTTGGTCTTGGAGCTTCATGAATTCTGAATCTGTTCGGGGTCCTCAAGAGTTTATTGGTCCATTTGTCCTCAATTCTCTTGAAGAATTTTGGACTTGATATCCCGCCCATAAGTTTGGACCCGCCTGTCGACTATACCTGCCNAGGTGTCAACCTTGTTGCTTGAGTGGGGTTAGGAGAGGGAACATGGTGCTCTATATAGCCATCAATGACCACCCTTCTAGTAGCCATATTTTTGTTTCACTGAAACCTTGCTCTAGGGATTTAGGTTCAAAGAGACACACCTCATGTTGAATGTTCTCATTTAAAGTGCCCATAAAGAGATCTAACAAATTATCCTCTTTACCCCGAGACTGAGCTTTTGGAATTGTTGAATGTGCTTTGTAATTGGGCCTTTTTTCCAAAGATTTATGAGTTGAGTAAATAATGCATTGTTCTTAATATCCCCATAATGTGATATCAATTCATCCATAAAAATGGACCAGGAGATAAGTGTTACAAATCAAAATTCGTCACTTCGACAATGTCGTAAGTGTCGCACTTTCATTTTTGCAAGTTTCGTAAGTGTCACAAGTATCACACTTTTATTGTCGCAAGTGTCGTAAGTGTCACATTCACTTTTCCTAAGTGTTGCATCTCAAACGACACCATAAAAACACTTGCTACAACCCCTAAAACATGTTAGAAGAAGAATCCCCATCAACTGACAGTCAGAACAAGTATTTTACCCAGGGAATTACTCATCTTGGTGACATTTTGGAAGATCAATGCTCCCTTGCTCATACATAGAGAGCACCATTGCTCCTTTTCCATCTTAAAGGGGTGCTACAATGCTTTAATGTCCACTTTAAGGGAGCGCTGAGTTGGTTGAGGTAACCTTGGAGGAAATCCCACTTTCCTCTAAAGACAACTATTGATGGATTGGGTTAGTTTGGCTCGAATCTAACTCCAGGGCTACATCTAAGGAATATATCACAACTAATGGATCCATATCCTCAACCATTTCCAAATATACTCAAGGTGGTTGAGCCTCTCAAAGCCTACAAATGGAGGCATTTCCATGGTGAAAAGGAGGAGAAAATAATAAAGCATTTTTATTTTGATTGTGGATCTTTTGAGCAAGGGTTGGGCGAGGAGGATTTGGAGAGGCTGCTGCAACATCATATGAATATTGTAAGTTGTCCTTTCTAAGTTATCATTAATATACTTGGAATATTTCCTTCATGTATGTGTTTACATGTGCTTGTCGATGGTTGTCTTACTCTGCATAGATAAATTGATTTTGTCTAATCCGTTAGAGTACGAAATAGTCATTTGTTTCTTGTTGTCCATTATAGGTATTGATTGGAGCTCGCAACAGCTTGGAAAAACACCATAAATGAGGTACATCATACTTCTCCTCCTTCTCTCTTTTTTTATGGACAAAATGAATCTATAAGAATGGTAGTGTCCAAATGTAATTTTCTTTCTTGGTAGAGGGGTCTGTAATCCAAGGGAATGTTCACCTATCCACAGGGAATATTTCCGTAACAAAAATTGGCGACTTCACTGGGGATTGAACTTTCAGTTTTTCTTCCCTTGGTTCATCTGAGACTTTTTCCTATCCTTAGATCCTACTTGCTGATTTGGTATGAATATTTCATCTTCCTTGTCTTTGCTAGTTGTCTTACATAGCCTTTTACTAAAATTTCTTGAGTTATTGAACTTTTTGAGTCTTTCTCTAAATTTGTTCAAAACTAGCACTCCCTTGCAGTTCAAAACATGGCTTTGTTTCTTTATCAACACTCCCCCATATCCTTCTAGGGAGTGTTGTAGTGCTCTGGTGTCTTGGTAACTAGACCGTTGATTTCCTCTTTCTAGGGATTTTTTCAAGTTTCTTGCTTGCTGGGTCTAGTATTCAGATCTTGTTCTTTAACTCATAGCTTCTTCTATCTGATCTTGGCTCCTGTTTGATTATAAAATTGTTGTCCTTCATTCTTTTTAGTCTTTATTGAGTTTGTGTTTTCTTTCTTGATTGCAAAATCAACCCTTTCTCTCTCAGATTTGGTTTCTTTTTTCCACTCTTCTCAATTATTTGATTGATTAGAGGAACTCACAGGAAATATTAGTGATCACAGGTCTATTGATTTCTTTGTCTTTGATCCCTTACTCAATTCTTGAAGACTATAAAGTATGACTTTTTGATTTTTTAGTGTTTTTGAATCTTTGATTGAGCAGTTTGATATTTGATTTTCTTTTGGTCTCTTGTGTATTGTTGAGAGTATCTTTTCTTGTATGCTCTTTTGCTTCATACTCTTTTCGATCATTATAGTGGATTTTTTCAATATTAGTGAAAGAAAGAAGCATTAGATGAACATCATTGTTTGTATCTAAAATCAAACAAAGAAGGATTTATTTGTATTGGTTTTGGATATTGAAAAGTTTTTCTTTTTGATAATTTGGAAAATGTGTGAATTCTTGTTTGGGAAAAATAACATAAAGTTTTTTTCCTTTCTTTTGAGTGTTTGTTAGTGCAGGAAAAATAAACTCTTCTCCCTCCCATAATTAGAAGTTCATTGAAAATAAAATTTGCATATCATTATTTTTACCTTCGTGTGGAGTCGAGTCTCAAAACATCATCGATTTCACTATAATTCACCCTTGCGTAACAAATAACCACAAAAATAAGTGCTAATTAAAATTGAACTTGAAACTTTTCTTTTAGATATTTACACCAACAATAGACTAGGAATAGAGCTTTGGAATAAGCTGTGAGCATAACTCTCCAAAGAATTCAAGACAAACACATAATCTTGTGATAGGGAGAGAAAATCGAACCTTCATATAAGCATAGTTGGGATCCCCCTCTCACACAGGGATTAAACACTAGGTTGCGTGCGTGAGAGAAATGAAGATTATCCCTCCGAGGCTTAAACAATTGTAGCAGAACGATCATATATTGGGGGTTCTTCTTGAGAATCAACTGTTTTCACTTGGTCTTGGAGCTTCATGAATTCTAAATCTGTTCGGGGTCCTCAAGAGTTTATTGGTCCATTTGTCCTCAATTCTCTTGAAGAATTTTGGACTTGATATCCCGCCCATAAGTTTGGACCCGCCTGTCGACTATACCTGCCTAGAGGTTGAATGTGATTCAATAAACTTAGTTTCCATAATATTTAGGGTCCTTACACGAGGTGATGATGAAGGGAATTATTTGTTGTACCTGGATCAAACGTTATTCAAACTCACTCGGGCTCCTTGGAGGGTAACCCGCGGGTAAAACCACGAGGGAACTTGCACTAAGGCGTAATTTTTTTAAGTAGGTCACCAACGTAACTAATTGACCAGCTCAATCCTAGCCCCTTCTCACTTTGTTCATGCGATGTTGGATTTCATCACAAACTAGTACTTTCATTGGGAGAAGTTATTGTTTTGCTCGTTGGTTTTCTAGATTTTTTTAGCGAATGTTGTTTGTTCACTCTAATTGTCCTTAAAATTAGTACTGTGGATGATAAAGGTATTCGTAGATCACGTAGGATGAAAGGGTTTCCTCTAGAAGGTTGCAAACCCATACCTCCTAACTCACCTGTAGACACTTACCATGAAGAGATTGATAACTATTCAAACATTGGGAGTTCTGCTACTCCTTTGATCGAAAATATTGAAGGAGATCTAGTATTAGTTTAGGAAGGTCCTACCCCTCCTGCAAAACCGACTTTGAAAAAACCTCACGATCTACTCCTTCTCCAAGTATACTCCTCAGGAAACATCATAGTTGAATATTATCCTAGGATACTGTCAAGGCCATACAATCAAATTGACATGGAACCAAAACAACCAAATCTAAGTGAAGAATATACTACCCCTGTCTACTCTATTGAAATGGTAGATCCACATCAAACTCTTGTTCGTCCTATATGGAAAACTCCATCGAGTTGTGATATTTATGAAAAATTTAATTTGATCCGACCACTTTTTAACCCTCCACATACATCTGTCACCATCGGTGCAGATGCATGACCATGAATTCAATACATTGACCATCCCGTCAGACAAACAATCAATACTTCTACCACTTCATGACAAGTAACGAGTGAAACATGATTTTTATTACCTAGTCATTTGCAAAGTAACATGACAGTTACACCTACAATCCCTCTTCAAGAAACAACCTCATACACACCACAAAATCCTGTTGGGACACCATCACACAATAGAATGAAAAACCCGATCAGACCACAAAACCTAACTGTGGGACAAGTCCCTACTGGGGGGAAATCCTCCATTAACGGAAAAATCCTTCTCAGGGGCCAACCCTGGGTCAGTGGAAAAATATTGAATAGGGGGAAACCATCATTCAATGGACAAATCCTGATTGGGAGAAAAATCTCATTCAATGGAGAAATCCCAACTGGGGGGAAACCCCCATTCATGAGACAAATCCCAGTTGTTACCCAACCTATGGAAGGGCGACAATTTCAAGCTTCTTTTGTTGGAAACCCACAATAATCTTGGGACCACCCCAGGGAGGACCTTTTAATCAACCATATCAGGGAGGATATTTATATCCCAACCCACAGGGAGGATATCTAAATCCAAATATTTATGGATTATATTCTGAACAAGCCTTCCTAGGTGTCCCGAATCCCACTTGGGGTCCTCAAGGCCAATCATCATTTCCTATGTAGGGTCATATCAATTACCGTCCTCATAATAAATCTGGGTACCCTC
>JZKD02S1342670.1:0-11669 GCA_000966675.3 Picea glauca
TCTTGAATCATGAACTACTCTTGTTCTTCCAATCCTTTTGAGGTTCAGTCTTGTTCTTGAACTGCTCATAGCAGGACCTTGTCTTCCAGATAGTGTATTCTAAGGTATTTGGCTCATCAAAATCAATTATGTCCCTGTAGGACTGAGGTAATCCACTAATAAATCATTGCATCTTTACTTTTTCATCCTTTATGTACGGCACATACCTCATCATCTCAAAAAATTTGTTGATATATCCATCTATGGTGAGTTGTCCTAGCTTGAGTTCATAAAACTCCTTAGTCTTCCCATCAAAGTAATTTTATGACATATTATTCTTCTTGAAGTATTTCTCAAATTGTTTCCATGACAAGTCCTTCTCATGGATTCCTTTCACGTTCCTAAGGTCCTCCCACCAAATGGAAGTTTTCCCATTCAGGTTGAAAATGGCTATATGTACCTTTAAGTTTTCAGAGTAGTAATGGACTATGAAGTACTTCTTCAAGCTGAGTAGTCAAAATGTTGCTTCTTCCCCTTTCTTGATTTCTCCATCGAAGGTGGGTGGTTTGGGTTTCTTGAACTCCTTGGGGTTATGAATCTTGGAATGCTTTCTCTTCTTTCTTTTCCTATGGGAATGTGTACTAGTTTTTCTACTAGAATATTTGTTGTACCTTGACCAAATTTTGGGAGATCCTTGGTCAAGTTTGACCTATTTTGGGACTTCAACAGCCTGTCGAAGATGGAGCGCAAGATGAAGCAGAGATCGCGCGATCTTGGCCCTTTTTTGGGTCCTTTTTGGGATTTGGGAATATGTAATGGGTATGGGATGTCGGCCCGTGGGTTTACCCATGTTTAGGCCTATTTTTTAAAGTATAAATAGATGTCTAAGCAATGTAAGAAGGGGCATCTATGTGATGAGTGGCCGATAAGCTAAGTGCTAATTGAAAGTATGGTTTGTATATGCTCTATGCATATTGTGAGAAACTTGTAGAGCTAAGTGAAAGTGGTTGTAACAAACTGTGAAAGGTTTTGTGCTAGACCTAGCTCGGGGAAGGAGGATCTGGCGAGGTGTGGGCAAATCTCTTGTCCTATGCGGAGTAGGTTTTTTGTGGCTCTATGCATGTGGATGACTGATTGAAGCTAATAAAGAAGAAGATTTGGTGGACATAGGTCTAGGGTGGGGGTGAACCACGCAAATACTGTGTTATTCTGCTCCGTGTGATGTTCTGATGTATTTATGTGTTATTTGCTAAGTGCTTGATATAGATAAATAGATAGATATGTTTATGATTTGTGCTTATGATGAATATGGATGTTAGATCTGATATAGGTGAATGTTCTTAGTGCTTGAATCTTCCAGATCTGATCCATTTATTTATGCTAAGTGCTTAGATACATTATATCTAGGTGAATGTTGCAATGCTTTGTTTTATCTGCAAAGTAGATATTGGTTAAATAATGATGAACTAACGGTGCTAAGTGCTCTATTAAGTATTATAATCACAGGTCTATGTCCCAGCTAAGGTCGCAGACACCTGAGTCTTGCAACCATCCCTACCTCTACCTCGGGTGAGACTTCCTCTGCTTCGCAGGTGTTGCCGAAAGGTTTGGTAGTGAGGGTTTTGTTGGTGAGATGTTGCAGCATTGAACCCTGGTTCTGCCCCTGTGCCAACAAATGGTTTCATTGTCGGGACCTAAAACTGTGATTGTTGGGAAATGAGGAAGAATAAGCTTTGTGCAAAGATTCGAATTGAAATTGTGAAAGCTCTGTGCATAGATCTGTTGCTCTAGTGTGCAGTACTCTACTTAGTTTGACAATATCTGTGCCAAGAAAATAAGTTTGATCTAAAGAAAAGAGGTAAGATTTGAAATCTTTGTGCTCTGAGAAAGGTAAAAGAGGGACTTTTTTATTAAAAGAGGTAAGATCTGAAAGATTTGTGCTTTGAGAAAGGTAAAAGTGGGACTTTTTGATTAAAAGAGGCAAGATCTGAAAGCTCTGTGCTCTGATAAAGGTAAGAATATTGAAAAGTTCTAGATCTTAAAGATTTGTGCTCTGTAGAAGTAAGATAAGTGGAAGTTTTTGTTTCAAAAGTATGGATCTAGGTATGTTTGATAGATTCTATCCTAGATTGAAAACTAGGGTATTAATAGATGAAAGAAGATTTGATATGAGTAGATCTGATAAGAATAGTGAAAAATATGCTATACCTATGCATAGAAAGAATGTTTGGACTRATAAGTGTATGTAGGATCCTAGAAAGAAATGTTTGCAGGTTAGCTACCATGATCCTATCACGTAGTACATGAAAGGTTGGGGATCATTTAAAAGAAAGAGAGGATTAACCCTCTGTTACAATTACAGAAAACTGGGACATATTGCTAAGGAATGCCTTGGGAGAAGACTCGGTTGTCTTTGTTGCAAAGTTATGAACCATGAAGTATTGGATTGTCCTAGAATGATTGCTAAGCTTGAAGAAATGAATATGAGACAATAAGACAGATCGAGAAACTAATATTATGACATAATCCCAGAAAGAATCAGAAAAAGTATTGCTACAGATGAAAGAAACCCTAAATGACCACCGACATGTTAGATTATCAGAGATATTCAAAGAAAAAGAATGCCTTGAAGCAAGAATAGGAGACTTCGACATTGACTATGTTCTAGATGAGGAAACACAGGTGAATATCATGATAGAGAGAACTTGGGAAGCTATAGGGAGGCCTACTATGAATTCTTCATTATGAGGAATAGGACTATTCAAAGGAAAGATGATAAACCTATATGGAAAGCTCACCCAGATACCTATGAATGCCAATGGAACTTCGACAAAGGAATATTTTGAGATTATTAAATTTATTGAGAACATTGCCCCATTTACCATGCTACTAGGAAAACCTTGGATTGAAAGAGATCGGGATAGAAGGCAAGAAGAAGAAGAATTTTTAGAGCAGAAGAAGCAAGAGTTAAAAGAATTCATGACTAGAAGGATCGCACACTTGATTAAAGAACAGACGAAAAGATCAAATCTATTTAACACCAAAAAATTGGATGTTGAAGTTGCAAGAACACTAGAAGAACCACAGAAGATTGAAGTACCTATTCTAGATAAAGAAGAAGGATCACCCTCGAATCTTAGGAAATAATATCAACAACGCGAAGTAACTATGCCAAAATAAGATAAGAATCAGAACGAAAAAAGGCATACCAAGACGAAGCTCACGAGGAAGAAGGCTAGAAAGCTAAGTAAGAAGAGAGATAAGATCGATAAGTTGCAGAAGGTTCCAAAGGGAACCTCGCAGAAGGAGAATTTTCCAAATTGTAGCTTCGTCGAGATATCAGAACAGTCACACATGGCACTTCACCATGGCGAAGTAATAGAGTCATCGGGGGCATTATAACCATTAGACCAAAGCTCTGAATGGGTAGAAATACATTTATGGACAGACAGCTTAACATCCGACCATTGGGACCGTGCCATAATAGATAGAACAAAGTTAATGAAGGCTTCATACCCATTGCAATCAATATGTTGTCGAGTTACCTATTTATCTCATTGCACCATGCATCGAGAACACTTTTTCCAACCAAGAGTTTGAGCCCACAGACTAAGTCAATTTTATACAGTGATCATCGCACTCTTGCTATCTATTCTATTGCAGTATCTAAGTTACTCCTTGAATCGAGATTGTTAACCCCGAGTGTGTATGTTGGATGAGTTGAGCGCTATAGAGAAATTTTTTGAAGAATTTATGATCGACCTCATGACTGAAAGAGTCATGTCTATGTCTATAGGTGTACAAGAATCGTCGACAAGAGGACTTCCAGCCTCTCCATCCACTGCTCATGGAGTCGGACCATCCTGGCAATCAGATGAAAAGTGAACCAAGCACAGGGATGATCTAGAGAATGCCAAATTGATCCCGACCATATTACCTGCCTATATCCCACCTCTGAGCGGCGTAGTAAATCGAGACAGTGTGCCCAAAGATTTTGAATACACCTTGGTTACGGCGTACCTCCCGAAGGGGATACGCGTAGTTTGAGTAGACCAAGATAAGGTTGCAGCGTTGAAGTTTACTGACTTCAACCTCAGAGATCGCAAAGTCTATAACATGCTCACCCCACATAAGTACCTAACCAAAACTAAGGGGGAGAATTCGAAGATAATCCCCCAGTCGTGGACTATGAACCTCGCCCAGTCCACCCTATTGAACGTCATGAAGATTCCCCACTTTGGTAGACACCAGGAAGTCAATGCATGTGTCAAGTTGTTGCTTTATTGTTACCATGGCGTCTATTTTTGGCTAAACCATCGTATAACAGTTGATCTGGCGTTGATCAATCGCATCATAGGGTTGAGTATGCAAGGACCTAATCCTCAAGATTTTTACCCCGAAAAATCCATGGATCGCGCTCTAGCATAGAAGATCAAGGAAACATATGGAGATGTCGAGAAGGGAAGGTGAGGCTATAAGGTAGCTTCTATCCAAAGTGGCGCAGTGTGCCTTGCCTGTCAGTTGATTGTAGGGAAGTTAGCAAGAAAGAACCGACCTACTCAAGTCACCGATTTTGTAGTCGACCTCATAGGGAAGTGCGTGGAAGGCCTTCAGATGAACTAGGCGAAGTACCTGGTGAACCAGTTGGAACTCAACTGTAGAGAAGCATAGGATCAAGGATATGAATTTCATTTCCGTTGGCTCTTGATCCTTATAGATTATATTTCCTGGGATATGTCAGAAGGTGCAACCTTCCCAGACATCGAGCCATTTGAACCATTGGCCGCGAAGTTCAGTACCCTGTGGTATTCAAGCCATATGAATAAACAATGGCAGTCAAATGTTGTTTTTCATACCTACTACAATCAGCTGAAGATAGCCATACAGTCTGAGCTTTGCATGACTCCGAACACTCTACACCGGTTTAGGCCTTTGATGAAGTTTAGCGCAGATCGACTTTTTATTTACATCACAGTGCGCGCCGACGAACACAAGAAACGGTGTCAGTCCTACTACAAGTTGATGGAGGAGGACTTGGAGGAGATCACTAAGGACTAGTCAGAGGACCTCCTTATTCCAGCAGACCCTATGGAGATATCTGACATCGATAGCCCAAAAACTGCGCAGGATACACCCAGACCTAGCAGGACAAAGAAGACCGAAGAGGTCCAAGAATTAGACAGCGCATCCGTGAAAATTTCTTCCATATCACCAGAGCAAGAAGGTGATGGTGAAGAGTTATATGACAAAGAAGTCAAACAGAAGCAAAGATACGAGGTTGATCCCCTGAAGAAGAGGAAAGGTTCACCTCTGAAACCTTCCTCCCAGAAGAAATCGAAGGCCACCATGACCAAGATGCAAACCGTCCTCACCTTCGATGACTTTGACTTCCTAATAGCAACCCTGCAAGATGCTTTGCTAGAAATAGTAGAGAAACAAGAAGCAAAGCAAGAGGAGATGTATGATCAAATTGAGACTGAAGTCTGAGGGGTACAATAGGCCCTAAAGTCCAGTCACACAGTCTCCATAGTGTCGGGAGAGCCAGAATTGGGAGATGCGTCAGCTCAACTCCATTGCCTAGCCGATACAGTCGAAGCTCACCTTCGACGAGCACAGGAAGAAACAGAGCAAGCCACCCAGGCTTTGACACAAGTACAAGAAGTACTCATAGAAAAACACAGTGTTGCAAAATAGGAAAATCTTTCTCTCCAAGCGAAGTTTGATGAAGAAAAATCCCAACTACAACAAGAAAAGGAAAAGTTGCTCACGGAGCAACTCAAAGTAAAAGAATCAGTCAACGGAGCACTTCGCTCTATGACAGACTTAGAAATCAAGGCAAAAGACCAAGTTACACAGCAGGTGAACCAGGTCGCAGAAGCCATCCAACAGCTATAGCAACGCATAGTATATTTGGAGCTATGCATTGTACATGAGACCCCACAAGATGTAAGAGACCAAAGAGAAGCAACCGCTAGGAGCGCAGTTGAAAGGATAAAGGCTCTTACCCTGGAATGTAAGAAACTTACTAATCATAGTGCCCAGACCTATGAACAACTCACGGAGAACCTGGAACTGAAGGCACTAGAGTCACATCTCCAAGAGGCAAAGTATCAAGATGAAACGATACAGGCGCAGTTGAAGCCCCTGTCAGTTGTGTTAAGAATGAAGTGATCCCAAGAGCAGCGAACCTCCCAGTAGCAAATCCATACTATCTAGAGCAGAGTTATGGAGGTAACTCAGAAACTCCAACCTATATAAGAAAAGACTTATCAATTGTTTATAGAGGTAGAAGGCCAAGGAGCAGAGCTAGAGAAGGTTGTCACTACAATTGAACAGCATCTAGAGGGACGTATCAATGATGTAGTCATCCAAGAGTTTTTTGAATAGGAGTTCGTATCACAGC
The DNA here is from genome assembly GCA_000966675.3 of Picea glauca. NCBI lineage: Eukaryota > Viridiplantae > Streptophyta > Pinopsida > Pinales > Pinaceae > Picea > Picea glauca. Next base: position 6,383 of record JZKD02S1342670.1, read on the forward strand.
GACAAGTCAAAGCAGCTCGAGCCAAGCTCAAGGCGTTCGAAGCAGAACTAGTTAGACCAGAGTGACTTGGGATGAGTCACAGGTGAGTGTTGGGGGCCTATTGGCCCTTGACCAAGTTTTGGGAGATCCTTGGTCAATTTTGACCTATTTTGGGACTTCAACAGCCTGTCGAAGATGGAGCGCAAGATGAAGCAAAGATCGTGGGATCTCGGCCCCTTTTTGGGTCCTTTTTGGGATTTGGGAATATGTAATGGGTATGGGATGTCGGCCCATGGGTTTACCCATGTTTAGGCCTATTTTGTAAAGTATAAATAAATGTCTAAGAAATATAAGAAGGGGCATCTATTTGATGAGAGGCCGATAAGCTAAGTGCTAAGTGAAAGTATGGTTTCTAGATGCTATGTGCATACTGTGAGAAACTTGTAGAGATAAATGCAAGTGGTTGTAACAGACTGTGAAAGGCTTTGTGCTAGACCTAGCTCGGGGAAGGAGGATCTGGAAAGGTGCACATAGATCTCTTGTCCTATGTGGAGTAGGTTTTTTGTGTATTTGTGCATATATATGACTAATTGAAGCTAATAAAGAAGAAGAGTTGGTGGACGTAGCCCCAGGGTGGGGGTGAACCACGTAAATACTGTGTTATAGTTGGTGGACGTAGCCCCAGGGTGGGGGTGAACCACGTAAATACTGTGTTATTCTCCTCCATGCGATGTTCTGATGTATTTATATGTTATTTGCTATGTGCTTGATATAGATAGATAGATAGATGTGTTTATGCTTTGTGCTTATGATGAATATGGATGTTATATCTGATATAGGTGAATGTGCTTAGTGCTTGAATCTACCAGATATGACCCATTTATTTATGCTAAGTCCTTAGATACATTAGATCTGGGTGAATGTTGTGATGCTTTGTTTTATCTGCGAAGTAGATATTGGTTAAATAATGATGAAATAACAGTGCTAAGTGCTCTATTAAGTATTATAATCACAGATCTATGTCCCAGCTAAGGTTGCAGACACCTGAGTCCTGCAACCACCCCTGCCTCTACCTCGGGTGAGACTTCATATGCTTTGCAGGTGTTGTTGAAAGGGTCAGTAGTTAGGGTTTTGTTGGTGCATTGTTGTAGCATTGAACCCTCGGTCTGCCTCTGTGCCAACAATATTTCTTGGAGTTGTCAGTTTCCTCACCATAGGATTCCTCTGTTGAGTGTCTCCTGGCTCCATGTCGGTCCTTCTTTGAGGTTCTCCTCCTGGTATGGTCACTTTCATGACCATGCTTTCGTATCTCGGTTGGACTCTGGGTTTTATTCATATGATGTATGTCCACCTAACTGGTTTTTGGTCCATGTTGTAGCTTCCTTTGTATGTCTGACAAGATTTGCAGTATAACCGCATTAATTTCCGTTTGCTTTTCCTACTCTTTTATCAGTATTTCATTGTCAGCCTTACAACTTTGTAACTCTTTCATGAGGCTTCATATAGTTTTAGCCAAATATGGAGTGGTTTCCACTGCCCTCCTGTCATCATATTCTTCCTCTCAATTGTGGGAGATTTCCCCCAATTCATGGTGTTTTATCATCCTTTATGTTGTAGTTTTCTAGCGGTCCGCTGGCTGTTTGAGTGTTGATAAACACTTTATGTTAGTTAATGACCTACTAGTTTATGAACAACACACAATTTAGATATGAAAAAAAAAAAATAACGTGTATATATAATGGCAGAAGGTTCTATTTCAATTAGAATTTCTCTGTTTAGTACAGTAAACCCAGGGGAAAACTGTATGTTTGAAAATCGTGTCGTTTAGAGTCAATCTCGGGTTAAGATCGGTGGTCATAATCCATTTCGGAAAAATTATAAGCACATGAGTTAACATCGGGACCTATACCCATAATTCAAATCCAAAATTGTTTTTGTTTTAAGTTTGAAATCTAATCTAGAATCGGATGACCTATATTCATTGTGGAGTTTATAAAGAGCGGTGGCAGACCTGACCTTTGATGAACCTGTAATATTATAGAATATGCCTTGTTAATTGTTTGAAATCTTACTATGGTTTGGAATTTGAATATTGCATCATAATATTAAGCCCAATCTTGATCATAGATTGTAGATCTAACGGTTGTTGTTGGTCTGAGGGCTGAATAATAGTTTTTTGGGTATTTTTGAAGGTTTTATTGGTATCCTTCTGTATTATTTCTTTGGTAGAGGTTTAACTAAACCTCTTAGGAATGGGGTAAGATATGGTATCACCCCTAAAAATTCCCGTAAATAAGATTTTTGAACAACTCATCCATGGGCCCAAGCAGGCCAAGTGTTGTAACCATTCTCTGATACTAATTTGTAACACACGCAACCCCTTGGAGGAACATCTAATGGATGGGGCGTTGAAGTTTCACTTTTCCTTGGTTCATTTCTATTCTTTTACTAAGAAAAACCCTCTTCTTCTACTCACTCGAAGTTTACATCTCACATTACGCGATTAAACCAGCTAGCGGGGTCCTCCTCGTGACCTCGGGCTAAAAACCAGGAGATCAAAAGTCTGCTTAGCAAAGGTTTCGAGACTTCGGAACTCCCAAACTTCAGTAGTTCCAACGGTGTTGCATGATGTTCCTCCCGAAGGCTAAATTTTCGGATCGCCGAACAACGGAGGGAATCAACGGTCCACATCATCCATCGAGATCCTACGGTTGAAAAGGGGCCTTCGAGACTTCGGGCTTTGGAGATATTTCCCGCTCCACCATGTGATATCCCCAGAGTGTCAAACTGGCGAATTTATGAAGGGCCTCGATATTTCTCCACGTGGCCAACAGTCAACGATCATGATTTATTCTGGGACTATAAGCTTCAGGAGTCCCAAAGGGTTAACACACTCACTCCTCCAGAGCATTAGGCTAGAGAAGTTTTGAAGGAGCCCAAGATGACTCCATGTGGCCCTGACCTTCATGTCCTCACGCATGTCTATGACACTACACTTCAAACTTCCAGACTCCCGAAGTCCTAGACTGCCAAAGTACCCATTATCGCATGGGACGACATGTAATACATGGTGGCAAGTACATGTGGATCCTGAGTACCCTACCTGTTAGATGAGCCCAACGATGGACACGTGGAAATATAGAGCTTACACATGGCCCCTACAGGGCGTGACACATGTCATAGTATAATGGGCCCATGGGGTCTATAGATGCACAAATCTAGGTGACACATGGCATGCATAATGTGGGTCCATGTCACCTTGAATGACATCAGGATGCCACATCATCTTGGACTGATAGCTGCCCAACCCTGACATGTGGCACGCATGATATGGGTCCATGTCACCTTGAGTGATGTCAAGATGCCATGTCATCTTAGACTGATCATTACCCAACCCTTCGATCTCACGGTCAGTAAGAGTCCACTTAGGCCTTGGATCCATGACCTTCATTACTTAAGGGTTCCAACCTTCGGGGAGTTCACGGTGTAACTTCCTTGTTTTCTAGGGAGCGTTCAACACCGAGCTGACCTCGAGCTATATCTAATGGCTAGGGGATATCCCAAAGGATCCAGAGCTCTACGATCTGCATTAATTCTCCATTTTGGTCTTCAAGGATTTGGGTATTAACATTACTCCACTCTTATGAAGTGGAACTTTGAAAAATTTTCCTTGGCGTAGATCGGACGGTCAAGGGAGGTCTCGAAGAGTTCCTCGATCTATGACCCTTATCAGTTCGTCGCTTTGGCATTTGGAAACTCTGGCGTTGAACCACCTCTATCTTTCTGAAGTGGTCAACGTCGGTATGACCTTGGCAGGGATCTGACGGTTAGGGAATATGTCAAAGGATCCTTAGATATACAGTTTGACTTCGACGTTCAAGGATATCGATGTCATATACTTTCTATTCTCCCTGAGTAGAAATTTGTGGAATTTCCCTCGATGTAGATCCAACGGTCAAGGGGTATCACTAATACCCTCGAATCGGTGGCTCACGATAACTCGTGACGGTTAAAGGGGTCAAGGTTTAGAGGTGGAAAGTCCATTTTCTATGGTTAGGGAAACTGCCAGGTGTCGGTTGACCTCATGGAAAACCATGACAGCCTATCGCCTTCAGCCAGTTTTCAAAAGGGTAAGGTCATGATACTTCGAAGCTCTGAACTCCCTAAGTTCCAACGATATAAGAACTTATCTCCTTTCTTGTCTGACACTAGGTTTGAAGAACTTAGTTGCATGGGTCCTTCGAAGACTCTCGTGGGCTACACGCTAATTATTTTAGTTGTAAAGGAGTTAAGGATATGGACATGATCCCTTGGTCATATGAAGAGGAGTCAGAAGGAAATTCCCTTCTTCCATAGGGTTTTAACTTTACATTCCTGCTAAGGTAGGTCCGAGGGGTTGATAGGACTTCAACATTTCAGCAAGTCCTACCTTGATTCTCTTGCAGATTCCCATCCCATGACTCTCTAGTGGCTAGATTGAGGTGAACATAGGACCATTCAAAAATAGGGATTCACAGAGAGACAATACATAATTATACCTTTAATCAGTCAATACATAACTCATTCATAACCATATACATGCATTCAATCACTATTTCAATTTCAAAACACAGAGTATAAAAATACTTATCAGAAGACGAGAGTTTGTGAAGCGACTAATGAAAAGGGTGCATGTTTCCACCCAACCATAGGCACAACCACTCCTAATGGATTTACCGTTGGCCACCCCTGAGCTAGACCATGATGCTCTGAGAGAGACTCTTTCCTCTTGCTCAATGATAGTCGAGGATGAAGGTTAATCTCCTCCTCGTACAGGATCTTGGAAACTGTTTTTCTCTATAACAAGAAAGAAGGTATGCTCAAGTACTTCCACAGTCACTTGTCAGCCTCGTTTATCAGCTTGTAATGAAAACCCTGGCCATGGCTTCTTGCTCCCAGAAAAATCTTATTTCCCAGTTCTTCCTCGAACCAGAGAACTACAAAAATTTCTTTCGACTCTACTCTCTTCACAGATCCTCTTGCTCTCCTTTCTCCTCTGCCCACAAATTACCTCTTCCTTTCCTTTCTCAACAAGGTTGCATGGGTCTAAATCCCCATCTTGTGGTTAGGTCTGGAAGTATTGCAGATGGGTACTCTATCCCATCTCCTCATTAACTCTTGAGGAGGGCCTTCCAACCATGGATGATTTTAAGGATGGAAAATTATTTTAAAATGTAGAAACCTTAGCGAATCGTATCGATCTTTCATATGCCAACTATTAAATGTTTGGTGATATTTTTATAAAAATATTCAAAATTCTAAGGATTTT
>JZKD02S1342681.1:55055-74561 GCA_000966675.3 Picea glauca
AAATTTAGCCTGCATTTTTCCCTTGAATGACAGTAAGGCTATGCCTTGATACACAACGAGAATTTCCTTGAGCACATGCTTCTTTTTACACCTGAACCATCAAAATTGTTTTACTGGAATGCCTTCGTTTTTTTTAATTGTGTTTGGGGGCATGGATTTTGTGTATAGTGGTGCGTTTCTATGTGCGTTGGTCACGTTTATTTTTGGGTGTAATGGTTGGGGGATATCACTGGAATATGTGGCAATTTTGGCCATTTTTAAGACTGAAATTTGTGGTTGTTTACCTTGCGATTTTGGCCATTTTTAAGACTGAAATTCGTGGTTGTTTACCTGGCGATTTTGGCCATTTTTAAGACTGAAATTCGGGGTTGTTTACCTGGCGATTTTGGCCATTTTTAAGACTGAAATTCATGGTTGTTTACCTAGTGATTTTGGCCATTTTTAAGACTGAAATTCATGGTTGTTTACGTGGCGATCTTGGCCATTTTTAAGACTGAAATTTGTGGTTGTTTACCTGGCGATCTTGGCCATTTTTAATACTGAAATTTGTGGTTGTTTACCTGACGATCTTGGCAATTTTTAAGACTGAAATTCATGGTTGCTTACCTGATGATTTTGGCCATTTTTAAGACTGAAATTCGTGGTTGTTTACCTGGCTATTTTGGCCATTTTTAAGACTGAAAATTGTGGTTGTTTACTTGGCAATTTGGCCATTTTAAGATTGGAATTTGTGGCTTGTTTACCCGGCGATTTTGGCCATTTTTAAGACTACAACTCGTTTCTTATTACATTGCAATTTTCTCTATTCAAGACTGCAATTCGTTGTTTTTTTACATGGCAATTTTTCCCTTTTCAATACTGCACTTCATTACTGATTTACATATGGTCTACAATTTTACCCACTTTTTGAATGCGTTTTCTTATGAAGTACTTAGCACAATTTTGTCTGGAGGTGGCAACAAATTTATCTCTACGTCTTCATATCTTTTTGCCAGCCTGAACGTTTAATTTCTCTGTGAGGTTAAATTTAGAGTGAGTGTGTTTTCATTTAATTATTCTTTAATAGGTGATTTTAATTAGCGATTTATTGTTTGACAGCCACACCTTTTGACCGAAATTATCTTTAACCGGTTACTGCTATGACAATGATTGATTCAATATCTGGCGGTATTCACTGGGCAGTGATTCATGCCTTGATTCAACAACAATGGAGTTTTAATGAACCGTGATTTTTGTTTATGGTTAAATTTGTTATTACTCAACAACTTTAATGTTTAGTAGATAGTTGTTATACTTTAATATTGTTAATATGGCTTAACCACGTGTTGGAAGTTAATATTGTTAATAGTGTTATATTTATAGCATTATACATTGTTTTTGTTATATTGTTATATATTGGAAACTGCTAAATAGGATTTGTATTTAATGTTAATCAGATTGTAAATTATTGACTAAGTGTAATTTAGACTTGCTAAATTCGATTTGTAATTAATGTTAAATTAGATTGTAATTATTGACTAGTTGAGACTTGATTAATGGATGGGTTGTTGGCAGAGTCAGGTATTATCTTGAGCCTTTCATTTTGATTATCGCCATCATGTGTCTTGTCAACCTGTTTCTTGGGGTGGGGGTGTAGTATTCTTGTCAGTTGTTAGGCTCCTAGTGCGTGGATTTGTCCTGAGTCCTTGGTCTAGATAGGTTATGTTGCGCCAGGGTTATCATCACACCTATCACCTCGGGATAGCATGAGTCCTGATGAGGGGATCATGGCGTGCCCTATTGGATAGAGGTGAATGATATCGTGGTCGGATTTTGTGCTTCCCATGTGAGTGTTGTTGACCATTGTAAGTTTTTTTTAGCACTTGAGTTGTAACGCCTTCATGCGTTTGGTTCATGCGCCTTGAGTTTCTAATATTTGGTCGTCAAGGTCGTTGTGTCGAGATGGGGATGTTTCCCCTTAGCTTGTAGGTGTGGTCATGTTTGCGTTGGGTGGGTAGTCGTTTCTCCTTGTTGTTTTACGCATATTTCTCCCAGCTGCTCTTGTGTCAATGCGTGGAGTCATAGTTGTTTGTTCCTGTTCGACAGGCGTGGTTCTCGTCGTCAGGTGTGTTGTCTAGCTGCAATCATTGTTGTCATCCTGTTTATAAGAAAAAAAAAATTGCCACTTTCTGCTTCGCTTGTATTCGTAATGATGGGGTCATTACATATGGTATCAGAGTGAGTTCAACCCTACAACTGTCGATTTCCAGGCTTTCCACTACAGTAAACCCATGAGTAGTAACCCTTGCCTTAATTAAAAACCTTATTGTGTCCATGTGGTGATCGCATTTACAGGACGCCTCAGAGGTTCGCAACATGGTGTCGTGGAAGGAGGGGTGATGCCTCCAATAGTTCCCACACCCTTGGAGTCGAACCCCCAAGGGGAAGAACAAGTCCTTCAGCTAGATTCACTTGTTGTAAGGGATGATGATGGTCGGACAAGGACCTTCCAGGTAATGTGAAAGGGGCCTTGATTCACCATCGGTACTGAGATGAGGTGAGCGAACATATACCCCTGAGGGTCCATAGTGAGCCCTAGCTAGTATCGTTAACATCCAGCGAGAACTCGAGAGAGTTGATTTCTCGAGTCCACGAGTGTCGCAGACAACTGTGTCGTTGAGGCATGGTTGTAGAGAAAGGCGGTGTGCTTCACGCTTCGTGATTACAACCTCCAGAATGAAGGTATGCATGGTGGTATTTCAACTGAAGGGGAGCACACTTCTATGGAGGAAGACGCTCCTGCCACATTTGAACATGGTCATCGACGACGTGTCATGGGAATTATTCGAAGAACGGTTCCAGGAGAGGTATCTTTGCAAGGAATTCCTGGAGTGTCATCTCAATGAGTTCGATGCCTTGTGACAAGGAAGTCGCACGGTGTTGAAGTACGAGGCCCATTTTGGAGTTGCTTCGGTATGCTCTTCACCAAATTACCTAGAAACTTAAGGTCAATAATTTCGAGTTTGGCCTTATTGTCAGAATTTAGCTTCTACTTCGGGTACCATGAATACTGGACCAAAGAAGGTGTGTTGGATTGTGGGGAGCCACACTACCAGCATTACTTCCCAAAGGAAGGGGTCGGAGCATCTGGATTAGCTAGACCCATTACCATGGGAATTTTTAGTGAGGCCCATTGGATTCATGCAGCAGTGAATAACTGCCAGACATAGCACCATTCGATTGTGCTTGAGACATCAGGTACTGTCGCTGACTAGTTCCTTAGTATTTGATAGATCCTGGTGCTACTGAGAGTTTCATCTTTGGTGCAGCGCTAAAAAGGATTAAGTTAAAGGAATTCGAATAGGATGAGTTTAGCTTTGAATAAATGGCTTCGAGAGCCAAACAAAAGGTTGGAGGAAAGGTTACGGGTTGTACCCTTAAACTAGGAGAGTTTGTCACCAGGGCCAACCTGTACATCATGATATTAGGATCTTATGACATCGTGATTGGTATGGACTGGTTGGAATCACATGAGGCAACACTGAACTGTAATATGAAATGGTTGAGCTTGGTCGATGATGAGTGATAGAGACGCGTGATTGCAGGTTGGAACCAGCGAGTTTCCTTGAGGTTTATCTCTTCCTTGCAGTGATGGAAGATCTTGCGCAAGGGATGTAAACTTTATGCGATCCTTGAGTTAAATGAAAAAGAAGTAGCTGAAGGTCCATAACACCTACATATGGTGAGAGAGTTTGCAGATGTCTTTCTAGAGGATTTACTTGGGATTCCATCGGAGAGGGAATTGGAGTTTACCACAGACCTAAAATCAGGGACTGAACCAATAGAGAGAACAAGAACACCTTATCCTATGTCAACCCCAGAGTTATAGGAGTTGAGAATGCAACTGAAGGGGTTGTTGGACCTAAGACTTATACGTCCAAGTGTGTCACCATGGGGTGCGCCTGTTATTTTCATAAGAAAGAAGGATGGGTCATGGATATTCTTCATTGACTACTGTCAATTGAACAAGGCAACGATCAAGAATCAATATCCATTTCCTAGGATTGATGATCTATTTGATCAGATGAAGGGTGCTACGGTGTCTTCAAAGATCGATTTGTGATCAAGATATCACCAGTTACGGATCAAGGAGGATGGCATCCCTAAGACCGCCTTTAAGACAAGGTTTGGACATTACGAGTCTATTGTTTTACCGTTTGTACTAACAAAATCCCCACGAGTATTTGTGAGTTTGATGAACGAGGTGTTCCGCAAGTACTTGGATAAGTTCATCCAAGTATTCATTGACTATATCTAGATTTACTCCCAGACTACAGAGGAGCATGACGAGCACTTGCGCTTGGTACTACAGTGTCTGCGAGAGCACAAATTGTATGGGAAATTGTCCAAATGCTCATTTTATCAATCAAAGATTCACTACTTAGGGCATGTCATCTCCAGCGAAGGTATCATCATGAATCCAACAAAGTTTGAGGCTATTATGGAATGGAATGCACCGATGAAAGTCCTGGAAGTGGGTAGCTTCATGGGTTTAGTAGGATACTATTGACGGTTCGTCGAGGGATTTTCGAAGATAGCAAATCCAATTACGGAATTACAGAAGAAGAAAAACAAGTTTGTTGGACTGAGAAATGCACAAAGGCATTTCAGAAGCTCAAGGAATTGTTGACAATAACACTAATACTAAAGGTCCCTACATGGACGTGGACTTCTTGGTGTGTACCGATGCATCCAAAGAAGGCTTATGTGGAGTATTGATGCAAGACGGTCGAGTTATTGCTTACATCTTGAGGAAATTGAGAAGGCATGAGGAGAACTATGCGACACATGATTTGGATTTGTTATCCATTGTATATGCCTTCAAGGTTTGGAGACACTACCTTGTTGGACAAAAATTTGAATTAAAGAAGGACCACAGTGGACTACAACACATCTTTACGCAAAGCAACTTGAACGTGCGACAACGACATTAGTCAGAATTTCTTAGTGAGTACAACTTCAAGATTACTTACAAAAGGAACCGTGAACCGAGTGGCAGATGCATTGAGTCAGAGACCATGCATCTTTTCGGTGTTTCCTCTTCAGACGAATCTACGTGAAAATATTCTAACTTTATAGCACAACGATGAATGGTACAAAGAGTTCAAGGAATTTATCGGACAAAACACAATGATGGTACCAAGATTTGAAGGATTTACGTTGGACAACGATGGACTACTAAGATTTAAAAATTGAATTTGTGTACCACCAAACGACAAGTTGAGGAGTTTGATCCTAAACGAGCCTCACAAAGCAGTGTACATGGCCCACCTAGGAGTCACAAAGATGAGGGCGGACCTTAAACCCTTAATCTTCTGGAAGGGAATGAAGGAAGACATAGCCAACTATGTGGCCAGATGTCTAGAATGTCAGCAGGTAAAGGCTGAACATACACAACCAAAAGGATTACTACACCCACATGCTATTCCAGAATCGAAATGGGAGTTTATTTCGATTGATTTCATTGTTGGATTGCCATTGATGGCAAGGAGACATGACTCGATTTTTGTGGTAGTCGACACTCTGACGAAGAGTGCTCATTTATTCCTGTGCATACGATATATCAGGCACCTGACATAGCTAGGGTTTTCATCAATGAGATTGTGAGGTTGCATGGCATACCTAAGAGGATTATATCTGATCAAGGATCGGTGTTTACTGGACAATTTTGAACTAGTTTCCAAGAGGCATTGGGAACCCAACTTAATTTTAGTACTGCGTATCACCCAGAGACTGACGGGAAGACCGAACAAACAAACCAGAGCTTGGAAAAAATGTTGTGCATGTATGTGATGGACCAATAGAAGCATTGGGAAGAATTCTTGCCAGTAGTATAATTTTCTTATAACAACAATTACCAAAGCATCATTAAGATGGCGCCCTTCGAGACTCTTTATGGGTGACCATGTCAGATGCCTTTGAGTTGGGATCGGCTTGAGGATAGAATCCTAGGGGGACCAAAAGCGATCCAAGAAATGGAAGATTAAATGAAAACTATAAGAAAAAGGATCAAGGAACCAGAGGATCGACAGAAGAGTTATGTTGATGTGTGTCATGTCGACCATAGTTATGATGTGGCGATCGAGTATTTTTGTGGCTGAAACCGCATAAGAGTTCGATCAAGTTTGGAAAAGGGGATAAACTATCTCCAAGGTTCATGGGATCCTACGCGATTGTGGAAAAGAGAGGCTTGTGGCCTAATGACTAGCCTTGCCTGATTCTTGAGGCGTATGCACGATGTCTTCCACGTCTCTATTTGAGACATTATGATTAGTGATCCTACACATGTTTTGACTTGAGCAACTTGCAGGTGTCGGATGAGGGTGTGCTCACAGCTGAGCCAATCCGCATCCTGGATCATCACATTCGACATCTACGACGTCGAACAGTAGAGAAGGTCAAGGTCTAGTGTGACAACTATAGTCCGCACTCGGTGACCTGAGAGGATGCATATGATATGTGCCATAAGTTTCCATTTTTGTTTGATAGATAAACTTGTGACACGGTGATACACATTATTTTGACACTTATATACAGTGAAACTTCAGGACAAAGTTTAGACCAAGAGGGGGTGTATGTAACATCCTACTCTTACGCGCATTGAGTGAACTTATTTTTTGAGGACACTTGCTTGGAAGTGATTCGGATTATTATACTATTGGGAATTTGATTATGATTATGAGGCATTATGGATTGATGACATATTATTTTTTTGTATTGACATAGACATGTGCTACTAACTCAATGTTCTTGAGTGTGCGGGATTTTGGACCTCGAGGATGCAGAGGCATCGACTAAACCCCTTGGATTCTGGACCGAGTCAGGGAATGAACAATTGGGGTTTGATTGTTGTATATATGACCTATGTGCATCTGATTAGATGTTATGATTATGGATTTTATTCTGACATGATTCGTTGATGATGCAGGTTGACGATAGCTTGTCAACCAGACTCACATATGGAGTAGAGGGGTCACGTACGACTACCAGATATGTTGAGGGAGAGGTGTGGACAACATCCCTGCCACAGCCTACTAACACTCTCATCATGGCTCAAACTATTGGTTAACGATTACCTAGTTCGAGAAGACCCACGATCTCATGAGGGCATACTGCGATAGTTGCTCATGATGATTCTAAGAGGCGCGCAATAAGGCAGGGGCCTTATTCCTTAGAAGCCCTTAGTCTCCCACAAGATCCCCTGACGGAGTATTGACTCGAGGGGTTTTTGAAGTCTACAAAGTCAATCAATAGGCGAGTGGCACCCTTGGAGCACGTAGTGCGTCCTGAAGGGCACATCGTGCAAAGGAAACAAAATGAGGCGAGTGGCACCGTTGGAGCATGTAGTGCAAAATGAAGGGCACGTCGCGCAAGGGAAAGAAAATGAGGCGAGTGGGACACTTGGAGCACCTAGTGCATCTTGAAGGGCACGTCGCATTGTTAACTAATAAGTGATTAAACCATGGCCTTAGAATGAATAATGTGATAAGAAATATTTAAAAACAATTTCCCTAATAAAATGTCGCCCAACCTAGGAAAATAAAATATCGGTCTAAGGATACTTGTGGTAAAAAAGTAAAATATATATATATATATATATATAATATTGATAATCATCATTAAACATGTGACGAGAAAGGGGTAAGCCATTCAATTAATTTGTAAAAATCTAATTACTTTGGGGAATTACTTTTTTAACATAAAAGGAAATAATTGTTATGTTACTTATGCTAATTAAAAATTTATTAATTAAAAGAAAAAGGGGAGAAAGGTAATTTCCTACACTTGCTAATTTGAGTTTTAGATAAAAAGGGAGAGGGAAATTTAAAATAATTAGGAAACTAAGGGAAAAAGGGGGAAACATAAAGAGAAAGGGAAACATAAGGAAAAAGTAGAATGACTAACTTGGTAAGGTATCTTGCCATTAAGAAATTTCTAAATTGAACTCAACTAGTAATTAGTAAGGGTGCAAATCATTAAAATGTGTAAGGGAATATGAGGACACCTAGGAGTGATTCTAGGAATGCTTTTAGGTGGGTGAAGGAAATAGGAGTAATTAAATAATTAATGAAATTAATTTCTGGTGCAATGAAGGTTATGGGTGACACATGTACGGGGAGGATTTTTCTTAATTAAATTTTTGAAAAATAAATTAAATGGCAAATTGAGAAAGAAAATGACTTAGAAACTCTATATAAAAGAGGAAGGAGGAAGATGATGGATCTCTTCTGTTATGTATAACGTTACACTGCAGAATTTTTGACTTGAATGACTTATCTTGTGGGAGTTGGGATACCCAGCTCGGTGAGGAGTGGTAGCTCGACCTTGTGAGGCGAGCTGGGAGCTAGTTGTTCTCTAGTTTAGTGTGTGTGGCCCCTTTGTGGATCAGGGGGCTAAGGGGGAATAAGAGTACCCCTAGCGTTGGTTGGGAGGTACCGGTGAAGTCTCATTGGTGGGCAAGTGATAGCTGTACGGAGTGCGCAGGACAACGACTCAAACCAGACGACTTAGGCTACAATACACATGCTTTCATTTATGTACTTTTAACTGTGTAAAGAAGGTGTTTGACTTAGCATTTTAATTGAGAACTTAATTTCCCCATAGTCTTAAGCTCGTTTCTTGACTTGATTTCCTTGGCATTCGATCCCTGCATTTTTTTACTATCCTATTGGTTTTATAGATTTTTTGTGAAGATTTGTGCTTTTTACTTCATCCTCATTCCTAGTTTGTCAGTCCACGCCTGAGCAGTTGGCCAGGAGCCGAATAGACAGTCGTCACTTTGGTGCATAGAGACCTATAGATTCTAGTGCCCTGCTTTTCTGTGCGTGGATGATGAGAGATGGATGTTTCTACCCAACCGTCTACCCCTGCTAATTGTTCTAGGTTGATTGATTGTCTTGCGCCTACTGGCGAATGAATACCCTGTTCCTTGTTCATCTTCATTCCTTGTGATTTTACTTCTGCACTATAGTTTAATTAAGGATGAATTTAGCCTACATTTTTCTCTTGAATCACAGTAAGGCTATGCCTTGAGACACAACGAGAATTTCGTTGAGAACTTTCTTCTTTTTACACCTGAACCACCACGAAATATTTACTAGAATGCCTTCATTTTTTTACTTTGTTTCGAGGCGTGGATTTTTTGTATAGGGGTGTGTTTCTATGTGCATTGGTCACATTTATTTTTGGGTGTAATGGTTGGGGGATATCACTGGAATACATGGCGATTTTGGCCATTTTTAAGACTAAAATTCGTGGTTGTTTACCTCGCAATTTTTGGCCATTTTTAAGACTAAAATTTGTGGTTGTTTACCTCGCAATTTTGGCCATTTTTAAGACTAAAATTTGTTGTTGTTTACCTCGCGTTTTTTTCCATTTTTAAGATTGAAATTCGTGGTTGTTTACCTGGCGATTTTGTCCATTTTTAAGACCAAAATTCATGTTTGTTTACCTGACGAACTTGGCCATTTTTAAGACTAAAATTCATGGTTGTTTACCTGGCGGTCTTGGCCATTTTTAAGACTAAAATTCGTGGTTTCTTTCCTGACGATCTTGGCTACTTTTAAGAATGAAATTTATGGTTGTTTACCTAGAAATATTGACCATTTTTAAGATTGAAATTCGTGGTTGTTTACCTGGCGATTTTGGCCATTTTTAACACTGAAATTCGTGGTTGTTTACCTGGCGATTTGGCCATTTTTAGGACTGAAATTTGTGTCTTGTTTACCTGACGATTTTGGCCATTTTTAATACTGTAACTCGTTTCTTATTACATGGTGATTTTTTGTATTCAAGACTGCAATTCGTTGCTTGTTTACCTGGCGATTTTTCCCTTTTCAATATTGGACTTCGTTACTAATTTACATATGGTCTGTGATTTTACCCACTTTCTAAATGCGTTTTCTTATGAAGTACGCAATGCAATTTTGTTTGGAGTTGGCAACGAATTTATCTCTGCGTCTTCATATCTTTTTGCCAACCTAAACATTTAATTGCTCTGCGAGGTTAAGTTTATAGTGAGTGCATTTTCATTTAATTATTACCTGCTTTTGAATGCGTTTGCATTTAATTATTAATTGCGTTGAATGTATTTTCATTAATTATTACCTACGTTGGGATATATGATTCATTGGATGTATGATGCGTGTCTGGTTGGATGTATTACTTGCGTTTTAATGGTAGTTAACTCTTACCTTTGTTTTACATCAATTGACAGTGAAATTATATCAATGACAGATATGAATTTATAACTGACTGTGTTTTAACATCAATTTCCAGGGAAATTATATTAATGACAACCACCTTTTTATTTGACTAGAAGATAGCATTCTGAGCCAGCGAGTATAGTCAATGGTAGCTTATAAATTACAGTCAAATTAATAATATTGATGTACAACATTAGCACTGCATGTAAGTGGTGTACTGATGAGCGTGGCTATAGTGTATTGGTGTGTTGGGCAGCATTTTTGCATTTTTACTGTGCGAGTTTTGGTTGGGAAACAACCTTACTCATCAACATCGAATTTTCTTTAATAGGTGATTTTAATTAGCGATTTACTATCTAACAGCCACACC
Source organism: Picea glauca (assembly GCA_000966675.3). Classification (NCBI taxonomy): domain Eukaryota; kingdom Viridiplantae; phylum Streptophyta; class Pinopsida; order Pinales; family Pinaceae; genus Picea; species Picea glauca. The sequence goes on from JZKD02S1342681.1 coordinate 65,670, forward strand.
TTTTGACCGAAATTATCTTTTACTAGTTACTGCTATGACAACTATTGATTCATTATCTGAAGGTATTCACTGGGCAACGATTCATGCCTTGATTAGACATCAGTGGATTTTTAATGAACCGCGATTTTTGTTTATGGTTAAATTTATTATTACTCAACAACTTTAATGTTTAGTAGATAGTTGTTATACTTTAATATTGTTAATATGGATTAACCGCATGTTGGAAGTTAATATTGTTAATAGTTTTATATTTATAACATTATACATTGGTATTGTTATATTGTTATATATTGGAAACTACTAAATAGGATTTGTATTTAATGTGAAATTAGATTGTAAATTATTGACTAATTGTAATTTAGACTTGCTAAATTCGATTTGTAATTAATGTTAAATTAGAACGTAATTATTGACTAATTGAGACTTGATTAATAGATGGGTTGTTGGCGGAGTCGGGTATTAACTTGAGCCTTTCCTTTTGATTATCGCCATCCTGCATCTTGTCGACCTATTGCTTGGGGTGGGGGTGTAGTCTTCTTGTCAATTGTTAGGCTCCTAGTGCGTGGATTTGTCCTGAGTCCTTGGTCCAGATAGGTTATGTTGCGCTAGGGTTATCGTCGCACCTATCACCTCGACATGGCATGAGTTGTGATGAGGGGATCATGGCATGCCCTATTGGATAGAGGTGAATGATATCATGGTCGGATTCTGTGCTTCCTGTTTGAGTGTTGTTGATCGTTGTAAGTTGTTGTTAACGCTTGAGTTGTAACGTCTTCCTGTGTTTGGTTCATGTTTCTTGAAGTTCTAGTCTTTGGTCGTGAAGGTCATTGTGTCGGGAGGGGGATGTTGTCCCATAGCTTGTAGGCATGGTCATGTTTGTGTTGGGAAGGTAGTCGTTTCTCCTTATTGTTTTACACATGTTTCGCCCAGCGTGCCAGTGCGTGGAGTCATAGTTGTCTGTTGTCTTTTCGGCGAGCATGGTGCTCGTCGTCGGGTGTGTTGTCTAGCTATAATCGTTGTTGTCATCCAATTTATAAGAAAAAAAATCGCACTTTCTCCTTCGCTTTTAGTCGTAACGATGGGTTGTTACAACTATGTAGTTCTATGTATATCCAAGGCTCACTTTGAGTTGATATTTCAGGTTCTTAAGCCATGTTGATTTTTTTTTTTACTCTGATATGTGCAATACATAATGACGTCGATTCTTTTTCTTATAAAAAATCTATAGATATATATATTTTTTTAAATAACAAAAATTTATATTTGTTTTGAGCCTATAAAGTCATAGTATTTCATCCTTTCTTTGATACCATGTATACCATTTGTAAGGACTCTATCCACCTAAAAAAATATTTAATTTTCATATACTTTTCTATAGTTATAATTAAAACTTTCTTATATAATGTGTTTTTAAAACTTTTTGCATAAAGTTATCTTTCACTCTTTATCTAATCGTCATGAAGTTACCAATGACAAGGTACTCATCCATGGTTCTTGTACTAGACATAGCCAACACATGGAACATATTATATTCATAGGTCTAAAATGATGCTGTCCACTTTATTGAAATAGTTACAATGGGCTACATTAACTTTCGATGACTCACATAATACTTCATGTATATATATCTTGAATTTAAGTTTTTAAATTTTTTCATCCACTTATACACACACTTAATACTCTAACTATATTACCATAGAATAGGGTATTAATGGATCGAATAAACCTCCTCTAACCATAAAAATGCTTAATATACCCATTCACTATGAGTAAAAACATTACTGGAAATGAATTATGATTTTAAACCATGGCTCTGAGCCCTAGGATCTTAAGGTCTTGAGTTTATTACGACTAGTTCGGATGACCACGTAACAGCCACCTGTGACCAATCGTACTCATCTCAATCACATATTAACTAGCATACCCGCTAACTCGTGGTTGGCGAATGCCGAAAGATTTATGACCCATAAAAAAAAAAATCAGTAAAAATATCAGGTTAAATAAAACTCAGTGAAAATGCCAGGCTCATGCATGAACAAACTGAGCAGTTGAAGAATTCCAAAAGTTAATTATTTAAACGTGGTAATCATATGATGTTACAGTAATTTCTTAATATGATTAGGTAAATGTTAAAAAGTAAACAGGTTAACTAATGCTTTTATAAATGCAAAGAAGTTATCAACAATAAATCTGACTCATTGATTTTGAAGGACGACTAAGAATATGTCAGCATTTTCAATGCATAACCATCAGATTAAAATTTAAGATTAAAAGATCATTAATTGCGCCTATCTTCAATAGATATACACCTTTCGACGTAATCATATCATAACCACACTATGTTAACTCCTAATTTAACCATTGTTAAATGTAGGTTGATATCAATACAAGTTTGAGTTAACAACTAGTTGAGGTATCGACTAGGCTTGGCGCCAATACTCTCTTGGTATCTAACAGTACCATCAATATTTTATTATTGTGTAGAACCCCAGATCGATCCCTATCCTTTGTTCAATGCATCATTTTTAGAGATTTGAACATAGAGCCAAGGGATCTATCCTTTATTCGATCGATGGTTTAATTAGTTATTCTCTTAATGTGTTTATTTTATAGATTAATCGTGTTGTCTTCATCGACGTTTTAATGCCTGATTTTGAGGAGAAACATTCACCATTACTTCTTGGTTTTTATCTCCAACCAAGCTGTTGTAGTTAAAAAAGCGTCATGGATTTTCTAATTTAAAAGATTAGCATATATTTTCATACAATAATAAGCTGGTTATATTACCTCTTTATATTGTCCTTAACCAAGAATATTTTCTTTGAATCATGTACATGGTCTCTCTCGGTATAATATTCTATTTTGAGATGGTTTATAATTATGAGTTCTGCAACCATCAAATTAATTTTAGTTCAGTTTAGGATTAATTACTACATCCGTTTTACTAGGAAAAAGATACATTAGACTTTGTTATGTTCTCAAACCATCATATATTTTTATATTCGAAATAAAATCATTGTGATATTTTCTACATTAAAATATATAAAAGATACATTTCCTATTGAATGCTAGTGAACATCTTTCATTATATATTTCTTGTTACTCCGATAAACATCTAGATATATGAAAATAATATCTAACGAGCAGAGTCTTATTTTCTTGCTACCAATAAAAATAAATAAAACACAGATAGGTGTGTATTTAATTTTGTTTAACAATGTAACATGCAACTTTTGTAAATGTTTTATAATGTACTACTCATTATTAATTAGCAAAACAAATAAATTAAGAGTAAACATATATGGTTTTTTTTCAATAACTCAAAAACAAACTGAGTAGAGAACTAGATTCTCCCAATTATAGACACGAACAACCAAAGTTACTTGTTCTTGTCACCCTTGAGGCTAAATCATTATTCCATGGGCACTGAAACTATATAACCCTCTCCAGATTTCTTAGAGTTTAGTTCTTCCCAAAACCATCAAACTCACTTCTTCACAAGTACTCAACAATGTCCTGCCTCATAACATACTTTTCTTTCATATATTTCCTAGGTATTTTCATGTTGGCCTCATCCCTAACCCTAGGGAATCTTCTTGGCCTACTTTTGTGCTATATTGTTGCCTCACATCCCACACCTTTGGTAGTAGGGTTCCACTTGTCCCATGGACAATAAATTAATCTGGTGGTTTTTATCTTTTTGACTCACCCATGGAAAAATAATTTTCTCTTTGTAACTGGATTCTCTAATCAATTTGTTTCTTGTTAAATAAATAAATAAATAAATCCCCAGATGGGGTGTTACTGCAAGAAACATGTTGCAAGGATGGACATGGAGTCTACCAGCGTGGTTCCGGCCACGTGACGGGTGCATGCCTCTCCCCCCCTCCCACACCATGGAATTAAAACTACTTCATTGCAACCAGAGAGCCATTAACGCTCCAAGTGTGCTCTTCTCTGGTCGCTTGTCTAATCGATGGACCCGCCATTACTCTGTTCATCTATGTGCGTGTGCATCCTCCCTCACAATTCATACCATGAAGCTCACCAGTGTTTTCTTCATCCTTCTCCATTCTTTCCAAACCCATCCCACGGTCTATGCCCTCCTCTGGTGCTCACCTGCCATTTTTTCCTTTTCCTTGTACCTGTTTGCCTTTGCCCTGCTCTGACCATGCCTAGACTACGAGGAAAGTCCAAGAACGACTCGGCTTGGCACCAAAATTAGTTGCACCTAGAAATTCAACCCCCACCAACCCTTGCATCCTCACATAGCTCATCTCCCTCATCGCCCTCCTCATCGGGGCAGTCTGCTCAGAGACTCAGTGGTCGCGCATCTCTCTCCTCACCTTGGGCTTGTAGAATTGAGTGGTTCGACCTCCTGGGGAATTCACTAGGCTTTTCCCCAGGGACTTTACTGGATTTTGCCTCCTCCTCGCAACCCACCCTGGACGTCCCTCCCAATTTTCCCGAAAACTCATCTCCTGCGCCATTGCCAGCACACTTGCCACCGGTCCAATCTCCATGCAAAGGTCCCTCCACCTACCATGAGAAGCCTCGAGAAAATCCCCACTCCTGCTCAGACTATGCTACCTGTGAAAAATTCTAAGACGACCTTACAATTCTACAAGACCTGGTGTTCGAGACTCACAAGAATGTGGAAGACCTGCACTTTCATTTGGAAGTCTTGGACAAGAAGGGAACACAAATCTTATTGTTGTTCTCCTCTCTACATGGTTTTCACCACCCCATAGAACCGACACCAAAGACACCAGTGGACTCAGAGGCGATATTAGCCCTGGCTCTGCAACAATCTCCAGTGGACAATGCGGCACCAAAATCGACTCCAATGCTCCAAACACCTACCATGGATACGGTGACATGCAACACGTCTGCAACATGGGCTACACAAGTTTCAAACAGCATGGCCTGCTGGTTGTTTTGTTTATATTATGTCACCTGTCTTTTTGGTTAAAATTTGTTTTGATTGTCTTGTGTCAGTCCTAGAGGGTCTAGTATCCTGGGCAAATCGGTTTCCCCACGGGGCGATTCTGCTCTAGTTGCTCACTTATGTTATTTGAATGGTTATCTAAAACACGGGTTTTTTGAATTAGGTGGCTAGATGAATTGATTTCCCCATGGGGAAATTTAGTAACTACATTCCTCAGATAGACATGCCGATGTTGTCATTTTTGGTGCTGAAAGGATTTTTATAAAATACGTACTTACAAAAAAAAAAAAAAAGTTATAAAAGTATTTATCATGAATGTTTATGATGATGTAGTTCCCCATTTAAGTATTTTCCAATAATTTCACAATCATAAAATAGAAAGAAATTAAATTCTTAAATGTTTGTAAACATAGGGACATTACACCCAATCACAACTAAGTATGCTCAAAACCCCAAATTGTTTAGCCAAGTGGAAACCCCAAATTCTGCCAAAGTTGAAACCCCAATTTTCCCTTGCAAAGTGGAAACCCCAAGTTCCCAACTTTCATTGCAATCATTCAGAACTTGTGAAACCATCCACACTACCCTCTTTCCAAAGTTGTGTGCAACCAATAATTATGCTACATTGGAAGGATGTCTCCTCCCCAACTCTGTCTGCAATTCCCAAGCTTCCATTCTCCCTCTATGACAATCACTCTCTATTATGTTGCTTGAAATGCCTCAATTGTTGTTGCAACCTCAATCAAAACTTCAAAAATGTCTAAGTGTTGAACTCCTGTGATATTAATACTACTCTCATACTTTAAACAACTCTATCATGTCTCTACACAATGATAGCTTCATGTCTTGCACTAGTTGGGTAGTTAGTCCAACCATCATATCTAGTGCTTGAAATGTGCATCTCCATGCATGAACTTAGTCTTTTTTTTCCACATCTATGTCACTCCATCAAAATAAAAATACTAAGGCATGTGTCCACACTTGCCTCACTATGGTTTCCATCATCCAATCTTCGTGAAGGAGATCTTCCATAGTGTATAAGTGTTTCACTTTGAATCTACTACCGCATTTGTACTTCAACCTCTTAGTCATGCTCCCATGCACTAACTCTCCAATCATTGAAACATCATGTTCACTCCTTGAGAATGACCAACATACCCAAATCTTGGTCACTTCAACAATTCATTCCATCTATGAAACAACCTCAGACCAAGGCAAGGTTGTGCCTCACCTTGTTTCACTATGAAGTCACCCAAAAAAAAAATCATCTGTGGAAACTTGACTCCACTTCCAAGCTCATAGTACATTTAGATAATCATTAACATAGATTCTGCATCACATCCAAGTATGTGAAGAGTAAAGAGAAATCACCATGGATCTATTCTTTACATGTCTAACCAACTATACCTTTGTGACTCAACCTTTGATGAAGTCCACAAGTTTGGTTGCCTTGGTCGAATTCTCCTGATATTCAATTGCATCTTCAGATATGAAATGTCCCATCTGATTCATAAATTACACATCCATACTACCTTTTCCCCATTACTTTTTCACCCAACCATGCTACCACATTTACCTCTCTATGCTTTGGAATGGATATGCTTATCCCTCAACCATGTTTCTTGATGCAAGAGAAATGCCCATGCCCAAGTAATATCTTCATGGTACAATATGCCTATCAACACAATCCTCCAAACCAAGGCAAGTACTCAACTCACCTCATTTCCATGAGTCACCTCTATAAAACTCAACATCTACGATGAGTGTCACCAACGCACCTACACTTCTCAAACATCCCAACAAATTTTCGAAATTGCACCAAGTAGAATTAGTCACCCCCAAAGTACTTCCATGTTATAGGAATGTTCAAACATTTATACTTATTCAAACTTAAACCAATGACCTTCCTAGATATCTGAGTCATCGAACAATAATATGAAAGTCACCAAGGTACACTCTGCCTCATCCAATGTCCCATACCAAAGGTAAGATAACACCTCCCAAGTCAGTTGGTTTTTGTTCTTCCCATTCATGTTTACTACCAACAATTCTTGATTGACTTCTTTTCTAACTCTATCCATATCATGGAACAAAACTTCCTTGCACCTCCACAAGTGTCCAAACTATGGTGTTGTTTTCGTGATTGTCAATTCATTGCATGACCTAAAAAATATTTCTAAGGAACCAACACACCAAGGTACCTCATACAAGAGTTCAGAAACTCCTCAAGTCACCTCCACAGTTGCATCCAAATCTTCCTAAGTCCACCACAGGACTCGTCCAAGAAATTTTCTCCAACCTCTCTACACCTTCAACCAAGTAATGGTGTCCCAACTGGTACATGACCTCTTCGAATATGTGCCACTTGAGGCACCCTCAAGTCTATTGGTTTTCACTATGTAAATAATTTTCACTTGAACGACAAATCCATCTGAATTCCCTTCAAAGAACTCATCACAACACTTAGAAAATGAAACAACTCAAAACCAATCATACCTTTCTCGATAATGTTGTTGGATGCACCAATGGTTCAAGTCTATTATCCTAGACCTACATTTTCCCAAGACACCAATTCTCTACATGAACTACCCTCAATCAACATCCACAACTCCACAAACCTTCATAACACCCTCATTGTGATACAAGGCTGAGTCCATCCGTCCACTTCAGAAATATGTCTATGTCCCAAAATTTCCAAGTTATTAGGGGAACTCATATCCAATGTCATGCCATATCATTGCCTTGATTTCTTCCTCTTTAAGGAAAAATTCACACACTGCCTGATTTTCAATTCATACTATTATTAACTGACTTGCGTAACTATGTGAAGAGTCACCTCATACGGAGGTTGTGGTCGAGCCACTCATCCAACAACCCAACTCGACTCAACTATTGTTATTAGCGACGCACAACACAAAGATGTCTTTATGAAAATGTTTCCAACCAACTTCCGTGTTGCAAAGCTACTCTATGTCGCATCAAGTCTCCCAACTCACCCAAGTGATTCAACTCATTGTAACCCAAAATTTCTTCCCTTTGCAATAACTTCTTCGATCACCCTCTAGAATCACTTCTACAATTATATCTATGACAAGTATTTCATTTGTCCCCCTTTCCCAAGTGTCCAGTTCACCCATGAACTCCATGCCTAGTTTTCTCAAGGTGTTAACATAGGTATGTCACTTAGTTCCATCAAAAACCAAACCAACCAAATCTATGCTCAGACTATCTAACAAAACGTCAATCCACCTAACCAAACGTTCACCAACTCTGCTCCCAAACTACCTCTATGATCAAATATGTGACAATTCCTATGATGAACTCTGCGATGTGTTTTGCAATCACTAACCATGTGCAAGTGTTTCTTTTCACTACCAAATCTGCTCTTGGTCTATACAAGGTGTGCACACACATCAACCTTCCAACGCACTGTCAACTGAAATCTCTATTGTAAGTCTGATGCAAAGTATACGATGAACCATTTGGCTCCATTGAGCTACTCACCAAGTCTGCAAGCATTCTTATTGAACTTTCTCTGCAATAAACTATCTTCTTGTTGCGTTCTATCACTACTGTCACCACCATAGTAGTACAAAATGTTTCAATATATGATACCATTTGCACATCCCCATAGGAACCTTGCTTGAATCTTATGAGCATGCACCTCTTGGGGGTGTGTGCTAAAGTGACGATTCTCACCTGACTTCTATGGAACACAAAGGATACTTCATTTGGACTAGGCCTCTTCACCTAGATCATACCCATACTATGTTAGAGTCTATGAGTGAGTCACACTTGTACTCTAGTGCAACTCACTTATATACTTAGATGATTTTTTAACAAATTCACACTTAGTTATTTAAGCATACATCCATGAACATGTGAAACAAAGATAACACTTGTGAAACAAACAAGAGACACAAAAATATAGTGTGGGTGGAACA
>JZKD02S1342681.1:74571-100569 GCA_000966675.3 Picea glauca
TGCCGGTACCAGGTACCAACTCGCACCGTGGAGGTACCAATGGAGCCGTTCGAGATCTGTGCATGATGGTGTGCGTTATGGTTCGAATGAGAGATAGAAGATTCGCAGGACAGCTAGAGTCATTGCCACAGAGTGCTCGAAGATATCATGAAGCCTGGATCGATTATTCTTCAGCGTTCACACTTCGTGACACTACGTGTCACGAAGTTGTGAAATACGTTTTCAGTTTGATTGCAAGACTATTCTCGGATCGGGGATCCGTTTGTTTGATGCATATTTGTTATTCGACTGTTATGAACCATGAGACTTCTATTAAAACCCGGGATCACTGCTAAGAACGGGTTACGATTACCACTATTGTTACAGTTGCTATTTGCTATTGTTATCGTTACTGGATTATGTGATACCGTGAACCTATGCTTTAATACAGACTGTTGTTGCGTATATTTTGACTGTCATATGATCTGAATACTGTTTTGATGAGTTAATGAAGCATGGAGTTACACTGTATCTGCATCATATGATCTAGTCGGCTCTGGTCGTTTTCCACAGCGTTTGTGCCGTTTGGTTGGGCCTGCCAAACTGGTGCAAGTTGCTGCCTTAATTTGCAATAGGTTTAGTTTGTGCTATTATAGCTTTCGCTCATTTCAATATCTTAGAACTTGCAGTAGAGGTAGCGTAGTGTTCAAAGATTTAGCTTTGGCTTATCATAGTTTCAGTTCATTACAGTGTATCAATGCTTGCTTACACGACAGTTTAAAAGTCTTAGAATCGTGTTTATTCGTTCCTCAACAGACTCAATCTCCAGACTGTTATCTTTTTATGTTGGTGAATGTTAAATGCAGTACTGATGTCTGTAGGGTTAGCATATGCATATGATTGTTTGTCTTTTCACTTTCACTTCGAACATAACTCAGGAGTAGCATGCATTTTTCTTTGTTAGACAGTAGTGCCTGGCGTGTTTAGAACAGTTAGGTTATAGTTAGAACAAAAGGAGCTCCTGGTACCAGTAGATAGTGTAGTGCTCTGTTTTTCCTGTAGATAGCATTAGATTAGTTTTGGATGCTCAGAATGAATGCATTTTTGAAATTACTCTGTGTGTCATGACTTAAATGGAAATCTTGATGGTAGATGATTGAACATAGAGGTAGAATGATTTCGTAGGATCACACTTTTGAATAGAAATAAGCAGTACCAGCATCGAAGTACAGGACTGTTTTTCTGTTAATGATTCAGATAGGAAATGCTCAGTTTTAAGTTAGTCATTAAAATTCAAGTTATCAGAATAGGTGTGTGTTTTATTCTTAGGGTAGCATTCAGATAAAGACTAGACGCTTGCTTGCACATACTGTGTATCAGCTCGAAGTTTACCAACCCTGGTTTGACAATTTAGTGTTTCAGGTCACTTAAAAGCTTCAATTTAGCAGCCTGACAGTTGGTGCTTCCTTTCTTGTACTTGATATACAAGTTGAATTGTTGCATCTACATCGACCAATTCTAATGGCGATCATTATGTAACTTTCCTTATGTCTACATGAATCGTAGAGGCCTATTATCAGTGTGGATGATTGTTTCCTTCCCCATAATGTATTTCTTCCACTGCCGAAATTCCTACACAATGGAGTACAACTCTCTGTCTTACATGGTGTATCTGCGAACAACATAAAATAGAGTTTCACTTTGATAGGATACCAGATTCCCCCAATGAGTGAGGAATACACCAGTAACATAATATGAAACATATGTCTTCATTTCAAATGGTTTTGGCATGTATGGAAGAATGAGGACTCGTGTCGAGCAGAGGAAGAATTTCAAATCCTCAAATTATTTTTGTTGGGGAGAGGACTACACAAACTTGGCCTTCATGTCTCCCTTGGTCACCTATCTTAGGGCCCAAGCGATATGAGAGAACCCCAGCACAAAATGTCGATAAAATTTAGCGATGTCTAACAAGCTACAGATCTTGATCATTGTCTTTGGGGCCAGCCAATCATGGATGACTTGGATCTGGCCTAGATCCACATGTACACCCTTCTCATCCATGATGTATCCCAAATATTGGATTCATTGCATTCCGAAAGAACACTTCTCCAAATTGGCATATAACTTGTGATGTCATAGGGTTCCCAATACCTGCTAAATATGCTCCAAATGTTCCTCCCAAATTTTGTTGAAGATGAGGATGTCATTCAAATATACAACCACAAAGGATTTTTTGAATGACCATAATATATCATCCATCATCTGCATGAATGTGTTTAGGGAATTAGTCAAGCAGAAAGGCATGACCAACCACTCAAAGAGGCCTTCTTTAGACTTGATGGTTGTAGTCCAGACACCAATTTTTCTCAATCGACACTTGGTGGTATCCTAACTTTAGAGAAATCCTGTTGTAAAAATTGGCTCCCTTGAGCTGATCGAGAAGATCATCAATCCAGGAAATTGGGTACCATTTCTTGACAATGATCTTGTCCAGGGACTTGTAATCAATACAAAGTCACCATGTCCCATCCTTCTTCTGTACTAGAACAATTGGGCTCTTGCAAGGTGAGGATCTTGGTATGATGTGTCCTTCAGAATTAGCTCTTGAATCTGGCGTTTGATTTATTCATTCTCCATAAAATAATGCATGTATGCAGGGTCATTAGGAAGAGGGGCACTGGGTGTTAGATCAATGGAGTTCTTTAACTGACAGTGCACAGGCACCTGAGTAGGAGAGGCGAATATGTTTTTGTACTCCTTTACTATTTCGTCCACCTGTTGTTTTTTAGTAGAGAGACCTCATGTAGAGGTTTTGGCGATTGTAGTGACCTTTTGTTCACATCTCGATCAAACCATATAGAGGACAAATATCTCGGGCTAAGAGACCACCTTTATTCACTATTTTGTGGAGATCAAAGAGACCACATTGTTTGGGACTGCCTCAGGTACCCTATAGAGTTGATCTCCCAAAGTAATAATGAAACTACAGGGCCTAGATTCATAAACAACATGACGCTTCCACATATATGGTTTTCTTAGAAAAACATCACGAACTTCTAGGGGGGAAACATCACAAAATACCTTGTCTTTGAAGGGTTTGATGTCATAGTGTAGGCAACATTGTTGGCTGACACGAATGTCACAACCTTGGCTGAGCCAATCAATGGTGTATGGATGAGGATGTAGCATCATTGTCAAGTTCAACCTCTTGACAACCTCTACTGAAATAAATTTTTTCTAGCTACCACTGTCAACAATGAAATGGAGTGGGGTGCCCTTCACCCACATTTGTGAGTGGAAAAGGCACTCCCCTTCTTCAAGCTCCTCTGGATGGAATTTTATGGTAGCGATGGTGACACTAGGTTCTAAATCACTGATTCATCTTCCCTTTTCTGGTTCCGAATCAAAGTATGAGTCAACATCTGACCTTGGGGATTTTGTCTTAGACAACAAAGACTGTTTGGAGAAACATTCATCAGTTTTGTACCAAGGGATTTTGTGGAACTCACACCATTTTCGAGTTTCCTTGTTCGACCTACCATTTCCCTTCTTTGTTGGTGGATTGTCCTAGTTATCCTAGGGTTGGTCATATTTTCTCTGTCCTTTGTATTGCGAGTTAGGGCCACCCTTAGCATACTTTGGTTGTTACGGATTTTCATACCCAAACTCCCACTTGTTCTGTTTCTTGAACTTTTGCTCGTTTTGACATCATATTGGTAAGCGACTCCCAACGACGAGATGTCCAGAAACTCCATTTTGGTTTGGATGTACCTATGAATATCCCCAAAGTATTTTAGGACGATATGTCGCTCGGATTATTTGATATCCATATTGGTGTGCAAGGTATCGAAAGTATTGGTAAGATCCGACACTCTTTGGCCCCTCTCTTGGCACAGTGTGGTCCATCTCATGTATTGGTCATCATAACTTCCAACGTGGTAATATTTTTCCTCGATGGAATCAAAAACATCCTCCCATGTGGGCCCTGGCCCAAACCTTACAAACTCATCCTTGACATGTTGCTCACAATAAGTCTCCCACCAATCTCTGACATGGGGAAAGCCTTAAGGAGAGCAAAGGTGATCTTTTCACTTTCGAAAAAATTGTGAACATAGAAATAACCCTATAGCAAATTTAACCATTTTTCCAAAGCATCGACATCTATGTGGTCTTCAAATAAAGGAATATCAAAGTTAGCTTGTACCTTGAAGGGCGTTGCACCTCCGAAGGGATTGTTGGTTGAAGGTGCCTCCATTTTTGTCGATAGTTGTCGAAGGATCTGGGGGAATTATCCATCATCTCATTCCTCTATCGTGCGAGGGCTTCCTCAAGCAACGATTTGAAAGGATCTCATGTCCAGACATCTCTCTTTTCTTTCGCTATCGAAGGTTTCTTGGGCTTGCGAGAGCGGTTGTCCTCAGGAGAAACAAGCTCGAGATCCAACTCTCTATACCCTGACCTCGTCGAGGACATGCACTAGAATGACAAGGAGCATACCGCTCTTATACCACTTATCTAGATTATTTTTGAGGATCAATATGAAGGAAGAAATATAATAGAGATATAACAAAGAAATACACAAAGATATGGCAAGCAACACAGTAATACAGTAAAGCTCAAATTCTATTAATGGTTGTCTGAAATACAAAAGACTGTAAATACAAAAACACACAAGCTAGCGAGGATGGTGGTATCTTATCTCTGAGAAGAGATGTGTCAGTTACGCTCATTCACAAGAAGTTGATTATAAATGAGGTTCCAAATTCTTTTTTAACATAAAACATAAATGAGAAGACCCTAAACATAAAAAAAACCTAACCTTAAGAGATGAAGTGCCAAAAATCACATGGGCCCCGATGGGGTAAGCTGGTACATCAACATCTCAGGGTCATAAATTTTGCATACAATCTTCGTTTTAGGTGCACGATAGCTCCTTGTAAAGAACTATATGAGGACACCACATGTTGTCCTCACACTTTGGCTAAATCCTACAATGTGACAGTGTTGCACCCAAAACAAGTTGTTTAGGGCCTCAAAACGACCCCAAAAGTTTAGGACCCAAAAATTTGTAGGAAAAGTGCCAAAATGGAAACTAGTCTTTGAGCCAGTGGAATAGGTGGGAGGCCACTGATATCCACCTGGATCATGCCCACATTCTTTTAGCCGAAGACCTTACAATTTATGTGTAGTTTTTGGCATGTCAACCTAAATAAGTTTTATTTTACGAAATTCAAAAAAAATTGTTTTTTACATATGAAATTTATTTTATATGGTAAAATTATATGTATATAGTTTTCTTGAAAAGGTTCTTTTAAGGAGGAGCTTAAAGTGTAAACGATTAGTATTTAATCTTTTGTATGGGATTAAGTTTAAATTTCACTTGACAGTATATGGTCTCATTACGATAATCTTAACAATTACAGTACAAGATATTGATTTTTTTTTGGCAAAACATAATCCTTTAAGTAAAAAAATAGGTTAATGACCCAAACACTAGAAGCATCTATGAAGGTGAAAGTCTATCTCGATAGAGAATTTGAATCAATGAGCATTTGTAGATAAGATTAAATAATAATAATTATTATTACCCATTAAAAATTGAATTATATTAATTTTTGTCACCTTTCCCTAAAAAAATAATCTTTCTGAAAAATTACCTATATATTTTCATTAGTTATCTTTACTGATTAACAAATGAATTATGATAATTTTTTTCACCTCTACAATTAACTTTTATTAATTATCTTTACTAATTAACAAATGAATTATAATAAAATTTTCCAACTTCATACACTATTTTCCATCATCATTAAATGTCATCACACAGTTTGATACACGTGTTACTCGGGACTAGTATTGGTCAACCATTACTCGATAATATAAAAAATGTGGTCCACCATGAAAGTTTGTCACTAGGGTAGCCGCAAACTTCCGTATACGTATAGACTTACCAATAATGGTGACCGGTCAATATGGTTTCAAAATCAAAATTCGGAAGGGGACCGCTTCTCTTCTAGAAAACACTCTTCGTGGACCTCTTTTTCTTTCCTTGGAAGAAAACAACACGCCAATGACGTTCAATCATACGTAATGAAACCTTTTTTCTGCTGAGAGAAAACCTCCTATGAACAGGTCAACCTTCTCTCTCATGCTCTTCTTTCTCATGGAGGAACAAGCCACAGTCGCTTATCTGACACGTGTCCTCGAATACTTTCGTCTCTGCATCAAACCACCCTACAATCCGCGCTTTTTATACGCATTCAGATACCTATATAACGCCTCCGCTCAGTCTCCGCTTTACTTCAATCAAGTAATTCCCGCTGACTGTTAGACATCGTTAGTCAGTCGTTATTTTCTCCTCACAAGTACCACAGACATTTTGCGTCTCCAAATATGGAGAAAGCCCCCGAGGAACACCATGCCCATGGTTTAGCACACCGAGCTTGCGGACAAGAGCGCCACCAATTTAAGGGAATCCGAATGCGAAAATGGGGCAGTTGGGGGTCCGAAATCYGGACGCCCAAAACCAGAGCGAAGATATGGCTCGGCTCCTACAAAACCGCCGAGCAAGCCGCCCGCGCTTACGACGCCGCCGTGTACTGCCTGAGAGGCCCCAACGCTAAATTGAACTTCCCCGATTCCGTGCCCGCCATTCCGTCAGCATTTTGTCTTTCCCGTCGACAAATTCAGCTCGTTGCGGCTAGATATGCAAGGGACGAACTTCCCTCCAGCTCGACTTCGAATTCGCTCTCTTCTCAAAATAGCAATAACAAGGCGAGCGATGAGCCTGAATGCCCGTTGCGGTCATCTTTGGTTTCAGAAACCGTGTTATCGAGCGACACTAGCCAGCAGATTTCTGAGGGAAGGGATATGGCGTTGTGGGAATCTCAGTTTCACGGCATGAATTTGGAGACATTACCGCCAATTGCTGAGGCGTTGGGCTTGGACCCCATTCCGACTTGGCAGGAGGAGGAGGAGCAGGAGCAGGATGGATACTTGTGGAACTTGTGGGAAGTTTGAATTACTTACTCAGTGGGACAGGCAATATATACAGCTTGAGTGGGTCTAATGGTTAAGAATATGTGTTTTCTCTAAGAGGTCACATGTTCAAATCCAGAGGGGTAGGGTATGTATACCTTCGTAGACTTTACCAGTCAAATCGCTGGGGAAGTGATCCCTTGTCCCACAAACAAGGGGTCTCATACACCAAATACAAGGGATCTCATACACCAAATTTGATGTGCTGGCTTGACCGTGACCTTAAATATAGATTATTATTATTAATCTGCCTTCTATTATCACAAACAACTGCGTGACCCGACTCCCAACTACTGTTGAATTTCCGGTCACTATTTTAACTGTCGTTTCATTTACGTTAATCAATTTTACCAGTAATGTGATCTAATGCAATGTATCGTAGTAATTCGAGTACGGTGATTGGTATCTTTGTTATAAAAGTTTTTGATCGCGATATCTAAACAAAAGTTTTTGATCGCATGCTGACAAGAATCTCAATACACATCATCACCTCTCTTTCTGATGAATATATCTATCTAGTGCATCAACATTTTTGAAGAGTACGCTAACTACATACCGAAGATTTCACAAAGAGAGCTACACGGTTAATGGTTTATAACATATTAAAAAATTCATTAATTTTGCAAAAATATCTGTACCAGTCAATCGATTTCTAATACATAATATATTAAAGTGAAAATGATGTAAATTTGTGCCTATGGAATGACCATGATATCATTACTACTGTAATGATGAAAGTGATTGGGAAAGTTAAAGACACATGCTTACCAAATCGATTTCTCTTACATAATATATTTTTAAAATGAAAAATAATGTAAATTTGTGAGTCCGGACGGAATGGCCATGATATCTTTGATAATACAGTAATGAAAGTGATTGGGCAAATTAAGACACATGCTTACCAAATCTACATGATATAGTATTTTTTTTTTCCTTGGAAAAAAGTGGTAAGAGAAAATTTGCATTCTGTATGCGCTAAGTGCATTGATTCACTTCAGAGTTGAGTATAGATTGACAAAAGCTCTATTGATTCACTTCAGAGTTGAGTATAGATTGACAAAAGCTCTGAAACAAACTAAGTATGTGTTTGTAGACTAAATTATATCAAAGTATGACTCTACATAAATAAAAACAAAAGTGCCAAGAGAAAATTTACATTATGTATGGGCTAAGTGCATTGATTCACTTCAGATAGATTGACAAAAGCTCTGATACAAACTAAGTAAGTGTGTAGACTAAATTATATCAAAGTATGACTCCTACATAAATAAAAGATAAAAGATTGAATGACAATTTGTGGGAGTTATAAAATCCCCCTCTATCTCAATAAATACAAAGTTTAAAATGCCCAGTGATTATTCTATAGAAATTTTGTATATATAAGAAAAATAAATACATAAAGAATTATACAATAATTTTCCCATATACATATATATCTTTGTTCAAAATATGATTCTGTCTTCTTTTGAGTTGGAGGTTGAGAATCTTCGATGAAAATACTCTCATAAATTTTCACCCCTATTTTCTTTGATATGCCACTATCCTAAAAGGAGTTAGTAGCCTCGATTTAGAGAGAGAAGCCTCTATATTTCTTTCCCTGTATACATGTTTGATTTTATAAGAATTGAAAAAAGTCATATATCTGAAAATTTCCTCCAAAATAAGATGCAATAGAATATTATTACATTGGAAGAAGATTTAAAGCCATTAGTTCAACGAAATTGTTTGTTCCCCCCTAGATCCATTTTTATATGGAAAGAATGATGTGAATTGAGGAATAGGACAAAAAAACCCCCACAATAATAAGAAGAAGATTTAAAGCCATTAATTCAACGAAATTATTTGTTCCCCCCCCTAGACCCATTTTTATATGGAAAGAATGATGTGAATTGAAGAATAAGACAAAACCCCCACAACAGATTTGGTTGCCACTTTAAGATGCACCGTCGAAAAAATCCCATGGATTTGATTAGTCAATACGTTCAGCACACACAATTAGAATCGTAGTACAAGCTTTTTCCTAAGGGAAATGGGAGAGTATAGAAAGAGTTTGACCTTCAATAATTTCAGGTAGAGAAGTTCAATCTTTAAAGATGGCCGCATTCAGGGAAATCCATGCACCCCAACTAATCAACAATGGTAGGGATTTTATTTTCCTATGATATCTTCTTTGAATCCAAGATTGCCAAGCAACCTCCATGGAATTGCCAACCCAGACACAAGCTATACGGACCACTGAAGAAGCTTCCTTCCAAATATCATCAGTGAAATCATATTGCACTAGGAGATGGAAAATGGATTCATCACCAACTCTTCATAAAGGACACCGACCAGGTCCCTTTATTTGTTTCTTATACATCCTATGCCAAGTTGGGACTTTATTTTTTAGTGCACACCACATAAAGATTTATTCTTTTTTAGGACACTTTATTTTCCATAGGCCTTTCCACCACCATTCAAGCTCCCTCTAGTAAAATTCCATATTCAGGTGTATATAGCCAAGTTTGGGAGTGTATTGACTATGAGACACATTTTTCCATATCAGATCGTCGTCCATGTCTGTGATCTTAATATGGGAGGAATGAAGAGCTCGAGTGTAGTTGTCTTAAGAAAGGGAGAATTGTTGTGCCAAACCAAGTTCATCTTCCCTCTTCCATTTTTGTCGCCATAAGGTAGTGTGCTCTGCAGTAGGAACTTGGTTTAGGAAGAAGATCACGAAGTCATGAAAAGATTCAATGATGTGGATGGGGATAATATGAGAGTTCTCGTTGCCTCGCCAGGGATCAGAGATGATTCTGACTTTTGTACATCTTCCAACTGTCCATGCTAGACCTTCGCCAATGACTGAAAAAGATTTGATAACCACTTTCCATATTATAGAGAAGCTTGAATGGGCCTTGTTTGGCTTTTGGATCCAGTCTTCAATTGAATTGGGATGGATATACTTATGAGCCACAACCGAAGTCCACAGGATAGAAGTGGAAATAAGATGTCATCCCACTTTTGCAGCCATAGCTTCGGAGAACAAGAAGATATTCTTTAGCCCCCATATCTCGAGGGCCTTTGGTTTGGCTAGAACATCCCATTTAGCCCAAGGCTGAGTTTAAGAATATTGAGAACTAGACCATATAAATTTAAAACAAATCCAACGAACCTTCTCAAGAATTCATTTTGGTATCCAGGAGAGAGACATCCAGTATACCGATATAGCTTCAAGCATCGATTTCATAAGAACGAGATGAAAAACCTTGGAAAACCATCAGAAGCAACAATTTTTTAAATGCTTCTCCAATTTTGTGAGAAGCCAATGCCAACCATTCTTCAAATAACAGTTTGGTTTTAGCAAAAAACCCAAGTATTTGAGTCCTTCATTAAAGTCATGGACTCGTAAAGGGAAGAAATCTTTGTAGATTTGAAATTCAACTTTTGACATTTCAGAAATCGATAAGGTAGATTTCTGATGATTTATCAACATCCCAGTTGCACTGCCAAAAGATTTAATATTTCTTCAAGCTTCTCTACATCCTGAAAAGATCCATTGCAAAAGATTAAAACATCCTCTACAAACACGAGATGGGTGAGTCTAAGAGTATGTGAGATAGAAATCCCCTCAAAGTCCCTATGAACGGTGGCATGGTTCAATATCTCTTCTTAGCCCCTCAACCACCAATAGGAAGAGAACAAGAGAGAAAGGGAAGCCTTTCCTTAATCCCTATTTCGATTTAGAAAAACATGAGACTGCCCCATTGATCAAGACCGCAATGACACCGTTGTAATACACTACATCACCCAATTAATGAAAGGAACTTCAAAAACCAGATGAGTAAGGAGCAAGCAAATATACGACCAACAAACCCTGTCATATGCCTTTGAAAGATCTATATTGAGTATAACACCTTTGGATTTAGACATCTTGAGGCTGTGTAAGACTTCCCGGGACACTCCTATTGCTTCATGAATTTGACAACCTTCCAAGAAACCAAATTGTTTCTTTGAGATATTTTTCGAGACAACCACTTTCAACCTTCGAGCAATGATTTTTTCCACTGTCTTATAGATGCAGTTACATAAGAAAATGGGTATAAATTCATCATAGTTCTAAGGATCATCTATATTCAGTATGAGGGAAATGAAAGTGGCATTGAAATGCGCATGTATCCTACCATCCCTCTGAGATTCCCCGACCACTCCGAGTAGGTCCTAGTTGAAAAGATCAAAGAATTCAGAAAAAAAATTGATTTTCCATCCATCAGAACGATGACTCTTGTCCTTTTGGATGATAAAGGTCACTTATTTTAGCTCGTCCATTGTGACTTATGCATAGGTATCCCGACTATCCTCTTCATCCAAAAAACGGGGAAAGAAAAGGGACATTGAGAAAATGTTTGTTATGTTTATTCTGGTGGGTTCCTTGAACAGGGATTGAAAGTGATTTCGACCCAGCTGAGCCAGATCTTCAAAGGAAGAGACCTCCCTACTTCTTCGATCTTTCAGACTCCATATAGTATTAGACGATTTTATCCCCTTTTCATAAGCTTGAAATAATTTTGTATTTTCGTCACCCTTGGAAAACCAAATGGCATGACTTTTCTGTCTCTAGAGAGCCTCTTTCTCTAATAAA
The DNA here is from genome assembly GCA_000966675.3 of Picea glauca. Classification (NCBI taxonomy): domain Eukaryota; kingdom Viridiplantae; phylum Streptophyta; class Pinopsida; order Pinales; family Pinaceae; genus Picea; species Picea glauca. Next base: position 86,213 of record JZKD02S1342681.1, read on the forward strand.
GTTTCCTATTTCTAAATTCTAGAGTTTTCAGAGCCTCCTTTGAATCTATAGACTCATGTTCGTCCCCTTCTGAATGGAGGATAACTTCCAATTGGGATTCGATTACGGAAATCTCTTGCTCACCTCTAATTATTTTCTCGTGTGTTTAGGGAATCACTACTTGTTTCAATTTTTTAAAATTTGACGCAAATTGAATCACCGAAAGAGCCCCATCTGAACTGAATGGGACGCAGGACCCTTTTACCATATTTTGAAATGTTTCATCAGATAACCATTCAAGATTAAATTTGAAGGGGTCGGTTGGCTTTGAAGGGCCACCCCTAATTTCCAACAAAATTAGCGAATGGTCAGATTCCCCCCCACTTCTGATCCAATGTCTAAATTGTAGAGTCCCTTCGAGAAGTTTTTCCCCAATCAAAAATATGTCCAATATTTTTTCAACTCTATTCTCCCCAATTCTCATATTTCTCCATGTGGGGAGGAGATTAATCATAGCTATATCAATAAAAACACTTTTCACCAACAGAAGAGTGAGAACATCTATGTATGAATATAGGTGAGTGTGCGGCCCCCAAGATTCATCTTCTCTGAGAGAGAAATTTAGATTTCCCCCCAAGATGATGTTATCAGGCTTGAGAAGAGATAGCTTGAAGAGTCCATCCCAGAAATCATGACGATGATCATGTGGCCCACAAATATTTATGAATCTCATTTCACAACCCAAATCCTCCATAAAGAGGTCCACACCTAGACAAGATTCCAATGCCCAGGAAGAAATGAGGTGAGAGATTGAGAGATCCAGTCGAGAGATAGTCCCCCAAAAGGCTCATATGCATCGATACCCATGAACTTCCATTGCGGAAAAGAAGATTCCAAAGTCCGGATCACAATTGATTCAATGCCTAAGGTTTCTTGCAACAGGATCAGGTCCAACAAATTTGTGGAGATGAACCACTTGAGGGAGAATTTTCTCAAGGGGATCTCCAACCCCGTGCAAATGAAAGATAAGAATTTCATGCGGGAACCTAGATGGGGCATGTGCTTCTCTAAGAGCCCCCTTCATAGATCATTCTTTACCAAATTCCCTATCGATCAGATCTTTATTCTAAGCTTTGAAGATGAAATAGGTTCTACCCTGACCCTTTTTGGGAACTTTTGGAGAATACAGGTGACCAATCCCGGAACCCCTATCTGGAAGGGAAGGAATAGCACGGGATCATAGTTGGAAATGGACCTCATGGTTCAAGGAATAATTCGAAGAGGAGGAATTTGATGAATCCACCCTCGCATCTGAAGTAGCATAGGAAGGGGGGAGATGGAAGGAAAGAGAGGCCAGGAAGGAACCATTTTGGGGAAGAGGGAGGGAACCAACATATCCATCCATGAAGTTTGGGAAAGGCATTGTATTATATTGGAAATTCCAATCAATTTTAGGAAATTAAAAGCAAAGGATAGATCAAAGAGATGAGAAGGGCTAGAAAGTTGCATACCCCTCAAAAGATGAGTTAGAGCCATCGTCTCCGAGGGAGAAACTTCCTGAGAAGCTTCAAGTCTAGATGTAGGGGTCAAGGCCATGTCCTTACCTTGCTGCACCAGTACCGGATTAATCTTGGCCACCCAATCCAATATTTTTCCTTTAACCTGGGTGCAATTTTTTTTTGAAAAAGTAGAGCTGGACCCCGATTTTGTGTCATCCAACGAACGTTTTTAAGAGCTACGGGGACCCTGGGAGGGCCTAGAACAAGCTCGGGACATGGAAAGTCTTTGAACAGGTGAGCATGTTCATGATATCTTCTACATCAAAAAGGCACTCGTTCATAGTCCAGGCTCTGGACATGGGAAGTTCCTCAATATTAGAATTAAATATCCTTAGGTAACTTTCCTCTGATATTTAACATAATCAATATTTGAGCCTTGGATTAGTCTCTAGAGGCAAGATATGAAAAATCTACATCTAGATAAGACCCTTGGTTGTTTCCAATCACCTAGAAGCATTTCTTGGACCAATATTGATCCAGATTTTATGAGCAGAGGGAAATGACTGCAGATTATTAACAGGTGCTTAACAAAAAGTAACAGAGATACAGTAAAATTGGTTTTCTACTCAATAAAGAAATAAGCAGAAAACTATAAAATGCAGCGGAAACAAGCTTGTTGGAATGGTGGCGGCTTATCTCTGAGAAGAGATGTGACGGTTGCGCTCATTCACAAGAAGATGATTAAAATGAGGCTCTGAAGGCATTTTTACAATAAATAGGAATGTCGAAAACCCTAGAAATCCAAAAACCTAACCCTAGGAGATGAAGCGCCAAAAGTCTTGTGGGCCCCGTTTGGGTAAGTTAGTACATCAACTTCTCGGGGTCGTAACTTTTGCATACGATCTTCGTTTTAGGCATATGATAGCTCGTTGGAAAGGTATCATCGAAGACATTCATTTTGGGGTATCAATAATGAATTTAGATATATTTGAGAAGATTTATATCGAAAAACCTTCATTTAGGCCTTGAAAATAGCCCTGGAAATTAAAACTGCTAAAAATAATAAATTGCCAAAATTGCCAGAAAGTTGTTTTGAGCCAATTTGAAAAGGTGGGTGGCCACCGATATCCACTTGGATCAATATTACCTCCTTATGAAGAAATGGTCTCCATTACATTGAGGTCGCCCATCAGATGAGGAAATTTCTGCTAAATTTGGCCCTGGGTGAGCCACTTGACTTGGTGCAGGAGCTGCCCTAATTTGACAACTCAATAAACCTAGATCCTTTGTTGTTGCATGCCCTTGATCTGTGTGTCCACAATCTTATCACTAGATGGCTATTGTATTCAATCAGTATTGAGCTCTGTTGGTGTCAGTTGTTCTGCTACTTTTGAGGTGTCCAATATTGGTGGGAAATAAGGGTGAAGGAGATCCACATTGAACATTGGGTGTAGGCCAAGGAAAGGAGGAATGTTGAGCTCAAAATCATTATCCCCCATGGCCTTGGTGATGGTGTATGACCCATAACAGAGTGGGTGAATATTTTGATGGGGTCATGTAAGACGTTCTTTCTGCAAGTGCAACCAAACTTTTCCGCCCACCTGAAACTTATGTGGCACCTGATGTTGATAATGGTGCTACTTGTACTTGTCACCAGACTTCTATAGGGTATCCTAAATCTATTGGCGGATGTGCTAGATCCACTCAATGAACCGGGTGTCTTTGTCAGCTTCATTTGTAGCAGGAGATGAGTCAGTCGAGGTGACCACAAGGGGAAGTGCAACATCTATGGTACGCAATGGTTGGAATCCAAACCCCACCTAAAAGGGGTTGCGTCCGGTTGAGATATGCAGGGCTCAGTTGTAGATATGATGGACATAGGGAAGGCTCTCATGCCATTTTCAAGGGTGCTTTTAATTATACATGCGAAGGATATGCACAATCATTCGATTTACGACCTCGGTTTGACTATCTGTCTCGGGGTGGAAGGTCGTGGATTTGGTGAGCTTGGTGTCCAACAGTGACTAGAGGCTTGACCAAAATGTGCTGAGAAATCGACTGTCCCGATATGAGACAATGGTTTGTGGGATTCCAAAATGTACCCAAACTCGTTCAAAGAAGAGCTTGGCAGTGGCCTCTGTTGTAATCTTCTTCTTGCAGGCAACCAGAATCGCCATCTTAGAAAAGAGATCAACAACCACAAAATCACAGTCATTTCCCTGCTTGGTGGACAGGAGGCCCGACATGTAGTCCATTGAGATGAATTCCCATGGCCTGTCAGGAGTAGGAAGAGGGGTGTATAGGCCTTGTTTCTTAGTGGTCAGTTTGGCAATAGCACAGACAATGCATGACCTGATATACTTGCTGACCTCCTGTCAAACTTTTGGCGAGTAGAAATGTTTTTGTAGCATCTCCATTATCTTTTCGACGCCGAAGTGTCCTACCACCCGAATTTAGTGGGCTTCCCAGATCAGCTTCGCTCACTCGCTTGATAGAACACATATATGACCCATACGACACAACAACCCATCCTGAAGATGGAAATTATCGACAAATGCATTTTCACCCAACATTTGGTAGGTGGTGGCAAAGTCCAGGTCTATCTCATAGAGTTGGGGCCATCCAGAGGCCTCATGGCTGCAAGAATCTAGAACCGTGGTGAGTACCGCGACTGGCGGTATGCTGAGGAAATCAACGATGTGATTGGTGCTTTCTATTTTATACTTGATGTTGAGGTGGAATTGCTGCAAGTATGTGGACCACTTTTGATGGAAGTCATACTGCAATTTTCCTTGTGTCTACATCAACTGCAGTGGCTTATGATCAGTGTGGATGACTGTCTCCTTCCCAAGAAAGTAATGTCTCCACTAGCGGCAGGCTTGCGTAATGGAGTACATTTATTTGTCGTAATAAAGATACTTACGAACAACATATGATAGTGTCTCACTGTGATAGGCCACGGGGTGGTCATGCTGAGTAAGAATGACGCCCACAACATAGTCTGAAGCATCTGTCTTGATCTCAAAGGGCTGTTGCAGGTCTGGTAGTGAACGTACTAGGGTTGAGCATAAGCACTGCTTCAAATCATCGAACACTTATTGTTGGGACCGACCCCATGCAAATTTTGCCTTACCACCACCCCTGGTTATTTGGCCGAGGGCCCATTCAATATGGGAGAATTCCAACATGAACCTGTGATAGAAATTGGGAAGGCCCAAGAAGCTCCAAAGATCAGTGAGTGTGGTTGGGGTTGGCCAGTCATGGATGTCTTGGATATTGGCTGGATCCACATGTACACCATGTTGATCAACAATGTATCCCAGGTAATGGACCCTATCCATGCCGAAGGAGCATTTTTCCAAGTTGGTGTATATCTTGTGTTGTCGCAGGGTGTGAAAAACCTACTGAATATGTTGCAAGTGTTCAACCCAAGTCTTGTTGTAAATGAGAAAGTAATCCAGATACACCACTACAAAATTATTGGTTAATGGTCGAAGTATATCATCCATCATCCTCATTAAAGTGGCTGGAGCATTTGTCAAACGAAAGGGCATGACCAACCATTCAAAAAGGCCTTCCTTTGACTTGAAGGCAATCTTCCATACATCTGTCTGTTCTATCGGGACTTGGTGGTAGCCAGACTTTAGATCAATCTTACTGAAGTATTTAGCCCCCGTGATTTGATCAACGAGGTCTTCGATTTGGGGAATCGGGTATCAGTTTCTGACTGTGACTTTATTCAGAGCTCGGTAATCAATATAGAGTCATCAGGTTCCATCTTTCTTCTGTACCAACATGATTGGGCTTCCGCAAGGTGATGATCTGGGATGGATGTGCCCCTTGTGGAGTAGTTCTTGGATCTGTCGCTTGACCTCCTCATTCTCTAATAGAGAGCGATGATAGACTGGCCCATTGGGCAACGGTGCGTCGGGGGTTAGATCGATGGGATGCTTGACTTGGTAGTGCACAGGTACCCCGATAGGTGAGGAGAAGATATCTGAGTATTCTTCCACGACCTTATCTACTTGCTTCTACTGTGTGGAGAGGTTGGTCACAGAGACCTTGGATGAGGCTGTGATCTTTCGCTTATTCTAAGAGAGAATCACGAAGAATACAAACGTCCCCGTCTGAGAGATGACCTTCTAGCATTTCTTAACAGAGATCAGGAAATGGCACTAGGTGGGACTACCTCGGGTATCCTGTACAATTTCTTGTTCAAAGTAATAATAACACTACAAAACCTAGAATCATATACATCATGTCATTTCCATAAATAAGGCTGGCCCAAAAGAACATCACAAACTTCGAGAGGAGAAACATCACATAATACCTCGTCTTTTAAGGGCTTGATGTCATATGAAAATCAACATTGTTGGCTGACACAAAGATCGCTTCCCTGGCGGAGCCATCCAATAGTGTAGGGTTGTGTGCAGCATTGTTGGCAGGGCCAGCCGCTTGATGACCTCTGCTGAGATGAGGTTCTTCTGGCTACCGCTATCAATGATGAAGTGCAACGACGTTCCTTTTACCCACATCTGTGAATGTAAGAGGTGCTCTCCTTCTTCTGGCTCGTCTAGTTCACCAGGCTGGATCTTGGTGGTAGCGATGGTGGCACTGGTTTCCACGTCAATGATCTGTCTTCCTATTTTTGGTTTTGTCTCAGAGCCAGAACCCACATGTGATTCATAGGATTTCACTTCGGGCACAAACGATTGCTTTGAGTAGCAGTCAACAGTGTTATGCCAAGGGCTCTTATAAAAGTCGCACTACTTCCCGATATCTTTCTTTGTCTTTCAGGTGTCCTTCTTTGCTTGTGGCTTGGACTGGTTGTCTTGATACTGTCCATCTTTTCTCTGTCCTTTGTTCTATGGGTTGGGGCCACACATTCCTATATTTTGTTGTGCGGGGTTCCAAGGCCCAAATTGTCGTGTCTTTTATTTGAGCTTCTACTCGATTTTGACGACATATCGATAGGCCGAGCCTAAGGATGAGATGTCCAGAAATTCCATTTCAGTCTGGATGTATCTATGCAGAGCACCGTGATACTTGAGAACCATATGTCGCTCTGAATATTTGATACCCATCTTGGTGTGCAAGGTATGGAATATATTTGTGAAATCTGGCACTGCTTGGTCTCTTTCTTGTCGCAGTGTGGTCCATTTGGTATACAAGTCAACATAAATTCCAAAAAGGTAGTATTGTTCCTTAATAGAATCCCTAAATGATTCCCAGGTGGTCATGACTGTAAATAATGAGGGTTCCTTTGTTTCCTTTTTCTCACTGAAATTTTCCCACCAATCTTTGACATGGGGAATGACTTTGAGGAGTGAAAAAGTAATATTTTCTCTATTTGAAAAGTTATGGATAGAAAAATACCCTTCTAGTAGATTCAACAACTTGTCTACAACATTTGTGTCTATCTGACCTTCAAATATAGGAATATCGAAGTTTACTTGTACCTTGAAGGGGGCGATGCCTTTTCTCGAAGAAGACGCATCGCCTGTTGGTAGTCGCCAAAGGATTTGCGCGAAACTATCCATCATCTCATGCCTTTGTTGCATGAGGGATTCCTCAATCAACAGTTTGAAAGGATCTCATGTCCCGTCATCTTTATTTTCTCCTGCCATGAGACGTCACTTGGGCATGTGAGAGCTTTTGTCCTCAATAGAAACAAACTCGAGACCCAACTCTTTGTACTCCGACCTCGTTGGGGACATGCATTAAGATGACAAGAAGAAGATAGCTCTGATACCACTGATCCAGATTTTATGAGAAGAATGAAATGACTACAGATTATTAATAGGTTCTTAACACAAAATAACAAAGATATAGTAAAATTGTTTTTCTATTCAATAAGGAAATAAGCTGAAATTGTAAATTGCAGCGGAAATAAGCTTGTTGGAATGTTGGCGGCTTATCTCTGAGAAGAGATGTGACAGCTACGCTCATTCGCAAGAAGATGATTACAATGAGGCTCTGAAGGCCTTTTTACAATAAACAGGAATGCCAAAACCCCTAGACATCCAAAAACCTAACCTTAGGAGATGAAGCGCCAAAAGTCATGTGGGCCCCATTTGGGTAAGTTAGTACATCAACTTCACGGGGTCGTAACTTTTGCATACGATCTCCATTTTAGGCATATGATAGCCCGTTGGAAAGGTATCGTTGAGGATATTTAGTTCAGGGGACCAATCATGCTTTTGTCTATCATTGAGAAGATCTATCTCGAAAAACCTTCATTTAGGCCCTCAAAATAGCCCCAGAAGTTAAAACTGCTAAAAATAGTAAATTGCCAAAATTGCGAAAAAGTTATTTTGATCCAATTGGAAAAGGTGGATGGCCAACGATATCCACCTGGATCAAATATTGTGGCGGAAATCCTAAAAATTGAACACATATAGGGATAGAGTCCATCCTTTCCCTAGAGGGGTCAAAGGATGGAACCCATTTTTTAATCAGGACTGGTGTAGAATCGATTAAGCAGCATGAGTTGAGAACTTTCTCCACTTGAGCCACCTTCAGAAACTGCATCATAAACCAACCTTTGGTGAGGCATGAAAATGCCTAAGGAGGGTTGAAAAATGAACCCCAAGACAAAATATCCCACTCTTTGATAGATCTAAAGTGTGAATGATGACCTGGAATCCTACCAACTAGGGTTCGACCCACTGTAAAATAAACCTCCTACAACATAGTGTCGTCCCCTAGCTGTAACTTTCACAAGTAGATTTCCTCCTGAATGAGTTTATTTTTGCACCTATGTGATCCTGATTTTCACGACGAAGTTGAAGAGCCTGCATCCCCAGGTACAACCAAAGGAGGGTATCCCTCAACAAGGGGTGCAACCACCCAAGAGACAACCTCAACATTAGGGATGATCTGGGTTGGAATATTACGGTTGAGGCCCCCCGCATTCTCCAAAGCCTGCTCAGGACCAAAGTGCAGGATATGGGAGAATTTTGGGCAAGAAAGAGACGACCCAACCAAATTAGGAGGCGACAGACTAAGAGGGCTACTCGAAAGCTATGAAAAGGGGGGAAAAGTGAGCGAATGTAACAAGGAAAATTTAATAAATGTTGATAAAATAAAATTACATAAATAACTACTTATATAAATAAATTGGAATCATCATTAATAAAATCATATAGAAATATAGATTTGCATGTAAAGGAACCCTTAATTTGATAAATTTGATTACATTTTGATTAAGGATTTGTAAGTATTGAATATTAATTAATACTTAATTATAATGTTGATGTTGTAATAGTACTTTATTTTTACTAATTTAACAAATCATCATTATTAATAATATCATCATTATTAATAATTAATAATGACAAGTAATTACTACAAAGTATACTAACTTATATACACATGTTAATACTTCAAAGCATACAAACATATATTTAGAGCATTTTAAAAGTATGCATATATTAATATTTATGCATCGTTCTTTTATTTAGAGCATTTTAAAAATATGTATATATTAAGATTTATCAATCGTTATGTTCTTTTATGATATGTCCTTTGAGATTGTCTTTTGTCCCTTGAGCGTGTTTTATAAAATTTTATGAAATTAACTACAATATTAATTAAAAAGGTAAAAGACTTTTTATCAAATTTTATAAGAATGTTTGTAAAAAAAATGCATGAGGTGTTAAACTTGAAGATATTTTCAAAGGTCATGTTTTTATAATGAAAACCAAGTTTTAATGAAAATTTTATATGAGATTAGTCAAACTTCAAAATGCATAAAGGTTCAACTGAAAAGAAATGGAGCCGTGTAGTTCTACATTAGCATAAAAGATAATCACGCCTTTCATTTTTAATTGAAAAGTGGTCAATACTTTGTGTTTCAAAACGACCCTTGGTTCATAAGTCCCTATGGGGGTATCTAATTAAATGGGTGGTTGTTGGACTTAATTGCATACGAGAAAGGTTCATCCAATAATTTGGTTTGGCAAGTTTGCATCCCTCATCCCCTCTCAATTTCTAGGAATCAAAAAACCTTAAAGTTATTAGGAATACATTAATAAAATATATTTATAGAAATATCTCAAAAGTTGAAATTAAAGCTTGTGCAAGAACTTGTGTTGAAGGTGTCTTGGGAAAAGGGTTAATAAAGATTAAACTACAAATACATAATCGGATTCACCTTTACTGACTACGAACACATATCATTTAATTATAATGGATACATTGAATACAATTCTTTCATGAAGGCCTTTATAATGAAATATACACATTTCAGTAATAAAAAATAAAAAGGAAAATATGAAATCCAAAATTTAACATGTCAAAACTATAGAGAAAAGAAAGAAGAATCGTTTGACTCAATAACAAATAAAAAATAAATAATAACAAAACTTTAAAGTTAAAAAAAAAAATCAATATATGGATAAAAAGTTATGATTTAGATTGGATCATCATATCATTTTTTATCTATGTTGGTACTTTTTGGATGTAAAAGATTGGAAAATTTGGGTTGGAAATAGTATGAAATTTTTTAATCCATTTCCATGAATTTAAAGACATTTTTTTTTTGGTCCAAAACCTAATTTGGATTAACAAGCCATATTTTACACATCAAGACTTTTCCCATGGTGCAAGAATAGCCTCAGTTGGAGTGTGTATGTGAAAATTATGCCTCTCACAAGTTGGCCTACTATGTTGACAACCATGGTATTAGTGGATGCCACGTTATCCCCCAATACTAAAAAATGTGGAGCTATACACATGGGGATTTTCAAGAATAGTCTAGAAGGTCCAAACCTTATCACTAATTGATGGTTGAGGAAGTCAAAACCCTAACCTTCAACAACTATCAGACTATGTTAAGTATCATGCTACTAGAATGAGGAAGGCTTCCATTCTTTTGTATTGTACGTGTTCTAGAGTTGAGAGGAGAATATAGGAGTGGTATTTTGAGAGCATAGTAGAGGAGGAATTTTTTTTTTACTATCCATACCGGAAACATATTCATAGACAACACCATAGTGAGTGCATATTTCTTTGTATATTCATTTCCATAACTAAAGAGAAGAGAAAAAAACATAGACCTCACCTTCTTGTTGGGTTTTCCACCATATTGGGTTTCCTACGATATATATTATGTTCACTTTTGTGTGGATGATGTTTTATTTTACTCATTTGTTTTATTTTGGTATTCAATTATTTTTATAAATCTAAACAATGAGATAGTAATAAATAATCTGCGATATAAATAAATAAATTGCATAAACTAATATATCAAAATAGTATAATTTCTATTGTGATGAATAATTCTAGTGAAATTTATATGAAAATTTCTAGATCAAATCAATAGAGAAACACCCCATCTCCAAGACATTGCAGAAATCCATGGAAAAGGGGTAGTACTGCATAGGAAGAAACAAAAGATCCTAATAACAACAACAACTTCAATACCTAGTAGCCAAGAGACTTTTCACTTCACGAACCATGGAAAGGTTTGTAATGACCTATTAATAGCTATTTTTAGGTGTATCCAAGATAGAAAATACTTATCTTCCAAAGCATCACAAACTTCAAATATTTTGAAATAGGGAAGAAATTATTATGAAGCAGCGACTAGGGAGATACTTAACTCACAATTGCAAGATCCTTGATCTACGTAAGGGAGGAAATGTAAGAAGGAGAAAACAACTAAAGAAACAAATCGAAATAAGGCCATGGGAACATATACTGCATTTCCCTCATTCATGAGGGAAGAATCCAAAAATAAATCCAAGTAATAATTATGAAAGTTTTGCGATGGAAATATAGATAAAGATGTTTAATTAAGGAGGTGAAATTAAGTACATAAAATGGTAATAAAACAAAAATTTCTTTTAATTATTTTATTTTAAAAAACAATTAGAGCAATACAATTTTGTGAAAAGTATAATTTTTAATTGATACAACTAGAATAGAAAATGCTTCAAGCGCAAAGGGGTTATGTAACCATTTTCAAACCGAGTGCCATAGAAATGGAACGAGTTATATAAATGGACCATTGGTCAACCTAAGATTTTATTATCTATGGAATGATCTCTAAATTTTAATCAACAATCTGTATGCTCCGAATAATTAGAAATAAAAGGAACTATGTGTGGATTCCTTGCATCCTAGACAAGCCTCTAGTCATTATTTTACTATTTTACAAACATTACTAGACATTTCAATATATTCCTGGGCACCAAGAAAAAGGAGGAGACATTTAAATCTAGGATCCTTGATGTCAAATAGTTGAAGATAAAATTTTTACAAACATCACTAGACATTTCAATATATTCTTGGGCACCAAGAAAAAGGAGGAGACATTTATATCTAGGACCCTTGATGTCAAATAGTTGAAGATGAAATTTATAATTGGAAGTTTCTCAATGTTAGACCATCCAAATAAAAATACATAAAGACAAACAAAATAATGTACAAGGGGTTTCTTCTTGAAAGGCTATATAGAATCTGTGTACAAGACTCACTCCTAGAAGGTACAATCTCCATCTCTTTAGATATAATCCCTAATTCTATATCTATCATAAGAGGTGAAAGATCTTATTCTAGGGGTTTATTATTGAAAGGATAGATAGCATCTTTGTCCAAGATTCAATTCTACAAGGTACAATCTCCATCTTCTTATATATAATCCCTAAATCTATATATGACATATAAGAGGTTAAGGATCTTGGTCTAGTGGCATGATGGGTACTACATGTTTATATTTGTAGCATCGAATAGGTACCTCCACACACGTCTAAGTGTCTAGATTGTGGAAGTAATCCAAATCCTTATACCTTAGTAATTTACTTTAATTAGAGAAAATATTAAAGTTTTTAAAGTTATTTTATAATTAAAGTGAGTTTAATTTAATTAAATGATAAACTTATTATCATTAGTGAATTAAATGAATCTTAACCATTAATCTCAAGTGAGTAGAGATCTGATATCAATCGTTAATCACTTTGGAGATTAGAGTTATGTTTAATTCGGTCACAACACAATATTAGAAAAGAAAGACTAGGTGAAGGAGAAAGTATTTCATCAACTTGGGAGTAACGAAAGACTTTTTCTCAAGTGCTTGAGACATAGAGTATTGTGAGTCAACGATAGAAGGAATTTTTCTCAAGTGCTTGAGTAATGAAGGATTGCGATTCAAGGGGAGCTCAACAAAGGTGAAGAAGGACTTTCATCTAGAGATCAAGATGAAAGGAGGAAAGTGCAGAGGTGCAACGAGAGGAGAAACCTGGGAGTTAGAAATTGAATCACATATTTATGGGTAGGTTAGCAACAACATGTAGAGTTGCAGGTAGAATATGTACAGATCTGTAGAGCAGTGTTGTATAGGTAGTACTAGGAAAAGTAACATGACAGGTACTTAATCTTCATGGACCACTGGAACTTGTAATAGGTTTTAACTCCTAACAAAGTGGGACAAAAAAAAATCACATTTTGATATTACAAATTACTACATCCCACCCAATGCTAAAATTCTGGTGAGATATTTTAATTTAAATTCATCAATTATACCAATAATATTATATAATGTATCTTCAACCATTGTTATGGACCAAATTCTTAAAATAACATAATAAACCAAAGTATACACAATGTACATAGTATGTGAATGTGAAGTGAAAATCCAAAATAGATAATAGATGCGAGTTACACAATAACTGTGTAAATATGAGGACAACCTCATCCAAATATCCCCAATACATTCATATATCCAAATAATATCTTCCCCCCTCAAGAATAACTATATTTACATATGTATATACATATTTTCACCCATTGCTCATTTGATCCATTTATTATATTGACCCCTATTACATATACAATCAATCCCATATATGATCCCCTTGGGGTCATATTGTCAGGCAATTATCAATCTAGGAGATCATAAGCTTGTGAGACATTGGCACCGTATGTGCAGAAGTACGCACCTAAGATAATCCTACTAAATTCAAAATTCAATTCACTCGATAAATTGTTTCTAGGATTCAAGACTTAACAACTCCCATAGTTTTACCAAGCATAAAACCAAATCAAATAAAACTTGCGATACAAAACCTAATCGTGAAATATTGTAGTTGTAGATTTGAGTTTTATGGATTCAGAGCTCTTTCAAGATCTCGAGGTTAACAACTTCCTAAATTTTCTAGAAACAACCCACACACGGTGATTAACACACTTGGGTAGAATTTAAAATCATGAAAATAAAGTAAAGGCATATGCAAATTAATCAATGAAATCTTCAAAGTAAAAGACAGAAATTTAAACCATCACACCATTCTTGCGGAAAATAATCACACCATGTTTATATTTAATGAAGAGAACTAACTAAAAGAGAAAATTACATAAATAAAATAAAGAACCACCATGCTCTCATGCAGCGAGATATTCTTCTGAGAATTCATTGCAGGGAATAAAGTTATGCCATCATAGAGTTTGGTGGTGTTTTCCAAAGTTTAACAGTGTTCTAGTTTTTTTTTGTATTTGTTTTAAACAATTAAATTATTTTTATGTGTTATGATTTGTCTTTCAAAAGAATATATTATTGTAGAGATGAAGACAAGGATTCCAGAGGGGGTAGGGTATGTATACCTCTGTACACTTTAGTAGTACTTTGCGGAGGGAGTCCCTTATCCTACAAACAAGGGGGTCTCATACACTAATTTGGTGTTTGGATTGGTCGTGACCTTAAAATTAGATTATTATTATTAATTATGTACATTTAGTGGATTGTTGAAACATGTGAATGAAAAATCTCAAAGTTCAGAGACCATATCATTTTTTGAAGCTCACTTGGTGATTGGAAACACTTTGTTTTTGTTTTATTGCTGGATTTTTATTTTTATAAAATTATAATGTTTATTCATA
>JZKD02S1342681.1:100619-126454 GCA_000966675.3 Picea glauca
AATTTAATACGATTCATAAATTTTGAAGGAATTTTTGTGTAGTGTATGACATGATTTTGTGTGGGAGGTTTTATGGATTGCAATGATTTTTAGTTCAATTCTTTTTTTCTAATTAATTGTGGTGGGTGGATGAGTAGTTTTATTGTTTGAGAATTCATTGAAATAACATGACTACAACAATGAATGGAAGATTGTATCTGGCGATGCTAAATTAAACATTGTTTTCTTGGCGTTTGATCGTGATGTGAAATGCACATATGAAAAACATATACATCAACGTAAGCTTCCATATAAAAAGATATAGACATAATACTAACAACAAAAAAATGTAGAGAAAATACAAATGGAAGGAAATTTAGAAAAGAAATGAGAATCAAATCTATTCAGTAAGAGAGGGGAAAGATTTATTAGGATGGGAGAATATTTTCTTTGCATTATTTTTTCATTACAATAAAATTTGTTGCTTTATTCCGGACTGCTTTGCACAGTAGGAGTGGTGAGAGTTTTTTAGAATTTAACTAACTGACACAAACTGGAATACTAATCATTTATTAGGAGGTTCCGTGCTCCACTATACTAGCAAGGGTGGTTTATATTGTAACTAGCCGATGAAATTGACATACTAACTCTTTATTAAGAAGCACCCTTCTCAACAACACTAGAAATTGAAGTTTACAATATAAATTACTGACAAGTTTCTAAACACTATCTTGCTAATTTGAAAAGGAAGTAGTGCACCCTTCCTGGTGGCCCAATTCCTCCGTATTTAGATCCAGAAGCATCCCTGCTTCCACCAACAAATAAAAAAAATTGTGCTTCAATGTCTCAGTAGACATACATTTTTCTTGAGTTGGTGTTTGGACCTTTCTTCCCACAAGATATGAAACATATTGCTGTCAACGATTTGTCCTAGTCTTGGAGATGAGAATTTTATCAGCATGCTGAGGAGGATAAAAGAAATATGGCATACAATGTTTATCCTACCTTTGTTTTGCATGTTGTTGATTTGTTGGCAATGCAGTTGCTAGCTTTGTATGGCATTGATATAAAGTGTGGAGAGAAAATCAAGCTACATGTTATTTATGTTGTTGATGTATAGACCTAGAAGGGTCAAAAGTAAGGGGAAGATCAGAGGGTGCGAGGGGATGGAAAAAAAAAATTTAATGGTGGATAAGTCGGAGTGGTCTAGTTATAGAGTCATGTTGCTTTCAACTCTTGTATAATTAAACCCCCAAAATCCTCCATCTGTGACTTGTATGGATCCCCATTATTCTTAACAGATGTGTCTGGTACTCCTTGTGCACTGAAAAAGATTATCACCTTTGCTAGGATTGCAAATCTTTGCATCTATGTTTCTATCAAATTATCCATAGCTTCAATATATCCTAGTCATTGACACCGTGATGCTATGTTGGCATGTAGAATCTTGACAACATATTCATCTTGAGAAACGATTATTTGCAGAAGATGAAGACTAGAGCTAACTGTGTAGATGGAAAAAAAGGAATAGAGTAGCAACACAACCAGCTTGGTGATGTTGTCCCTTTGTATTTAAGAAAAAATACTCTATTCAATTTCTTCTTCTGTGAAGGAATACCATAAGCGAATTTTAACAGAGAGTGTTGTTGGGCCATTTTTCACTTCCAATTCCCTTTTTAATGCATCCTCATATTCATCAATTATCTTTTACAACTATGAACTACTGCTAAGTGCAACATATCCTTCTTGAAGTTTTGGAGCTCTGAAGACATAGATGAATTGGGCTTGAGGTCACTAAAGAAACTAGAAAAATGTAGGTAGGAGACTAATGTTTGGATCATTAAATAAATTGACTAAGAAAGGATACACATCCTGAAGTATGTCGAGGTTTCCATTATTGAGGAATAACACACCCATCCTTTCCTGTTCAAGAAGAGCTTCACTAGTAACCTCAATGTTTCCTTCACATACCTACTTCTTGGAAGACCAACAGGTATTTCCAATAAAGTTCATTTTCTTAACTGATTAAGGATGGAATCCATTAGAGTTCATTGCGACTAGTTATACTACATTTGGAAAAAATTTCTTTGCATGGATCTTTCTCTATATTTTGTATGTCAAAAGAGGTTCTGCCATGCGATATTTTATAATATGTTGTCACTTATATTTGAATACCAGACCTTCTAGATGAGGCGGCTGGAAAAGACACTCTTTTTGGTGGAATAGAGACTGGGGATAGACTAGGAAATTTCGAAGTTGGAATATGGCTAGAGTGCCGAAGTTTTCCAAGTTGGTGTTCTATATTAGCAGTCTCTTAGAGAGAATGGTGATAGGATGGGGTGTTGTGTAAAGAAGCATCAAGAATGGGATCAAGTGTGTGCGATATAGAGAGATATGGGGGTAGACTCGTGAGTTGGGTGACGACATCTACACATTCTTGCAGCAAGGGTTCCATGGACTGAGGGGCATGGTGGGTCAGGTTGTTTGGTTGAATGGGGCGGACCAAGCACAAGGAGGCACGTTTGTTAATAATAACTTGATTAACTGCATATTTTTTGGTAATAGGTTGGGTGGATTTAAGAGCAGAGGACATAAGAACATAGGTGTGCCCCTCATGTTGCAAGTGGTATTGATGATATTTAACATTATAAAAAGTGTGTCAGGTCTATTGGTAGGGAAGGAAAAGTAATAAATTTACATAATATAAAAGAGAGACATCACACACCATTATATCCCAGAAAGGGACAATAGTAAAGGTCACCACACAACACCGAGAGATAGTGAGAGAAGGGACTTCATTTTGTACCCAACTGAGATGATACGAAGTTTGGTGCAGAGTAGTAAGGATTTGAAGGCATTGTGCCAAGGCCTAGTCCATGATGTTCTTTTGGCTTCTATTCTCTAGGATGAGCGTGTCCAACTCATGCTTAATATGACAATTATGTGTAAACAAGGGTACAAAAGAGGCATCAGGTTCATTAGCGGTCATGAGTATCGAAGAGGGGCCAACTTATGTAGGATTCTAGAGAGAAGTACATTAGGAGGGATAGGGGAATCTGATTGCATGACCTCTATAAATAGATTTTTCTTGGGGCGAAGGTTCTGAAGTGCCCGAAATTCGAGAGACACATGCGAAGTGATCTTGTGGAAGGTACACCATGGCATATTTTGAGGTGTGGAAGGTGAGGCGGGTGTAATATTATAAGAAATAGTAGTAGAAGCGTGATGTTTGGTTTGGGGAAATTCGATTCGAGGAACCACTTTACGTTCCATGGACAAAGACCAAAGAAAGGCCTTGTCCAAGGAAGTGTTATCAAACAAATCTACTTCGCAATGTAAAACCATTAAAAAGCCATAATTGAATTCAACAACTAATACCTCTTCCAGATCATAAAAATAAAGTTGAATGTGTAAATTGCAGAAGACATCAATGTATCCTTGTACTAATTGAGTTGAGAGTTGTGTGAGTAGCAACCATTTAACAAGGAGGTTATGGAGATATCCTGGGGGATAGAAGAATCCTCTTAATTCTTGGAAAAAATCATCCTAATATGTGAGTGGGGTAGGCCTTGTCTATGTTTCATCACCGAGCTGGATGAATGATGCATGAGCATCGTTGGGCTCAGACAATCCGCATCACCCAAAAATATGTCCATTATACAAATTAGGCAATAACTCAAATAAGGATTGTGTTAGTAGTCCATTTTATTTAGTGAGTTTGCTATGAATTTGAACTATTGTTAGTCATGCAGCTACTCTTGTGTATGATGAAACTTATGATGAAACACATGTTGAAACTCATGCTGAAACACATGTCGAAACTCCTATAGAATATGGATTTTGTTGAAAAATAAAATTTCTTCCTGTGATAACGATGTTACAATGATTTTTAACTTTCCACACTGGAATTAACGCTTGTTGAGTATCAACCAGGGTTAGGTAAAGGATTTGGTGCCCAAAAGGAAGATCGTTAACATCAAGAAGGAGGAAAACTGCTAAGGCGGCTTTGGTAACCATCTGTGTAACATACCCACTACATGAACTAATATTTTTTCACTTTTTCCTTCTTTTCCCCAAGGAATAGAATCCTTGAATTCCTATGGGGCTTGATGCAAACCCTACCATCCATTATCCTCACCCATATGATTGTTGGCTATGAGCACAGGCCTTACCGGAGAGGTGCTTCCAGCTTTCGCAATTCGAGAAATTGCGATGCATGTGTTCCCCTGCTCTTTGGTCTCTTGAAGTGTCGAAATTTGAAAGGAACCAACAGTTTGTCACACCTAACAATGCCTCGAATTGAAACCTGGCATTCCACCTTTCATAGTTTTGCATACCGGGTTTTCACGTTAGGAGAGGACGAGGGGTTCATACCCTTTGGTTTTCTGGGTGCCGAAACACCGAAAACCAAATCTACACGCGCTAAGCCATATCAGGATTTCGCAAGTCGGGTATTTAGAACTGGCGTGTACCGGGGACTTGCCTCTAGATATCCCAGGTGCCAAAATACCGAGACATCAAGACTTATCTGCGCTATTATTATTTTGGAGTTTTGCAAGTCAGGGTTTCGCGATATGTGCAGACAGGAGGTCTCGCACTTAGGTTTCCCGGGAGCCGAAACTCCTAAGCTTGTATTCATCGCTAAGCTCATTTCAAGGTTTCGCAAGTCAGGACTTCGCGACTGGCGAGTACAAGGGAACTTACCCTTGGGTTTCCTGGGTGCCGAAACACCGAAACATCCAACTCTAGAAACGCTATGCCATTTCGGGGTTTCACAAGTCGGGATTTCGGGACTAGCGAGTTCAAGAGACTTGCCTTTAGATATCATGGGTGCCGAAACACCGAAACACCATATCTCATCTGCGCTATTATCATTTTGGGGTTTCGCAAGTCAGGATTTCAGGAATGATGATTACAATAGATATTACCCTTAGGTATCCCGGGTGCCGAAACACCGAAACACCATATCTCATCATTTCGTGGTTTTGCAAGTCGGGATTTTGGGACTGGCGATTAGAAGAGATCTTACCCTTAGGTATCCTGGGTGTCGAAACACCAAAACACCATATCTCATCCACGCTATTATCATTTTTGGGTTTCGCAATTCGGGATTTTGGGACTGGCGATTACAAGAGATCTTACCCTTAGGTATCCCAGGTGACGAAACACCGAAACACCATATCTCATCCACGCTATTATCATTTCGGGGTTTCACAAGTCAGGATTTCGGGACTGGCGATTACAAGAGATCTTACCCTTAGGTATCCCGGGTGCCGAAATAGCGAAAGACCAAAACTCTGAGGGAACCATTCTTTCTAGTGAAAGGTCTCCAAACTTAGGCCATAAAATCCTTCAATAGATTCTTGGATAATTATCACCAGGCTTGGGTACATGACTAAAAGGCCTTCTTAACTTATCAAGTTATGAACTCTGTGATAGGGGCAAGGTAAGCTTAGATATTTACTTAAACAATGGTGCTTTTAAGGAATTCACTTCGGCTCTGGAATTAGTGAGGGAACCTTCCCAGAAGGAGGTGCCTTTGGGGAAATCCAACCAAGGCATCGTGTGAGTCAAGTAAATGGGACAAATCTCTCGAGAACGGACTCAGAATCTGAACTTGTTCAATGTATATATATATACATATATATAAATGAATCGAATATGGCCATACAAGTATAAGCATGCATCTGCCTTTTCCAAACAAACACACTAGGAAAATAGTTCTATACAGAAACCATTCATGAGTGTACAACCATGAGCATGCATTTCAGGAACATTCAATTTGAAAATACAGGACATAAATACTTATCAGAAAACAATAGGTGTAATGAAACTGCTGAGAGGGGTGCTCGTTTCCACCCAACTGTAGGCTTAGCGACTCCAAATGGATTTACCATTAGCCACCCCCAAGCTAGACCACGATGCTCATCGGAAGTCCAGGATGAAAGTTACTCTCCTCCTCTGCTCATGACTCACTGTATTTCCTGGAGTTCCTCTAGTTCTCCTTCCGCAATTCCCGTTGTGTGTGTGTGTGTGTCTGTATGCTCCACTCTCCCCCTTCTTCCACACTTCTTTCCTCCTATGAGGTTGCGTGTGGCATAAAATTCCCTGTCTGATGGTCAGGTCTGAGAGCTTCTACAGATGGGTGGTTCGCCCCATCCCCTCATTTTCTCTGGAGGACCCTCCCCACCTGCCATCCGGGCAGGTAATTCATTTTGGGGTCTGAGAGTTAGCTTTGGTTTTCCTGAGCACGTACAAACCAGTACTGTTTTGGTTCGGTGGAAGTTAACGCAACCACTCCCAACCCCTTCCACCACCTCTAATCAACCATCGTGGTCTCTTTTCAGCACATTACCCTCTCAACAGTCATGCAACATATATTCATACATGATTTACATTCCTCAGACCTTTTATACTAAGGTCCGTTAAATCAAACATTCACAATCTATAAGTTTTCCATAGTCTTTGGCCAGTGAAGTTATTTTTACAAACTGGGGGAAACATGGTGTTACAATTCCCTCCCCCTTAAAGGAACATCTTCCTCGATGTTTTATCTATCAATATGACATGTATGTACAGGGGTAAAAAAAATCAGATATGCTTGTTTCATGGTATCTTCCATTTCCCATGTAGCCTCATCTGGGCCAAAATGTTTCCACTGCACCTTGACCTGTACAATGGTTCAGTTCCTGGGAGGGGTTTCCTTTCTGTCCAGTATGCATTGAGGTTCTGGTAGGAATTCTCCCTCCAGTTCCACCTGGATCACAGACCAGTCAATTATATGATTATAATCATGTACATATTTCTTCAATAATGAAACATGGAAAACATTATGTGCTTTTACTGTGGGAGGAAGTGCTAGCCTATAGGCTACATATCTCACTCTATATAGAACTTCAAAGGGTCCACAATATCGAGGTGCCAAATTGGCACAATATCCCATCCTCAGGGAACTCTTCCTGGGCCTAACTTTGAGATATACATGGTCTCCCGCCTAGAACTCTCTTGGAGTTCTCCTTCTGTCGACGTAGCTTTTCTGCCGGCTCTGAGCGACCTTTAGATTTTGTTTTATATGAGTCACTTGTTGTTCCATTTATTTCAACATGTAAGGTCCAATGGTAACTCTGTTTATGGGATTAATCCAACTGACTGAAGTGTTGCACAACCTACCATAGAGGACTTCGAAAGGAATCATCTTCAGGGATTCTTGGTAGCCGTTGTTGTAAGCGAATTCCACTAGTGGAAGGTAGTCTTCCCACTTTTTGGGTTGATGCATTACATGCATCCTGAGCATGTCTTCTAATATTTGATTCACCCTTTCCGTCTATCCATCAGTTTGAGGGTGATAGGTTGTGCTAAATAGTAACTTGGTCTCCAAACCAACCATCAGTGATTTCCAAAAGTTGGAAGTAAATTTCTTGTCTCTGTCAGACACGATCTCTTTCGACATACCATGTAGTTTAAATATCTCCTTCATGAATACATTGGCGATGTCTATTTCCTTATAAGTTGACTTGATGGGGATAAAATGAGCGGGCTTTCTCAATTTATCCACCACTACCATGATGGCGTCATTTTGTTTGGAGATGGAGATGATGAAATTTATGGAGATGGTTTCCCATTTCCATTCTGGGATTGGTAGAGGTTGTAATAATCCTGCTAGGTGTCGGTGTTCTGCTTTTACTTGTTGGAATTCTATGCATTTGGCTATGTACTCAACTATGTCTTTCTTTAATCCAGGTGAATAGAATTGTTTCCTAGTGGCTGTGATCATCTTCTGGTATCCTGGATGGCCAGTATAGGGTCTTTTGTGTAGTTCATACATTATGAACCTCTTCAATTCGTCACAATCTGGGATATACAATCTGTTTCTGTAAGTGAGTAGACCTCCTTCCATCATCTGGTAGCCTCCATACTTTATCCCCGTGGGTTCTTGCTGTAAGTACGAGGTCATGGTATAGAAGAACGTGTCTGTCTCTTGTGCATTTTTGACTCTTTCCTTGACATCTGTCTTGTAGGTGCTTACCGCTGCCAGGTGAATTGTTTTCATGCTTCTGCTAAGGGCATCGGCCACCCTATTTTCCTTTCCCTTAATATGTTTGATTTCAAAATCAAATTCGTTGAGGAGGGCCATCCACCTAGCTTGTCTGGCATTTAGCTTTGGTTGGTCAAACAGATATCGAAATCCACAGTGGTATGTCATAAGTACAAATTTTCTTCCCAAGAGGTAATGCCTCCATATTTTCAAGGTGTGTACTATGGCGGCCAGCTCTAGATCATGGGTCACATAGTTGGCTTCGTGCTCATTCGATTTTGGGATTCATAGCAGACCACCCTTCCTCCTTTCATAAGGACTCCTTCGAGCCCTTACTTACAGGCATCTGTGCACACGAGGAAGTCAGCTTCAGAATCGACGATCTTCAGCACGGGTGCATGGGTCAGTAGATGTTTTAGGGTTTGAAATCTTTCTTCACATTTTTGTGTTCACGTGAATTTTGTACCCTTCTTCTAGAGGGTAGTGATTGGACACCCAATCCTGGAGAATCCTTTTATAAATATCCTATAGTATCCTGCCAAGACCACAAAGGATTTGATATCCGAAACGTCCTTTGGGATAGGCCATTCCATGATAGTCCTGATCTTATCAGGGTCTACTGCTACCCCTTCTTCAGATAGGACATGGCCCAAGTAATGTATTTTCTTATGGAAAAAGTCACACTTGCTAAATTTGGCATAGAGTTGATGTTCTCTTAGCACTTGAAGCACAAGCCTAAGGTGTTCCTCATGTTCCTCTCTATTCTTGGAGTAAATTAATATGTCRTCAATAAAAACYARCACAAATTTGTCTAGGAATTTGCTGAGCACATTGTTCATCAAGCACATAAAAGTGGCAGGGGCATTGGTCAATCCGAATGGTACTACCACAAACTTGTAGTGACCATATCTCGTCCTGAAGGAAGTTTTATGGATGTCTTCGCCCTTGATTCAGACTTGATGATATCCGGATCTCAAGTCAATCTTCGAGAAGATAGAGGCACCTCCCAATTGATCGAACAAGTCATCGATCCTGGGTAAGGGGTGCTTGTTCTTTATGGTTACCTTATTGAGTTGTCTATAATCTATGCACAGTCGGAGGGTACCATTTTTATTTTTCAAAAACAGGGTTGGTGCTCCCCATGGAGACACACTGGGCTAGATATAGCCTCTATCCATTATCTCTTTCAGTTGTAATTTAAGCTCAACTAGCTCAGGTGCGTTCATCCTGTAGGGTGTCCTAGACACCGACACTGCTCCTAGTGCAAGTTCTATTGAGAATTTGATGTCCCTTCTCGGAGGTAAACCCGATACCTCTTCCTAAAATACATCTCTGTATTCTCTCAGTGTGGGGTGGTCTTCGAGGCTTGGTTTGTCACCTTCAATTGTTTTCAACACCTGTATTGCATATAGCGGACATCCTTTTCTGCAATACTTTCTCATTTGAAGCACTGATATTTGTCTCACCGAGACAGGTTTTTGGATCCCTTGAAGGGTTATTCTCCTTCCTTATTCTCTTACACATTTCAAGGTTTTATGGTAACAGTCCAGTTTGGCTTTGTGGGTGGCTAGCCAGTCCATACCAATCAACATATCATATGATCCCAAGGGTAATATGTTAAGGGTTGCTTGGGTGGGGAATTTTCCCATAATGAATTGCCAGGCTGGTATGACCTCCGCTACCCATTCTTTTGGTGCCAATGGCTAATTGTACCAACCATGGCTTGGAGTCTTTATATGGCTGTAGTTTACATTTTTCCACTTCCTTAGGGGCTATATAACTCAAATTTGAACCAGGGTCAATCAGAATAGACACTAGATGGTTGGTTATCATACCTTCGATTTCCACCACTAAATATTGGTGGTCAACTTGGTTATTATCCAAGGATGCATAAATTTGCGGCACACTCCTGGCCACGTTATTGACGGTGGTAGATTCTTGAACGTTGTAAATTCTTCGATTGTTCTGTTGTTGGTGCAGGAAGTCCCTCAGTAGATGTTCTTCTCCACAACCCCAACATTTCAAAGGTTCTCTCTTTGGGTTATCAGTCTTTATTGGGGAAGATCCAGAAAGTTTATTTCAGCTGAAGGAGGGAAAGTTCTGCTGGTGTACACTTTGGGCTGGGAAGCTCATCCTTGAGTTCTTTTAATAGTCCTTAAATCTTGGGGATTTAAACCCCCTTTTCTGGAGTCCCGAACTATTCTTCTGCTTCTAGACTTCGCAAGGTCCTGTCCGATGCCCAAGCTATTCATAACAATATCTTTCCTTTTGGATAGTATCTTCTAGGGTCTTTGGTTTGTCAAATTCAATCCTGTTCTGATAGTCCTTAGGTAGTTCGCTGATGAATCGTTTCACCTTTTCCTTTTTTTCTTTTATGTAGGGTACATACCTTAGAAACTCGAGGAATTTGCTGACATATTCCAATATGGTGAGTTTCCCCAACTTAAGTCCATAGAATTCTTTAGTCTTTTCGTCGAAATATTTTTCCGACAGATACTTCTTCCTGAAGTATTTCTCAAACCGTTCCCAAGACAAATCTTCTTCGTGAATCCCTTTTACATTCTTAAGGTATTCCCACCAAATCGAAGCCTTTCCATTCAATTTGAAGGTGGCTACACGGGCCTTCAAGTTTTCTGAGTAGTCATGGACTCTGAAATAATTCTTTAGTCCAAGCAGCCAGGCCTCCGCTTCCTCTCCCTTATTTATTTCACCGTCGAAGGAGGGTGGTTTGGCCTTCTTGAACTCTTCAAGATTATGATTCTTGGAAAGTTTTTTCTTCCTTCATTTTCTTTGGGAATGAGAACTAGTTCTGCTGCTAGAAGATCCCTCCGAATCACCAGCTTCCTTTCCAGAAGAATCGTCCAACGCTTGTCCCTTATCTTTGGGGTGGACCTTTCTCGAGTTGCTCCTCTCAGTGTGGCCACTGACATGACCACATTTATGTGTCTCAGGTTCATGTTGAAATTGCCTTTGTATGTTAGATAAGCTTTGCAGTAAAACTACATTAATTTCTATTTGCTTCTCTTGCTCTTTTATCATCCTTTCGTTGTCAGCCTTGCAACTTTGTAATTCGACCATAAGGCTCCTCACAGTATTAGCTAGATCTGGAGGGGTCTCTATCGCCCTCCTTTTGTCAGACTCTTCATCTCTGTTGTGGGATCCCTCCCCCACTTCATGGCGAGTCACCATTCTATACGTCTGAAATTTCCCGTGGTTGATCATCCTCTTGTGTGCCAAAGAAAAATGCTTGTTGTTAGTCAATATTTATATATATATATTCATAACCCACGAAATATTCATATTTTTCACATGCATACACACAATAGGGGTTTTTCATTCTTAACTTCGACTTTTGATAAAGGGGGGTTTAAGATAAAGAGTTACTCCTTTTAACAGTACTCTGAATGGAGTCTTGGCGCAACCCGTTCATGAGCCCAAACAGGCCAAGTGTTGTAACCATGCTCTGATACCAATTTGTAAGATACCCACTACAAGAACTAATATTTTTCATCCTTTTCCTTCTTTTCCCCGAGGAACATAATCCTCAAATTCCTATGGGGCCTAATGCAGACCCTACCATCTCTTATCCTCACCCATATGATCATTGGCTGTGACCACAGGCCTTACCAGAGAGGTTCTTCTAGCTTTCGCGATTTGAGAAATCACGAAGCATGTATTCCCTTGCTCTCTGGTCTCTCGAAGTGCTGAAATTCGAAAGGAACCAATAGTTCGTCACACCTAACAATGCCTTGGATTGAAACCTAACATTCCACCTTTCAGAGTTTCGCGTACTGGTTTTTCGTAGTAGGAGAGGATGAGGGGTTCATACCCTTCGGTTTTTCGGGTGCTGAAACACCGAAAACCAAATCTACACATGCTAAGACATATTGGGATTTCGCAAGTCAGGAATTCGGAACTGACATGTACTAGGGACTTGCCTCTAGATATCTCAGGTGCAAAATACCGAGACATCAAGACTTGTCCATGCTATTATTATTTTAGAGTTTCGCAAGTCAGGGTTTCACGATATGTGCAGACAGGAGGTATCGCACTTAGGTTTCCTAGGAGCCGAAACTCCTAATCTTGTATTCATCGCTGATCTCATTTCGGGGATTCACAAGTCGGGACTTCGCGACTGGCGAGTAGAAGGGAACTGACCCTTGGGTTTCCTGGGTGCCAAAACACCAAAACATACAACTCTAGACATGCTATGCCATTTCGGGGTTTCGCAAGTCAGGATTTCAGGACTGGCGAGTTCAAGAGACTTTCTTTTAGATATCCCGGGTGCCGAAACATTGAAACACCATATCTCATCCACGCTATTATCATTTTGGGTTTTCGCAAGTCGGGATTTTGGGATTGACGATTACAAGAGATCTTACCCTTAGGTATCCCAGGTGCCAAAACAATGAAACACCATATCTCATCCACACTATTATCATTTCTGGGTTTCACAAGTCGGTATTTTGAAACTAGCGATTACAAGAGATCTTACCCTTAGGTATCCCGGGTGCCGAAACACCGAAACACCATATCTCATCTGCACTATTTATCATTTTGGGGTTTTGCAAGTCGGGATTTCGAGATTGGCGATTACAAGAGATCTTACCCTTCAGTATCCCGGGTGCCGAAACACCGAAACACCATATCTCATCCACGCTATTATCATTTCGGGGTTTCGCAAGTCGATATTTTGGGACTGGCGATTACAAGAGATCTTACCCTTAGGTATCCTGGGTACCGAAACACCATATCTCATCCGCGCTATTATCATTTTGGGCTTTCGCAAGTCAGGATTTTAGGATTGGCGATTACAAGAGATATTACCCTTAGGTATCCCCGGTGCTGAAACACCGAAAGACCAAAAATCTGAGGGAACCATTTTTTCTGGTGCAAGGTCTCCAAACTTAGGCCATAAAATCCTTCAACGAATTCTTGGATAATTATCACCAGGCTTGGGGACATGACTGAAAGGCCTTCTTAACTTATCGAGTTATGAACTCCGTGATAGGGGTGAGGTAAGCTTAGATATTTACTTAAACAATAGTCCTTTCAAGGAATTCACTTCGGCTCTGGAATTAGTGAGGGAACTTTCCCAAAAGGAGGTGCCTTCAGGGAAATCCAACCAAGACATCGTGTGAGTCAAGTAAATGGGATAGATCTCCCGATAACGGACTCGAAATCTAAACTTGTTCAATTTATATATATACATATATATAAATGAACCAAATATGGCCATACAAGTATAAGCATGCATCCACCTTTTCCGATCAAACACACCAGGCAAACACTTCTATACAGAAAACATTCATGAGTGTACAACCATGAGCATGCATTTCAGGAACATTCAATTTGAAAATACAAGACATAAATACTTATCAGAAAACAACAGGTGTAATGCAACTACTGAGAGGGGTGCTCATTTCCACCCAATCGTAGGCTTAGTGACTCCAAATGGATTTACCACTAGCCACCCCCGAGCTAGACCACGATGCTTTGAGACTTAGTCTCTTACTTCCCGCTCGTCGGAAGTCCAAGACGAAGGTTACTCTCCTTCTCCTCTGCTCATGACTCACTGTATTTCTTAGAGTTCCTCAGGTTTTCCTTCTGCGATTCCTGTCGTGTGTGTGTATGTATGCTCCACTCTCCCCCTCCTTCCACACTTCTTTCCTCCTACGAGGTTGCGTGTGGCACGAAATTCCCTGTCCGATGGTTAGGTCTGAGAGCTTCTATTTGAGGATTAATTTGTAAGTGCGGACATAAACCGATCTCCCTAGATCCACCTGGATCTAGAACAAAGCAGGACAAAATAATACTCTTTCCCTAGATTTAGACTAATGAATGGACTAGGAGGGAAGAATCATGAACATACCTTGTGATCGCTTCCTTGGGTCTCTGTTGTCCAGCTTCGCTCCAATGCTCTTGTACCGTCAATATCACAACAGTACAAACCAATCGAAGTGAAGACAATTCAATACATTCAATAGCTAATCTATACATATGATCAAGGAGTTATGTAATAAAGTGACATCAGCTTTATGGGAAAAGGACATATTATTGTATTAAATTGATAGAAAGTAAGACTTACAACCTGAGCCTTGATGTTGTAGATCTCCTTTCGATGGCTCCTAGCTCTGACACACACACTTTCTCATGCATGAAGAAGATCAACCACTTTTGATAACCTTGCTGGTGTTCCTAGCTGCTGTAGCATCAATCCTTCATACAATCTTGCACTAATTCTCCAATAAATATCTTGCTAATTTTCTTACTTAACCATTTCCATGAGAATCCATTCAATTTATAAGAGAGAATGGATCAGTTACTTGGATAGGAAATATCCCAAGATATCAGGAAAGCCAGTACTTAGATGATCATTCGAACGCCAACTCATCCTTCTAGAAGATTCCCTTCTAGAAGGTTCGAGAATTTATCTTTTTCCTTCCTTTAGAAGATGTTTGCACCCTGGTGGTTAGGTACAATGCGAACTTCTCACACCCTATCTTAATGCAGCCTGCGAGAATCATGCATTCTTGCATGTAAGGATATAGGTAGCCTGTGAACCTCTCTTAAAAATGTGATTTCTGGAAAAAGACAAAGGTAACTTTTCTCAGGAAAGAGTTCTAGTAAAGAGCTTGAGTTCTCCATCATCATTACATCAGCATGACAACCAAAATTATGGATAACAAAATTCCCCCCAAAGTCTGAGATCGGAACCAGTGACAGTCGATAGACTTTGTAAGCTGCATGTGTGTGTCGATAACCAGGAGCACATCTAATCGGAAACCTGCGAACAATCAAGCATCTGCAGAGTATCATATATATCAAATTCTGAGGTAGGCATTCCCATACTCAGATCATAGACTGATGACATCATAAACAAAGGTCATGGCCACCAATCATACACTGTGGATCCAAGCTATCCCAATATAGCATAGCCACTCGAATACATTGTGGATCTATGCGACAAATTTTTAATCAAGATGACATAGACACAAAACATACACAGTGGATCTATGTGTCACAAATCTTATATACTCCATCGCAACGTGGATTACAAAGATGATATCCAGGGTCTTCAATCTCGTCACCCAAAGTACGAATCTAACCATGTGATTACATGTGTTGAAGTCGAACATGGGAGAAACCACTTGATTACCGGTCATTAATGTAACCATTAACAAGTGTGAGGGAAATCACCATTGATGTCAATGACTCCCAAGGTACTATAGTACAATCCATCGAATGTGAATAAATGAGTTGATGTTGAACAATCGACATAATCTTTCAATCAGGGGTCAATGATGTAAACCCACTATCGAAAGCGAGGAAACTTTCCATTGAAACATGGAAGCTCCAAGGTACCGAATAATTTCTATGTCTTGATCCCGGGTAATGAGCTGAAGTCGACGGAACAAGACTCGTCACAGGAGGGCCTTTATGTATCCCCCATCAATGAAACGAAATAAGTAACTGAGTTCGAAAATGAAACAGAGCATGTGGCAATTGGACTTTGGACACAGGGAAGGCCGACACAAAGAGAATGGACAACTGCAGATGGCCGACTCAATATAGGTTTCAGATAAACTTCTCTTGAACATATGAACGACACGACCAATGATTTGGCAGCATTGACTCAAAGACGACACATGGAATGACCTTGTAATTAATCGAAAGAGAGAGAAATGGATTTCCCAAACCGGCTTCAAGTGATGAATTAGGGGGTGTCATGTTCAAGAGCGACTCTTATTGCCAATTAACACGAAGATGAAACATATCCCTTTCCCAAATTTTCCCCCACCATTTCTGGCAAGTACCTCTTTATTTTTACGCAAGATTGAAGAGGATCACATATCCTTGTTGATATAAGCTCATCCTTCAGACGATTCCCTCGGAGTATTTTTAACGAACCCTAAGAAGGAGTGGTTTAGTCCCATCACGGGTCTGTCAATGTTTGTTTAACGAGTCCAGAGATAGTAAACTCGAAGGTTTTTCAAGATTATAGAGTTTGGAAAAACACTTAAAAGAGAACTCTCTCAGTTCCTTTTTCGTAATATGGTCTGGACGAGACCGAAAAAGAGATAAATTATCGCTCGCCCAACACGTACTTCAAATACTTTAGCGAGCGTGAAAATAGCAAGGTCGCTCGACGATATTTTCATGTTTAGAGAGTCTGAAAAGAGCTTAAAGAAAACTCCATGGGGGTTCCTTTTTCGTATAACCACAGCGAGCCCGAAAAAGTGATAAAACGATGCTCGATCACGTTCTTATGTTTTTTACAAGTGCAAGAACGGACAAAAAGGCGCTCGAGGTTTTTAAGTAAAAACCCTAAAAAACAATCAGAATCACACTATAGCGAAGAAAAATATATACATTTCCTTTTTGTAATTATCAATATTTCCCACCTGCAAGTCATAACGCTCATTTTCACATTAGTCATTAGGTTTTAATAATAAATAAACATTAAAAACCCAAATTTGATATAGTAAAAAGTAATTAAAATGAGTAAATAACTAAATTTACCATATCATTTCACATTTTACATTTGAGTTCCAAAAAACCCTCATTTTACCCTCTACATTCGGTGTCGATTTTCGGGAGCTACGGGAGACCATTTGACGAGACGTCAGCAACATCTTGGTAAGTTCTTCATTCCTGATCTTTTCATGGTTTAAAATATTCATTTCATTGGATAAAAGTTCAGTTTTAAGTTAGTTTTTTGAACCCTATATGCGTGGAGACATTCTCGCAGGTGGCCCATACGGGACCTGCGAGAATGACTCGTTCTCGCAGGTGGGCCTTAAGCCACCTGCGAGAAGTTCGCACTGTGCATAGTATGGCACCTACGAGCAGCGCAAAACTCAAATTTTTTTTTGAAACATTTAGCCAATGGAAAAGATTTATTTCGTGAATAAGATCATTAATCATGTTTGTATGTTTCTTATGCAGGTAAATAGCCTCAAACATGGTGCTTGAGTGGCGGGAACGAGAACACAAGGAGGATAACGCAAATTCCAAAAACCATCCTCCCACCATTGCCGCATTAAGAGATTGTGGTCTCTTAAAATACTTCTGTATCCCAGGCATGAGAGCCCAAGTCCGATTGTTGGAGTATCTAGTCCGAATGTGGGATTCGGACCAGGAAGTTTTCATTGTGGGAGCTCATACATTAACCATTGACATCGAGGACATATATTTCTTGACCAGATTATCTAGGCGTGGGTCCTATGTCAGTCTGACCGATAGCAGAGCAGGCGGGTTGAAAATGAGTGAATATTGCAACCAATACTGCGTACCTGAGGCTGAAAGAAAGAAAGGGAAAGTGGAAATCTAGGGAGTAACTGACTTGACTCTCCGCACTATTATCTTTATGATGCTCCGATGGCTGGAAGTGCCACTCCCAATATGGAATTGCAGAGCTATTTCCAGTACGCCATCAAGTGTACTGAGCCCCGGGTATCTAACTAGGCCGATGCAGTATCGCGCAATATCAAAAAAACAACTGACCAAGTGCAGGCGGGGAGATCTGAAACAGTTTGGATATGGATCTTTGTTAGTGTCTTTCTTCCTAGAGAGAGTCCCCGTGTTCAGACTATAGGCTGAGTGGGCCTTTTCGGGTCCTAGGGATCCAAGGATGGTGCGATGGTTTCGGCTTATGGCCCGACACGTGGTAGGATCCATCATCAAATATGACGATATTTTCTTTGACTGGTTGCAAAACCAGATGCTGATGGTCGACGAATATGCCTATGCCGGGTTGGATTTCCAAGGAGATCCGGATCTAGCACCACCCAAGGACGCTCAATCGGGAGACCTCGGTAAGTACACAAATTTTCTCTTTTTAAATGTTTTTGATTTTTATCATATTAAATGTTTTTGTTTTATATATTTGTCTGAAGATTAACACCAAAACGTTTGTTGGCAACACAAATGTTGGACCCTATAGACCCACTGGCAGTTCTCCTATCCAACGACGAGGAGAAGCAACAACAACATTACCCCAGTATGCCGAAGATTACCAGGTTGTGGAGTAGAACTTAGAGGGTCTTACAACAGACATTCCAGATATGACTTTGGAAGAGATTCCACGACGCGATCAACGTCACACTGTAGGGGTTTCAGCAGCCATAGGTCGACTGCTTCGCAGAGTAGCTAGGGCAGTAGTGTGTTATCGTGAACGTCATCCGTGACATCACCTTGTAGAAGCTATAAGCTTCCATTTTTGATATTTTGGTCTTCGGACAAACTTTTGTAAAAACAACAAACTATTTTGACCGTTATATATACATGGCTTCTACCGGCTTACTTTACATTGTGTGAATTTTAATGTGTTCGATTTATAAATGATTCAAATGCCTATTCAATACATAATTAGCTAATGCATCTGTTAATGTATTAAGACTTCTAGGAATATGCTGATATTCAATGTGATCAAAATATCGTTCCAAGAGGCGAATTCGCAAATATACTCTTAATAAAGTAGGACTTCGAATGGACTAGACATTACTTAGCTGTAGTACCACAAGCTGCGAGTCGAGTCGCACAACCAAATGACGAATTCCAAGCGAGATAGCATCAACTAATAATTCAACAACGATGCTATACTTGGCAATGTTGTTGGTGGCATGGCCAAGACATAAACCTCGTAAAGATATAAGTTCATTGGTTGGGGCATAGATTGCCCACGCAACGGAAGCTAAGTTCCTAGTACTACGGCTAGCACCATCAGCGAAGCCAATATAGGGTACCGAAGACTCCGACATCTCACAATCAAACACAACGTCACATAAGGGCACAAACTAGATAATGTCAAAAGAAAACTAAAGTAACACACGCAAATTATGATACATAAAATACAAGTATTTGTGCACAAATGAATTATGCATAATACTTCTTCAAGTACAACCCATTCCTGGGTTCACTCAAAGGTATACCATCATAATCAACTAGCTCATATGCTCCTTTTTCCAACAATCGACTAACAATGTAAGGACCACGCCACATAGGTTCTAATTTCCTGTCTCCTAAGACATCTTTATCCTGTTCATACATAAGAACAAGATCACCTTCAGAGAAAACACAAGGCTTGACATGCTTTTCATACTGTGCCTTTACACGTTTCTGCTGGGCTTCTATCACGAGAGTGGCGTCACGTCGAGTTTCATATAATCGCATCAAATACAATAAAGGCTCTTCTTCAGCGGAAGTATTAGGTAAGAGTTCGACAGCTAGCTTCAGAGAAGGTATCTCACATTCTATTGGGAGAATGGATTCCACGCCATAGACTAATCGAAAGGGTGTAAACCCAGTAGCGGATTTGACCGATGTCCGATATGCCCACAATGCTGAAAACAACATCGTGTGCCAACTTGTCTTATGAATTCCTATCATCCGTCGAAGCATTGTTATAAGAACTTTGTTGATCGCTTCGACCTGGCCATTATCTTATGGATAATAGGGTGTTGAGTTATCATGACGAAGACCCAACTTTTTCGTGAGTTCAGACATCATAAAATTCCTAAAATGACTACCGTGATCAGTAACGATAACTTGGGGCACACCAAAACGAGCTATAATGTGGTTAAAAAGAAATAACGCTGCAGTCTTTCCAGTATTATCGAAGGTCAGCATCGCCTCAGCCCATTTAGTAAAATAATCAACTGCTACAATGATGTAACCATGCCCCCCGACCGAGTGAGGGTGACATGTCATAAAATCAATGCCCCATTTTGCAAAAGGACCAACTGAGACCACAGGATGAAGGGGAGAAGGATGCGACCAGATCTTCTGATTGTAGGTCTGGCAGGCATGACACTTTTGAACAACAGTAATGTAGTCATTGAACAAGGAAGGCCAAAATATCCCGCGCGTAAGATCTTTTGGGCAGTAGCATACCCAGACATATGACCACCACATGCTCCAGAGTGGCAATCATTTAGATCTTTCTCGGCTTCATCAAAAGTCAAACAACGTCGAAACACAGAGTCAATTCCCCGACGGTAAAGAGTATCCCCGAGGATAATGTATTAACGTGCTTGATAACGAACACGACGTCGTTCATTAGTAGACAAAGAAGACCAGAAAGTCTGGGTCTAGAGATATATAATGATATCTCCATACCAAAGATCATCAATGCTTATGAGGAAAAGAGATTCATCAGGCAATGAATCTACTGCTACATTTTCCGTGGTAGAGTGGGGGAAATCACATATTAGTTCAGCGAAAACCAAGGATTTCTTAGACGTGGCGCGATCGAATTCCAAGTCGAACTCCTGGAGAATGAAAATCCATTTGGAGTACTTGCCCCCTAGCAATTGATGAGTCAAGATATGTTGCATAGGGTTGCAATGCGAAATCACTGTAGTTTTCCTGGAAAGAATATAAAGTCGAAAGCGTTGGACATCTTGAACGGAAGCCAAGGCCCGTTTTTCAACATTTTGGTACTTGATTTCCGTTGATGATAGATTTCTACTCAAGTAATAAATAACATCTTCATCATGTGCATCATCCTCTTGAACGAGAACCATGCCGATGGTATACTTTGAGGTAGCAAGATAAAGAAAGTAATCACGACTATAATCTGGAGGAAAGAGAAGCGGAGCTCGTGTGAGGGACAATTTCAAAGCTTCAAAAGAATTGTTGGCAATAAAATCCCAAACGAACTCAGAATCTTTCTTTAATAGCCGGGTGAAACCACGAGTAATCTCGGCGTAATTCGGAATGAAACGACGAATAAAGTTTGCTTTCCCCTGCAAACTTTGTAGCTGGCACAGTGAGGAAGGAGGAGGAAGATTAAGAATTGCCTCGACCTTGATAGGATCTACCTGAATCCCTTGACGTGAAACAATGAAACCGAGAAGACGGTCCGATTCTACGCAAAAAATGCACTTATGAGGATTTAAGAGAATGCGATAGAACCAACAACAAACGAAAATTGCTCGGAGATGAGTGGGGTGATCGACTTGGCGTAAAGAATGAGCTGGAAAATCATCCAAATAAGGTTGGACGATATTCTTTATATCGTGAAACGCATAAGACATAGCACGTTGAAACGTCGCGCCCACGTTCTTAAGACCAAAGGGAAGTTTCCTATAGGCGAAAGTACCCCAGGGACAAATAAAAGTGGTTTTATGTTGGTCCTCAGGAGCGATGTTAATCTGATTATAGCCAGAGAATCCATCCATGAGAGAAAAGATTTCACTGCCGACACAGTCATCAATGATCTGGTCGACGAAAGGGGTTGGAAACTTGTCCTTCAGATAGAATTTGTTAATATCCCTATAATCAACACACACACGAATACTGCCACCTTTCTTATCAATCGGTACAGGGTTGGAAACCCATTCTATCAGAGCCATGGGATAAATAAAACCGGCTTTGAGAAGTTTTTCAACCTCAAGCTTGATAGCGACCGCTTTGCGTGGATGGACTGGATGTAGGCGCTACCAGACTGGTTTAGCTCCGGGGTATGTCTTAATCTCATGTACAACAATAGCAGGGTCGATACCTGGCATCTCTTTGTAACTCCAAGCGAAGATATCACAAAATTCTTTAAACAGGGAAGTATAGGCGACAATCTTGTCTGGAGAACACGAAGCTCCAATGTGAACATTTTCAACTATCCCAGGTTTAACTGATATGTCAATCGGAATGGTGGGAGAAATATTATTGAGGTTTCCTTCGGCAAACACATCTTGTGTAGATTCGGGAACGGTTGATATGACCACAACGGTTGACAGAGTCGAAATCCGTTGGTAGTTCTCTAGAGTGTGTTGTTCCAGAAACAGTATGGAACGATGATGTCCATCGTCCAAAGGGGTGTCCTCCATAACGGAAATGATCATCTCATCAATGGGAAATATGACACGGAAAGGATCGGGAGACAACTCATCTAAAGAAAACGTAGAAGGTGTTGCCGATTGAATCGTGTGATAAGCAGACTCAACCGGACTTAACGGCATGACCTCGCCGAAACGAGTATGATCTCCAGGATCAAGGACTATCCAAGGGTCAGAAGACACAGGAAGTTCATGAGGTACAGTGGAAATCATATTAATAGAAGCAACTGACGAGCGTGGAATATCAGGTGGTGGTGGTATGGAAAAAGTACCCATTAATGAAGAGTCTTTTAAAAAACCGACACCAACATTCTCGTAACCCGGTGGGGTTTTAGCTATAAACGACACGTTTCCAGTACGCGTATCATAGTTAAAGAAGGCAAGTTGGTCAACAGTAACTACCTTTCCTTGGTGAGGAAAACGTACTACACGGAAAAGTGTTGACACAACAACACGCATGGAATCAACCCAACTACGACCAAGGAGAAGATTATAATCTAAGGGAGCGTCGAAAATTTCCACTTCAACTTGGACTATCTTACCTTCTAGAGTAACGGGTAGCAATGGAAGAATGCCGTAAGGCTTAAAACCAGAGCCATTAAAGGCTTTCAAAGTATTTTGTGATTCGGTTAAAGGAGGAGAGTCAATGGCTTTCCAACAAGCAAGAGACATTACACACGTAGAAGCACCCTCATCTATAATAGTTCGACAAATATTCTTGTCGGCAACAACAACTTATATTTGAAACGCAAGCTGAGGGGGTAACCTTGGAATATGGTCTTCCAAATCAAAGACTATCAAATTCGTATATGTAGGATCAATTCCACCTATAACTTTCAACAGAGCCCTTCATTGTGCAGGACAAGACTGAAGGACTTCAAGGTCAGACATCGCTGAAGGTGCTTGGGCCAGATCTTCGACAATGCTATAGTTCTGGGCTGCACGAGCATGAGGATTGAAAGTCGATTTCTTAATGACACCTTTCGGGGGTGGTCGCAGAACTGTGTCAAGGCTCGGTCGTTCGAGATGAAGAGGACCATTCGTAGGTGGAGTCGGTGGAGAGGGCTGGACCAAAGTAGGAGGTGAATCATCAACCTTGTCCTTAGATGGAGTATAGTCTTTGGCTTTAGTCGCGAGTGCAACGTTATTCTTCTTAGAATCACCAGTACACATCAAAACATATGATGTCATAGAAGTAGAGGGTTGGTCATGGATGACCAACTGAGCCTATTGTTGAGACGGGAAGGGTTGGGACAAGACAGCCGACGTAGAAGGTTTGGGCGTTCCTTGAAGGAACTTAGTAACTTCGGCACGTCGTGGACAATCCTTCGTGTAGTGATTGTGACCACAGATAAGGAAAGGGTAGAGTGGTTTGCGCTTATCGCGATCTTCAACAGGGGTATTTTTTGGCTGCTCTGTTTGATTATTGTTTTTACCCTCCTTATTCTTGCCTCTCCCTTTCTTAGATTTATTCTTACCGGTCGGGGTAGATTGAACAATGTTCACTTCAGAAGTTTTACCGGCAGGAGGAGAAGGAGACAGAGCATTTTGAACATTAGAAGATGTAGATTTAGGGGTTGTACTTGAAACAAAGTGTGAGTGGGTATGAGTGGTACCAATCACACCATCCGCTGCATGTGAGGTAGCTGGAGTAGTCGAAGTGCTGGAAGTACCAGGACGAGGTAATTCATGTAGCAAGTTGTAAAGTGTTCCCGTTTGCGAATAAACGAGATAAAGATATTGAGCCTGACTAATCGCCTGCTCCTTTGTATCAACACCGCCCATAGCAATGTCTTTACCAATTTTGTTCACGAAGGATTTCGTAAACCATTCAGCCAGTAACTGATCAAGGAGTTCGAGTTTAATGAGACGTCATCTCCTTCACCACTCATGAATATGATCCGATATATGAGTTCCTTTAGTTTGTTTGAAGTAATTCAAAATCTCAGTCCCAGTATCATAACGGATCGGTAACTGCTAATGTGTAAGAAAATCCATAGCTAGGGTGTTGAAATCAGAAAAGAAACCTCGTGGCAATTCAATATACCACTTTGCAGCAGCACCAGTAAGGGTTCGTTGAAAAAGACGAAGACGAATGGAGTCATCCATCAACGAGTTTGATGAACACCATAAATGAAAAGTCATGACATGATTATTTGGGTCCTCCCCCACCTTGCTGTCGAATTTCGGAATATCCGATGGAAGCTTGGTAGGAATAGTAGGCCATTAGGGAGAGTGACGAATAGGATCATTGAGAATCCTAGACAAGTCTGGAAAATCCAAAGTAGCAAGAAAAGGTAACTGTCGATTTACTTGCGGGTACTGATGACTTTGGGGTGGAAGCCCTGTCGGTAAACCAATAGGACCGTAAGCAGTCTGCCCATAGAGAGAAGACCCTGTCTGATTCAGTGGTGGCTGGATAGGATAGTAACCCTAAGGATTGTGACCTTGAGTTTGAGTAGGGACCTGAGGTTGAGTAGTTTGACCCGAACCCCAAATAGGATTAGTTATACTTGGATATGGTTGACCTACAGTAGGGACAGTTTGCTGCCCCCCAGTACTTTGAGGAAAGTTTTGTAGAAGGTGATTCCAATACTGGGCCAAGTCAGGAGGTATATTTTGTCCAAAAGGTGAGGTTGGTCCCCCTATGGTAGCTATGGTTCCACATGGAAGTTGTGTGCCAACCGTAGGTTGTGTAGTAACTGTGTTTAGTCCAGGAAAAGGAAAAGGAACCGTACCACTCTGTCCACCAACAGGAATCTACAAGTTGGGAGCAACAGTCGGGATAGTGCCACTAGGATTAGGAATGCCAGAAGGAAAAGGTGGGAGTGTCGGGATGAAACTGGGAATAGGATTCCCAGGACCTGGAGAACGGCCTGGGGTTTGCAGAGGTGTTGTAGTGGAAGAATTCAACAAAACAGTCAACGCATGATAGCCGGGGGGTAAATTCGGGTTGACCTCAGGTATTCTCTGGGTATTGATAGGAGAAAGAGTAGCTGCGGTAAGTCCGTTTTGGACACTCGTAGTATTTGCGAGATGGGCCATCTCGGGAGGGAGAACAAAATGATAAGTGGTAGTCTCTGGTGTAGTTTCTGTCTCAGAAGACACTGGAGGGTTGATTTTGTAGACTGGAGGTGACTCAATACCAAACAATACTCGTCGGAAATCACCTGACCAAAAAGGATCTTGGCCTACTACACCGGAAGAAGGCCCAACGGTTGATTCATAAGATGTAACAACGGCTTCGCCAGAAGAATTTGATTCCACAAAAGGTCGTTCACCATGACAAATGCGATAGTCCTCTCTAGTGTTGGTAATTCAAAAATCTTCTAGAGAGTCAGTTCGTTCTATCTGTGGAGGTGGTGTGGTAACAACTGGAACGTCACTTGTTTCCCTGTGTGGTGGAGTAACCATCGGGACTTTAGTCTGATGGGGAGAACCCTCAGGTGTATCGGTAGGTGATGGTTGAGAAGTGTCCAGATGCTCTGGAGATAAACCTTTCATTCTATGTGAACGCCGAGGGGGAGAAATTGTAAATAAGTGACAAGCTCCGTGAAGAAATTCTTATGGTCAACTTCGATAAAAAAACAACACACACTAGTAAAGAAAATCTAGGAAGCAATCACCAAGCAAAAAATACCTTTTAATTTAGAAGCCACTAGTTGGTGATGAAATCCAACGTCGCAACAACGAGACGAGAATGGGCGGGGCTAGGATGGAAAAGTTACGTTGACGACCTGCTTAACGGACTTACACCCTGGTGCAAGCTCCCACACATAATCGTGGGTATACCCTCCAAGGATCTCGAGTGAGTTTGATCAACGTCGATTCCAGGTACTGTGAAGACTTTTCCCCTCCACAGTCACCTTGGGTAAGAACCTAGAGAGATAGGCCACTAAGGTCACCACAAACAACAATACAGTTTGGGGGAACAGTCGTCAGTCCGATCCACACGCAAGGGCAGGGTATCTAGCCCGAAATCA
>JZKD02S1342681.1:126504-142900 GCA_000966675.3 Picea glauca
AAACTATAACGCACAATTTCCTTTCAAATGTCTATGCAAACAATCATTAATCAAATGAAAATTCTCTATGTGTCTTTTTCAATACTTCAACAATCTCTAAAATTTGATTTTTCAAATGTTTTCTAAATGACAAAAGCAATTTCTTGAAAGAAAACTTGTTGTTCACTTTCCAAGAAGAACTCTTACTATGCCAATGAGAAATTGAAAATCAAATCAATGAACAAGTGAATAACAACCCAATCAACTCTTTCAATGAAAGAAAAAACAAAGAGCAAACCTATCAGTCTTCTCAATGCAAAGCGAAAAATGACTTTTCAAACTATGAGCAAATGAGAAAAACCAAGCACTTAACTCTCAACCAATCACTGGTTCTCAATCAATCAGACACACTCAGCTCTTGAAAGCAGAGAGAATGAATTTGCCAATAAGAGTCAAGAAAAGAAAGTCAAGCTACAAAGGACAAGAAAAACCTTGAAACCCTAAAACTGTTCAAGCATGCAAACCAAAGCAAGAGCTATATCAATCCATGATCCAATAAGCCTATCAGAGGTGAAACAACTGATCTGAGCAGTCAAAACTCAATTTCAAAATTTTCAAAAATCTTGAGGCAAGCAGTGGTACACAGTGCGAGAAGCTAAGATTCTCGCAGGCAACCTTGTAGCAAGGTGCGAGGTGTTCGCACTGGACCCTATGTGCAGGGTGTGAACCTGACCCGTTCTCGCAGGCTGCAGTTAGACACAGTGCGAGAACTTCTGAACATGACAATTTTTTTGAAGAATGGAGTAAAATTGAAACAGGCTTCTGAACCCAGAAGGTCTCTTAGGGTATCCTGAGGACTCAGAGACTGACAAAACAAGAGAAATATGAAACTAGAGAAAATGGCCACACAAAAATACAAAAAGCCACCAAAAAATGGGATTGTTCCCCAGTGGAGTCACCAATTTTGTTTCAGGATTAATCCGTAAGTGCGGACACAAACCGATCTCCTTAGATCCACCTTGATCTAGAACAAAGCAGGACAGAATAATACTCTTTCCCTAGATTTAGACTAATGAATGGACTAGGAGGGAAGAATCATGAACATACCTTGTGATCGCTTCCTTAGGTCTCTATTGTCCAGCTTCGCTCCAATGCTCTTGTACCGTCAAGATCACAACAGTACAAACCAATCAAAGTGAAGACAATTCAATACATTCAATATCTAATCTATACATATGATCAAGGAGTTATGTAATAAAGTGACATCAGCTTTATGGGAAAATGACATATTCTTGTATTAGATTTATAGAAAGTAAGACTTACAACCTGAGCCTTGATGTTGTAGATCTCCTTTCAATGGCTCCTAGCTCTGACACACACACTTTCTCATGCATGAAGAAGATCAACCACTTTTGATAACCTTGCTGGTGTTCCTAGCTACTGTAGCATCAGTCCTTCATACAATCTTCCACTAATTCTCCAATAAATCTCTTGCTAATTTGCTTGCTTAACCATATCCATGAGAATCCCATCAATTTATAAGAGAGAATGGATTAGTTACTTAGATAGGAAAGATCCCAAGATATCAGGAAAGCCAGTACTTAGATGATCATTCAAACACCAACTCATCCTTCTAGAAGATTCCCTTCTAGAAGGTTCGAGAATTTATCTTTTTCCTTCCTTTAGAAGATGT
Organism: Picea glauca; assembly: GCA_000966675.3. Lineage (NCBI taxonomy): Eukaryota > Viridiplantae > Streptophyta > Pinopsida > Pinales > Pinaceae > Picea > Picea glauca. The sequence continues at coordinate 128,177 of JZKD02S1342681.1, forward strand.
TTTCACCCTGATGGTTAGGTACAGTGCGAAATTCTCGCACCCTAGCTTAATGCAGCCTACGAGAATCATGCATTCTCGCAGGCAAGTATATAGGTATCCTGCAAACCTCTCTTAAAAATGTGATTTCTGGAAAAAGACAAAGGTAACTTTTCTCAGGAAAGAGTTCTAGTAAAGAGCTTGAGTTCTCCATCATCATTACATCAGCATGACAACCAAAATTATGGATAAGAGCTTCTACAGATGGGAGGTTCGCCCCATCCCCTCATTTACTCTTGAGGAGCTTCCCCACCTACCATCCGGGCGGGTAATTCATTTCGGGGTCTGAGAGTGAGCTTTGGTTTTACCGAGCACGTACAAACCAATACGGTTTTGGTTTGGTGGAAGTTAACGCAGCCACTCCCGTCCCCTTCCACCACCTCTCATCAGCGATCGTGGTCTCTTTTCAGCACATTCCCCTCTCAGCAGTCATGCAACCTATATTCATACATCATTTACATTCCTCAGACCTTTTATACTAAGGTCCATTAAATCAAACATTCACAATCTGTGAGTTTTCCATAGTCTTTGGCCAGTATAGTTATTTTTACAAACTGGGGGAAACAGGGTGTTACAGTCTGTTTGAGGCAATGGAAGGTGAATCAATTCAGAGGCCAGGGGAGGATTTTAAAGAGGCATGGACGTGATGGAGAAGGGGCTTGGTTTAGGATAGAGGAAAGTTTGGTTCATCGCAAGAGAAGGTACTGGTTAACAGTAAATAGAGAGATTGTAAAGAAAACATTTGAAGAAGAAAATATCGTGAATGAATTGCATGAAAGGAAGGCTAGAATAAAGTCTCAACACACTGATTTAGGAGCAATCCTCTATTAATGATTTCGCTTCTCTAGAAGTAGAACAAATTACAAGAGTTTCTTACTATCTAACCATTCGATTGTGATGTTATGTAACATTTTTATTTTTCTTTGAATCAATAAAATCAAAGTTGTATTATGATGGTGTTTCAGTATTAAGTTTATTAAGGGCTCTCCTTACTGTTTTTGCAATAATATATTTTTTCTTTTTCTTTTACGCTATGTATTTTTTAGCAAGGTGCATGTTGTAACTATTTGTATGTTTGAGTTTGGATACCTCCTTGCATCAGGTGGTATCAGAGCAAGTACAGTCTTGTATGATTGCGTGAGTATTCCTATAATGGGTAAATAATACCCTGATTCTGGTGGTGTTTCAACCAAAGTGCTGAAGAACAAGTAGGTGTATCAACATCTGGATTGGGGTTATGGATGGTAGTTAGGATTCGACCTACCAGGAGAACTAGAATAATTATGCCCAAAGTGAGAGGAGCAACACATGGAGGTGAAAGAAATCAAGAACTTGAAAAATTACGAGGAAGAATAGAGGAATCAGAACATAGAAGAGATGAAGATGTTGAGACATATTTTTACTTTGAAGATGAGAGTGAGATTGAACATATTATTGAGGATGTAGACCCATCAGATCATTTGATATCCTATCTGAGTAACATAGGCAATGCGAAGGTCGAGGTTTCGTGCTATAATGGAAGCTTGAAGGATGAAACTATTGTAGAATGGATAAGAGAGATCGGAAGGTATTTTTAATATGATAATGTATGGGATCTAGATCAGGTTCGATTTTCTATCACAAAGTTGAAAGGACATGCTTCCCTTTGGTGGGACATACTGCAAAAATATAGAGTTGATAATATGCGGGAAACGATAAAGACTTGGAAGAATATGCAGAGTGAAATAAAAGAAAAGTTTTTTCATGTAGATTATCACTAGAATTTATGTAGACAAGTGTAGAATCTGAGGAAAAAATATTGTTAAGCCCTAAATAGTGGCACATTACCCCTTAATTGGGGCATATTACATTATTAATGTTACTTTATTTATGTCAACTTAGGTCCATTAGTTGTAATTGTTCCTCCTAGTCTCCTATATATACCAAGGATACATTTTTATTTGGAATCATCTTGTATTTGGACATTTATGTGGTGTATAAGGAGGTTTCCCCCTCGAAAAGGCTTATTATCTGAATTTCTCTCTTTTTCAAGGTGTTGATTACTTATTCTGAGTTTTTTCTATGATATAATGATATTTGGTTCTTAACATATGGTATCAGAGAGTTCTTAACATATTTGGTTCACGAGTACACCCAGTTTTCCATGTTTCATGCTTAAAGAAGGTTATAGGTGACAAGATCCTAGTTCAAACTATATTTCCAGAACTTGATGAGGAAGGACAAATCATATTGGAGCCTAAATCCATCACTGACACAAGAATTTGCTAGCTGAAGAATAGATCCATTTCAGGCTATCTCATTAAATGGAGGAAACTATCGACTGAATATTCCACTTGGGAAGACGAGTCTTGTATACAGAAGCATCTAGAGTTACTCAAGCATTGCAGACAACACCTGTCTCAAGGGGAGGTGCATGTTAAGCCCTAAATAGTGGAACATTACACCTTAATTGGGGCATATTACATTAGTAATGTTACTTTATTTATGTCAGCTTGGGTCCATTAGTTGTAATTGTACCTCCTAGTATCCTATATATACCAAGAAGACATTTTCATTTGGAATCATCTTGTATTTGGACATTTATGTGGTGTATAAGGACATTTCCCCCTCGAAGAGGCTTATTATCTGGATTTGTCTCTTTTTCAAGGACTTGAGTACTTATTCTGAGGTTTTTCTATGCTATAGTGATATTTGGTTCTTAACAAAGATACTCATGTGTGTGAGTACACTGAAGAGTTCTTCAGGCTGTCACTCAAATCTAGTATTAAGGAGATAGAGTATCAATGTGTGGCTAGATATGTGAATGGACTAAAGCATACAATCCATGATGAAATGAGCACGCATTATTTTTGTAGTGTAGATTAATATTATCAAATTTCTCTGAAGGTTGAGGAGAAAGTTGACAAGAAAACCCAACAGAATTTAAGCGGAAGAGGTACACGAGGAAGAGGCAAAAAAAACATTGCTAAAGAAAATGAAAAATAAGAGGAATCGAAAAGTAACCAATGTACTAGAGGAAATGGAGCTGGTAGAGGTAGAGGATTCGAAAGAGGAAAGGGAAAGTTTGTAATTACTTGTTATAGATGTGGAGTTGAAGGTCACAAAGCCTCAGAATGTCCAAAAAAGTAAGGTCCCAGTTAAAAAGATGATGCTAGAATGTAGGTTACCATGGAAGGTGATGCATCAATGGTTGGATAATATGTGGTTGTGCTTCCACAAAAACAAGGTGATAAATTGATGTTTCAAAGAATTTTACTTAAACCGGAACATAAGTTAATAGAAGAACTTGAACGGAGGAAAAGAGTGTTCAAGACAAGATGTAAAGTTGAAGGAAAATGTTGTAACTTGATTATTGATGGAGGAAGTACAAAAAACTTGATTTATACTGAGGCCAAGAAGAAACTAAATTTGAAATGTGAAACACATCCCAATCCTTATCGAGTTTCATGGTTGCAGAAAGGCCAACAAGTGATAGTGATTGAACAATGTTTGTTAAAATTTCATATTGGAGATTTTAAAGAGAAAGTGTTATGTGACATAGTAGAAATGGGTGCATTCCATATTCTTCTTGTGAGACCATGGATGTCTGATCGAAACGTTTTCCATGATGGCAGGGAAAATTCATATAATTTGTTTCAAAATGGACAACGTTATAAGTTGACACCAATGCATGAAAATTGTGGGAGTAGTAACAACAATTGCAACAAATACGTGAAGATCAGTAATAGATGCATTATGTTGTGTTCAACTAAGGAGTTCCCGAAGGAGAATAAACAAAATGGGTATTTTTTGGATGTACTTCCAAAGAAGGTTGAAGAGGTTAAAAAGGGGAGTTCTATACCAACATAAATCCAACGCATGTTGGAAGACTTGAAAGAAATTTTTGCATAGGGATTACCCACAGGGTTACATCCTTTGCGTACTATATCACATCAAATTGATTTGATTCTAGGATCGAGTTTACCAAATAAAGTTTTTTATCGAATGGCTCCATAAGAAAGTGAATAGGTGAATCAATAGTTGCAAGAATTGTTTGACCGAGGGTTGATTCATGAGAGATTGTGCCCTTGCGCAATACCAATAGTATTGACTCCCAAGAAGATAGGGGAATGGTGAATGTGTACTGATTCACGTGCTATAAAAAAATCACTATCAAGTAACGATTTTTCATTTCCCAGAATGGATGACCTTATGGATTCCCTAAGTGGTTCGAAATATTTTACTAAAATTGATTTGAAGAGTGATTATCACCAAATTTGAATCAGATAAGGTAAGGAATGGAAGACTGCATTCAAGACGAAAGATGGATTGTTTGAATGGTTAGTGATTATGTTCGTACTAACCAATGCACCCAACACATTCATGAGATTGATGAACAAAGTCTTCAAGCCATTTTTAGGTAAGTTAGTGGTTGTATATTTGGATGCTATACTGATTTTTAGCAAGAGTATAACAAGACATGTTGAGCATGTAATGGAAGTAATACACTTCTTGAAGGAAGAGAAACTATTGATAAACATGAAGAAGTGTACATTCATGGAGCGAGAATTGGTGTACCTGGGTTTCGTGGTTTCAAAAGGACATAAAATGGACCCTCAGAAAGTGAAGGCTATTATCGAATGGACAACACCAAGATGAACATTTGATGTGAGGAGATTCCATGGATTGGCAGGATTCTACGGAAAATTCATTAGGAACTTTAGCCAAATATGTGTGCATCTTACAGACTGTATGAAGAAAGGAGTGTTCTAGTGGATTGTAGCAGCAAAGAAGTCATTTGAGAATTGAAGAAGAGAGTAACATCACATCTAGTATTGGCATTGCCATATTTTAACAAAGTGTATAAGGTTGATTGTGATGATAGTGGAACATCAATTGGAGCAATTCTAAATCAATAAGGCAGAGCCATTGCATTTTTCAGCCATAATTTGAATGATTCCATAAAGAATGACTCTATTTATGATCAAGAATTTTATGCTATTTTGTAAGCGTTGAAGAAATGGAGACATTATCTACTGGCGAAGGAGTTTGTCTTGTTCACAGATCACAAACCTATGTAGTACATTAACAAACAAGGTAATTTGAATCAAAATCATACTAAATGGTTATAATTCTTGCAAAGTTATTCTTTTGTGCTGAAACATAGGTCTGGGAAGCCTAATAAGGTAGTTGATGCATGAAATTGGAGGACAACATTACTCAATACCATGCCAGTAGAAGTGGTAAGTTGAATTGTCTAAAGACATTATATGAACAAGATACAGATTTCTCATAATCTTGGAAGGTGTGTAAGGAGCCTTGGAGTTTAGATAGAATACCGTATCTGGACTACCATATCCAAGAAGCTTTTTTGTTTAAAAACTAGCAATTGTATATTACCAGAAGTTCCATATGGTTGGATCTCATTAAGGAATTGCATAGTGGTGGTTTAGGAGGACATTTTGGGATTGATAAGACCAAGACCTTGGTGAAGGAGAGATATTTTCCGCCCAACATTAATAAATATGTCCTAAAGTTTTTTTAAGGTTGTAGGATATGTCAACTAGCAAAAGGAAAAAGTCAAAACACAAGACTCTATAATCCATTTCCAGTACCCAAAGGAACTTGGGAGGATATCAATCTGGATTTTATCTTAGGATTCCCTATGACACAGAGAAAACATGACTCGACAATGGTAGTTGTGGATATATTTTAAATAATGGCACACGTCATAGCATGTAAGAATACTAGTGATGCTAATGAAGTAGATGAACTATTTTTCAAAGAGGTGGTTAGATTGCATGGATTACCACAGAGCATCACTTCATATCGAGATACAAGATTCCTTGGGAATTTTTGGAGGACACTCTAAAAAATGTTAAACTCATATTTTTTTATACAGTTTGGCATATCATCCTCAAATGAATGGTCAAACAGAAGTAGTGAATAGGAGTCTAGGAAATTTGTTGAGAAGTTTAACTGGAGAGAATCCTAGTCAATGGGATTTGGCATTAACCCAAGCCGAGTTCACATATAATGATTCAGTGAATAGATCTACGGGAAAGAGACCATTTAATATTGTTTATGGATGATCGCCAAAAGGTTTGGTATATTTGGTTGCATTGACAGATTTTGAAGGAAAGAGGAGTTCTAATGCGAATGTGTTTGTGGAGAGTATGCATGAATCATAAAAGAATGTAAAGAAGAAATTGTAGACCAATGATGACAGTTATAAACAAAGAGTAGATAAGAAGAGGAGACAAAATCCATTCCAAGAGGGTGAGTTGGTCATGGATGACTTGAGGAAGGAGCGATTTCCTCGAGGAATATATAATAAACTCAAGTACAAGAGGATAGGTCCATGACAAATTTTGAAAAAGATCTCTGATAATGCTTATCGGTTGGAACTTCCAGAGAAGTTTGACATATCTACCACATTCAATGTTGCTTACCTCTATGAGTTTCATGAAGGAGACAAAAAGGAAAATGAAGGTACCCTCAGCGAATAGGAACAACACCAACCAATCAAGTCAGAGGAGCATATTGAAGAAATTCTTTCTACACGATTTGGTAAGAAGACTCGTCGGAAAGAGTACATGGAATATTTAATCAAGTGGAAGAATCGAGGGGAATAAGATGCATCGTGGGTGGACGAAGATAAGTTAGCATGTGTGCATAACTCTTCACCTTAGAAATTATTTTCACATGAGTTGTATATCATTTTTTTATTACTAGGGGTGTCTGATGTAGGAGCATCCTTGGGCTCAGATAATGCGCATCACCCAAAAATATTTCTATTATGCAAATTAGGCAATACGTCGAATAAGGACTGTGTTAGTCGGTCATTTTATTTAGTCAGTTTTCTATGAATTCCAACAAATGTTAGTCATGTATCTAGTCTTGTGTATGTTGAAACTTGTGCTGAAACTCATGTTGAAACTCATGTTGAAACACATGTTGAAAATCCTGTAGAATATGGATTTCATTGAAAAATTGAATTTCCTCCTACGATAATGTTGTTATGATGCTTGTTGAATTTCCATGTTGGAATTAACACATGTTGAGTCTTAACCATAGTTAGGTCAAGGATCTAGCACTGAAAAGGAAGATCATTAATGCCAAGAAGGAGGCTAATTACCAAGGTGGTTTTGGTAAGTATTTGTTTGAGTAAATGGAAGGTGAATCGATTCAGAGGCGAGGAGAGGAGTTTAAAGAGGCATGGAAGTGATGGAGAAGGGGCTTGGATTAGGAAAAAGGAAATGTTGGTTCATCGTAAAATAAGGGATTGGTTAACATTAAGTAGAGATATTGTGAAGAATGCATTTGAAGAAGAAAATCTCATGAATGAACTGTGTGATGGGAAGGATGGAACAAAATATCAATTCACTAATTCAGGAGAAATCATCTCTTAATGATTTTTCTTTTGTTACAATAGTGCAGATTACCAGAGATTCTTATTATCTAACCATTCCATTGTGATGTTATGTAACCTTCTTATTTTTCTTTGAATCAATAAAATCAAAGTTGCATTCCGCTAGTGTTTCAGTATTAAGTTTTTTAAAGTCTCTCCTTACTATTTTGGCAATAGTATCTTTGTTTTTTATTTTCTGTTGTGTATTTTATAGAAGTGTGTGTGATGTAAATATTTGTGTGTTTCATTTTCGATACCTCCCTACATGAATGAAAATGAGGTACTCTCCAGCTGAGTATCCCACGTAGCTTCTACAATGCCCTCCAACTACATTATTTCAATATGATTATTAATGTCCTCTCTTAGCTTGGGAAATGTATTGAAATAGGTGGACAGACTATGGATCCAAGAACTGAAAATATCTCCATTCATTTGGCTCGAGAATTTGGAAAATTGGAAGCACATATCGAGTGACATGGATTGTTGTTTCCCTCTGGCCAACAATTTCTGAATAGGCCACTTAGTTTACCTATTCAAAGGCCATTCATACCTCCAACACACCTTTTCTTCCCATTGCATCTTCAATACTAGAAACTCCATCTTTGCCCTGATGTCCTTGAGCTCTTTGTCTATTTCTTCTTTTCTTTTTTGCGGACAGACCTCCCGTTGAATATGTTCATGACTTCCAATGGAAATATTGCTTCACCTACAACCCACCTAGTTGTTTATCCCCTGTTGCACACCTTGCAACAACTTCAATAGAGTATCATACTCTGTCTCCCTTGCTTACAGAAACCAATTCTACATTAGCTCTGATACTCTTGGTATTAGAGTATCTTCTTTATCTCCTTCTTTCCACCTAAAAATAAAATCAGGCTCTAATACCACTTAATGAAGCAACCAACCCCTCTCCTCCCTCCTAAGGGGTTGCTCAACCTCCTGGTATAGGATCGCTCAAGTCTTTGAACCGAATGGATCGTCGGGCTCCTAATGGAACCAAGTTAACATGACATAGGCCCTTCACCTTCTCAGCGCAGGTTGTGTGGCACCCATGGACCCTCTCCTTAGCGCTTTTCAATATTAACGCTAATGGAATCTATCTCTCTATGCAAGGATCCATCCTCAATATGACCATGAACGAAAACTATGGGATAGATCCCTTCGTGACCCCTTTCTTTGGGACTTTCTCGAACTTCTTACTCCCTTTTTCCAGATTCTCGAATCTATGAATTTTCCACGACCAAATCTACATTCCACGTTCCCCTTACGATTAATGGCTGAGAACAAATCGTGAGTTTGGAATTCACGATTCCTATACTCTCTCAACTCTTCTCCTCCCAATTTGTGAATCAACGAAGCGATGATTTCTTGCCATGCTTCCTTTCTCAATGGAAAACTAGAATTGCTTCGAGTCCCAGCTCTTCGGGTATTCTCTCCTTGAATTTTATTCCGAAGGGTTCTCCCCCCCGAAACGCATAGATCTCCACCACGCGTCCTCCTATATCCAACAATCCAGAATTACTCCGCGCTTCTCCCTTCGTGAAGTTTGAATCTCTCTCCTTGCAATTCTTCCAAAGTCTGAGTCCTCGAACTCCCGGATCTTCTTCCACCTATCCCCTCCAACGATGGATGATTTTGTGGTCTTCAGAACTTCAAAAATTCCTCGACCCCTTTTCACACTTACTGCAAACTCCTCCTTCAAGGATTAGCTATTCTCAAACTCCTTTTGCACTCCCTGGAAAGTTCCATGCAGACTCTTCTGCGACTTTGCTCGTCTTGAAATCCTTCAAGGTTCTCCGTTCCTCTACGTCCTTTAGTGAATGTTCTCTTGCCCTCCTGGCAGCTTAACACCTTCCTCCAGAGATTTGTAATATGAACTTACAATATATTTGGCACACTCCTTGTGCTCAACTCAGTTCTTCGATGACTTCTCACTTATCCTTACAAAATGTTTTAAGTAATCACCTTTCCTTTGTCGATGCACTCTTGCAAATCCTTCCTTCTTGAGAATGTTCATCAATCCTGGCATTCTCTTAAGGATTCCAACACTTCCAAATGTGTTTCTCTCGAAATCCCTCATACTTTCTCTATTCCCTCCTTGTAGAGTCTTTCAGAGTGTTCAGTAACTCTGAACTTTGCTTCCTCCCACACAGTCTTTCTTTCCAAGGTACCCAACCACCTTGAAATTTCTTCCCAAGTCTGTGAATTATCCTGGTATTCCCTCCTGACAACTTCTCTTCTAACTCCACTAAGTTTAGACACACACTCCTTTCATAGGCTCATAGATTTTCCTCACTCTGTCGTGCACTCCTTGCACTTATCCTAGAGAACCAGGCCTAATTCAACACACTTACAGATAGAAAAATGTATCTCTATCCCTGCAGACGATTTCTAACATTCATATACAAATCAAATTCATACAAATGACATTCATAACACAACATCCATTACACATAAATTGATAACAGGAAAAACTTTCATTTTCTATTAATGGTAGAACATAAAATTACAGATCTTTGAGTCTGGACTGCGACTGAGTCTCGACTCTCATCAACCTCGCTAACTTGGCTTACAATGATTTTTCATCAAGCTCCAACAACTTCTATCAGACATACAATACAAATATTTATACAAGAGGGGCTCAACGAGCTTCCCTCCAAGATAAACTAGTGGTGTCAAATCACCATTCAAAATGCTTGTCTAATGGGAAAATTGCAATGATGGAAATTTTCTCCAAATCGGATGCAGATCCCTCCTACCATCAACCACTTAATGGCGACCTTATCTCCATCTTGTGTGAAGGAACAACTTGGCTCTTCCATCTTGTCATCATTAAATGCATGGATCACGCTTTTGATTCTTGAGGAAAAATGAGAGGGTGATGCCTCTCCCTTCCTTGAATGTGCACCATGCATCTAAATCGACTGGCATGAGCTGAGGTGGAGCGATGCTCCTGCATCAAACTTTTACATTGCTATTTTTATTTTTTAGTTTCTTGATGCTATGGATATAGTCTAGGGATGGTTTTAATGACATAAATTAAAATGTGGCAGAGAGAACATATGTTGAAAGATATAAGTCTAGGGAGTAGTGCATTATTTACCATGTACGATAAATAAATGGTGTTTTTAGGTTAGATGCATTTTCATATAGTCCTGGGGATTGCTTAGTTGATGCATTCCACAACCTATTTCATTTGATCCATTTTCATTTTATCATCATATAAACTTCTATAGTTCATATATACAAGGGTCATCTCAATTTTGAAGTGTTGTGACTCGTGATTCAGAAGTGTTCCATTTTTGTTCTTACGCAAATCTATGTCAGAAAGTAAGAAATCTCGTGGATTGCATATTATTTTTTTCATGTTGGGATGGTATTTTAGAATGAATAGTTTTTATTTCTTGTTTAATTGTTGTAAATAGGACGGGGATTAGAAAATATGGAAACTCATGAATGAAATTCTGTTTAATTTATCGCCATAATGTTTATTATATATTTATTTAAATTGGGCAATAGATTGGTTTAATTATTCTTTAAGAAGTAGAACAATTTTCATGTAACTCATGTTTTCAAAGTATATGCAATAGTTGTTGAACATGTTGAAGGTGTTCATATAGTATCTTTCTTTTAACCAATGGTCTACGATATTAATTTTTGTTTCATAGACAAGTGCAACAATTTTCTCTCCTTTGTGTTTAATAGTGTATGATTCATGCATAGTGTATCTACTATGTTTTATTGGAGTTTTCTTTGGTGTTTTATTTAACCATTTTGTATGTCATTGTATGAAAAATGTATGTCCCGATAGTGTTCTCCCATTTTCATTTACATTTGAAGATGTAGACAATTGCATTTTCAAAAGATATATGTTAATGTCACAAATCATATGCAATTCATGGAAGAAAATGGATCATACTAAGATTTCAATGCATCTATGTTTCTATTGTCTAAAAAAACAAAGAAATGATCTATTAATCCATTTCTCAATTCAATGGAAGAGTAATATAAATGCAAGGGGATGTGGAATGCATCGAATAAACAATGTGTAGGACTATATGAAAAATGCATCGAATCTAAAAAGATGATGGATATGTAACAGATGGTCAATACTAACATGTACAATGCACTTATTCTTCTGTGTAGATCCTTTTTCTTTTATCATTTATCTGCAATCCACACAAATATATATTTTTCATTGTGCACAAGTGTTTATCAGGAACAGTCGACATCTCGTCTATTTTCAACCATTGTGTGGAGAATTCATAGTAATCCTCTCGCACCCCTGCATTCCAATCCTTATGCAAGTCTACACTTGTAATAATTCTGCACCATGGATTGTGACAAGCCATGTGATTTGTATGATGAATAAGTCATTTATGGCATGTTGATTTTCTCGAATTTACGAGGAAAGGTCAGGAATTTATAACTAATGCAAAGGAAATGTCCCTCTTTTGTATGTGATGGATAATAGTTTCTATTTATCAATATCCATATTCTAAACGTAATTCATGTCTGTGGAATTTTTTTATAGTAAATATGGGTCATGCATTTGGCCTTGATGCAATTCGATCTTTAGAACGTATTTATGTTTGCAAAATTTATGAGTCAAAATTCTTTTTTACTCGGGAAATTTTCAGGTTGTGTGGAGGATTTTTCTATGAACATATCTAGGCACTTAGTGCAGTTATTTCTTCCAGACTCCGCAGAGGTATATGACTAGCACAACTAACACTAAGTGTATTTTCAACACTTGTGTGGAGAATTCAAACCAATTATCGTAGTGAACTTCTGCACCTACACACGTATAATAGTTTCGCACCATGTATTGTGAGAATCTATGTAATTTTCACAATATCTGAGTCATTTATAGAAGGTTGAATTGCTCGGTCGACAATGATTTAGAACTAACAAAAATAAAATGTCACTCTTTTCTATGTGTTGGCTAGTGGCTTATATTTATAATTATGCATATTTTGAGGGTAATTCATGTGTGTAATGGACATTTTAGTAAATATGCATCATGAACTTGAGATTAAAGAAATTTGAGATATGTACTATATTTATGTTTCAAAAATTTCCTGGTCAAAAGAATTGTTTATTTTAGCTATTTTGTAGGATCTGTGGTGGATTTTTCTACAACCATATCTCTACACTACACATATATATGTGTTTTGCACCTTTGCACTTGGAAAAGGTATGTCACCCTTATAGGGAACACTTAGTCTATTTTCAAGCGTTTTGTAGAGGATCTATAACAATCATTCTTCCCAGCTCTCGTGCTTCCACACATCCACATTTGCAATAGTTTTTTACCATGCGTTGTGACAAGATACATAATTTGGATGATGAAAAATTCATTTATAGCACATTTATTTGCTCGTATGTAGCAAGAAATGGCATATATTTCTAGAACTAATGAAAAGTAAATGTTTCACTTTTCTATGGAATTCCTAGTGGTTTCTACTTATGATTATGCATGTTCTGAATGTAGTTGATGTGTGTGGAAATTGGTTTTTAGTAAATACAAATCATTCACTTCACCTTAAATCACTTCGATCTCTATGATTTATTTATATTTTGAAAATTTTGTAGTGAAAATCCTTTTTACTTAGCTATTTTCATGTTCCGTGGAATCTTTTTCTATTACCATATATCCATGCTCTGTAGAAGCATATTCCTCACAAAGATAATTCTAACTCTATTTTAAATCCTCATGTGGAGAATTCATACTTTCAAGCCTTGCATCAGTAATTAATACAACTTATCCTCCAACATTCTTGCACATCAGTACCTCAACAATTCTATAGTCTGTACAACTATATCATCCACACCTCTCCACTCTAGATAGGTATATGCCTCACAAAGACAACACTTGGTGTATTTTCAAACCTTGTGTGGAGAACTCATATGACTAATCATCCTGTACTAATGCATTTTCACACCTCTGCACTTCCAATAGTTCCACATAAGGGATTGTGACAATAAAATGTCTCACCTAACTTTGAGCTACTAAATGGTTTCTATTTATGATTACCCCTATTTGAAAGGTAACTGATATATGTGGAAAATACATTTTAGTAGAATCACATCATGCTCTTGGATTTAGGGAGATATCATCTCCGTGATCTATTTACCTTTCGACAATTTCCTAGTCAAAAGCCTTTTTAGTTAGTCATTTTTTAGGTTGGAAGGAAGATTTTTCTATAGCCATGTCAATGGCACTCTGCACAACTACATCTCCCACACAATGAACACTTGGTCTATTCTCAACCCACGTGCACAAAATTCATAACACTTAGCCTTCCACACTTGGGAAACAATAGTTGTTGGACATGATGAAAGTGTTAATCTATTATCTTGTTTTTATCCAACGGTCAGCCATGTTAGTTTATGTATTTGGAAAACATGTAGAGGTAATAATGTTTAGGATACTCTTTAAATAATTTTAGTTTATAAATTAAAAGATACATTTTAAGTGGGACTGAAATGAGGATTTAATATGCATTGAATATTTAGGATTAAATTGTTCCTACAATACTTGACTACCTCTAAGCAATTAAAGAATAATGAATCCTTAGATACAAATAACTATACCTTGGATATGAGATGAAAATGTTTGTGAAATCCAAGTTAGAGATTCAAGTGTTAGGGGTACAACTTTAAAGTAATTTGTGAGTCTAATTTGAAGAAAAATCGTTTAATCTGATGGGGTTTTTATGCATAGTGTTATGTTAATTTTAGTACTTTCTGGCTAGAGGACTTGAGGGATAGATTCTCTACTTCGTACTAAGTTGAACTTCTTGTTAGTCTTTATAATAAAAAAAAATTATGATCTTTCTCAATACATGTGACTGTTCCTTAAATGATTGCTTATTCATAGTAGGTTTTTCTGTTGTGCTTGAAGACTTTATGATGAGTATGGTCGCTAATTTTAGTCTTGAATTTTAAAAATAGGATAGTGGTTAAGGGAATTAGATATCTCCTTGTTCCTAAGAATAGTCACCAATCTTGATACCTTTAATGGTCAAAATCAATCGAATAAATCATCGACTTGAGCGCTGATTATGTGTCTTGGAGGTCCTAACCTTGCAAGTAGGTTGGGCAGGTAGACATATTGGTTCTCTTTATGTGATGCAAATAATATTTTAGTTATAATTATGTTGAATTTTATTGTTTTCGTGTTGTGATGTAGATGAGAAAAGAATATGTATTATTGAAGTATGTTAATGTCTCCCATCACTTATTCTGAATGGTGATTTAATATATATATATATATATATATATATATATATATA
>JZKD02S1342681.1:143028-164074 GCA_000966675.3 Picea glauca
GAAAAAATGGGTCTGTATTTCTCAACGCTCTGGTGTGGTCCCTATAAAGAGTTCACTACACAACTTGTCAAGATTTACAATGAGATCATGAGGAAAGGAGAGGCCTTTGATATTGTGTTTGTCCACCTTGACCACGTGGAAGAAAACTTTAAAAAGTATCATGAAAGTAGGCCATGGATGGCTCTGCCATTTGGAGATAGTAATCAATGTGAAATGTCTCGACAAATTCATGTTCACTCTATCGCGATCTTGATCGTTATAGGGCCAGATGGGAAGATGTTACAAATAGAAGTAGTGTAATTGATATGAGAACATGGAATCTAAGATTACCCATTTACTAAGGAAATAATGAAGGATATTTAAGATGAAGAGAAAAAAATACTATGAGCACAAACCCTAGAGTACCTCTTGGTTTCTCATGAAGGTGATTTTGTGATATATTTTGATGATGGGGATAGTGTTAGAAGTGTAGAGATTCCATTACCAATTTCTAAATTTGTGGGAAAGACAATTGTTTTATTTATTTATTTATCACTCAATAATACGATTCTTACTTTTAGTTCACTTTGTAGCTTATTTGAGTATACAAGGAGCTGAAGGAAAGAGGAGAAGAGTTTGAGGTTTTTTTAATCGGTGATAAAGGGGCTACAATTGTTTTTAAATCTTTTGAATGTGATACCAGGCACTGCTTTCCATGGTTGGGTTTCCATTTACAAAATAAAACTAAGGATATATTTCATCTTTTCCATGTTAAATATATCCCAAAATTGATTTTTTTTGGTCCACATGGAAATTGTTTTACAGATGATGATGACAGGATCCAATTCGAGGATGGGGACTTTGTTGTTTTCTATAAAGTTGAAGGTATGAGTGAGATCAGTGATGGAAAGAAAAGAAAAATAATAAATTTTATACCATATTCTTTCTATCTACAGGAAGACAACGATAATTTTGGATGCTATGAGATGGGTAGCATAGTCACTCAGGTTAAGAAACCCAATCTCTTAAATTTTAAGCCACTGAAGGAAGGACTTGAAAATCTTGGCGATTTTATTCTCAACGATTTATTCAAGCTTGATCACCCTACAATTATACACTTGTATTTCTAATCACTAGATAAATTTGTTCATCAATTTGGGAATTTCCTGCATGATGCTTTGGAGGAATATGTCAATATATTTATTGATGTGGCAAAGGATTTAAATGATAGTGAAAGTTTCCTAATTAGGTTGGATGTCAATTCCATTGATGAAAATGTAAATGTGTTCAAGAATTTTGCAAGTGGTTCTCATGCAATGTTGAATCCCATGGAAGTTGTGTTTAGTGGAATCATTGGGAAGGTAATTGTGAAAGCCTATTCTGGAAAGTTTTATTCAAATTTCTAGTTCTTTTGTTTCAATTCATTGGAATATATTCCTATAGAACACCTTGCACCAGAGGATGTGAGGCCTATGAATTGTCATTATGATGCCCAATTTTTTCTATCTGGAAAAGAGATGCATAAAATGCAGGAAGATGTGAAATTATTTATTGTGGGGGTTGGTGCTCTAAGATGTGAGATTCTAAAGAACTTATCCCTCATGGGATATTTTAGCACTGAGAGTCACCCTCAGACTAATAGAGGATAAGCCCAATACCCATACAAATGTAAAAGATAAGTTTTGTTTTGAATAGGTGGATCAACAAGATGGAGAAATAAAGGGAGAGGGCAACAAACTACAGTTCAGTAGGCTACACCAATGGGCAATGGAGTCATAAAAATTCTACTCATTGAAGGAACTAAAGCTACTCAACAAAAAATAAGATTATATGTTGATATATGGAAGAATGAAGAAGGAAAACATAATATAGAATGTTCACTAAACAAATATCCTCTCGGTTTAATAAATCAAAAAATACTTGAATAAAACAATGACTGATGGGAAAAAATACAACATATCTTTTGTTGCTTAGGGATCCATAAATCATTGGCAGGCTTTGATCCTGAAATCTACAATATATTCAAATAAGAATATATATAAAACAAAATAATTACAATCTTAAATCATATATCTCATGAGTCTCCAATAGCAGTAATGATTACAATCATAAAATTCCCTCAGGCTTACAAATGAACACATCAGGGAAATTTCTTGCTCCTACTCTCTCTAGCCTCTCTTGGCTCATGAATCCAACCCTTCTCCAAGATATCCCTCCTTCATTAAACAAAAAAAAAAATCAAAATATCCATAGAAATTCGAATCCCATCTCTTTCATTGGATTCTAGGCCTTGGAGATAGGTGGCGACAGTCAAAAGAGACAAAAATCCAACAAACTGCTAATTTTCAGGAATTTGTTGGAAGTTTTTAATGAATTGTTTCCAACTCACTGCATGAGGTCTTAATGGAGATAAAACTTAGGTGAACATGTCTCTTGACATATAACTGATCCATGATAATTCATTTTAACCCTCCTTGACAACTGACAACCTCCAAACAAGGGGAATATCCAATCAACTATGCAAAACAAAGAATTTGCAACACATTTCGCAACACACTGGTGTTTTAATTGTTTCTCTCAAATTAAAAACTGGGTCAGAATGAAATTTGGTCATCAAGTCAACAGGGATATCATCTTCATCCACAAAAAAAATTAGATAAACCCAGTTCGTCGTTTTGGTTTTATGATCAAATTTGTAACAGTAGCTGCTACCGGAAATTTAGTAGTGCATTCCATAGTGCCCTCCTATAAAACTGATATGCAGATTCCATAATTCCTTTCTTGTGTCTGGATAGGTGATTATGTAGTGCCTATGGTAGCACAACTATGAAATTTTTTTTTTAGACTATTCTGTAGCGTCAGACGCTACAAAATCTCTGTGTTTTTCTTTGTTATGCAATGAATCCTCAAAAACACAAAAAATCTTAGTAGATGGCCTATGAGCCTGTAAATGCCTCCAGTAGGTGAAAATATAATATTTCCCTGAACACTTAAAAATTCAAGGATGATCACCTTCAAAATTTAGATCCTTTTAGCCACTTCATCATCATTTGCAAGGTCATCACCATTTTAATAAGCAAGGCTCTTCAACATTTCAATGTAGACAGACTTTAGATTTGAAATAACCATTGAAACTGTAAAGGGAAAGAGTTGATGCAGGTTATATTATTAGAGGATAACAATGTTGAGTTTAATGTACAAGTTCACAACACCAAATATGGGATTTGCAACCTAATTCGTATCAAATTATGTAGCATAAAGATCAAGGGTCAAGAAAGAGATAGGTGCAATGGCTTTGGCATCAATATGGGCTCAATTGTAGTAAAAGAAGATGAAAATACTGCAGTTAGCCGATAATTGGTGATAGAAAAGGTAAAAGGGGCAGGTTGGTAATGTGGACCCTCAATTTGCAACGTCCAAGAGGGGAAACACAAGAACATCCTTAATATGATCTTCAACAGAGCTCTAAAAACTCAAGGTGTTTCTGGACACCATGGATTAACAATAGATATGCTTCTGATTGTATAGAACCACCTGCAACACCTCTAACCTTCAATTCTCCTCTGCTAGCCAATCTGCAACAGATTCCACAACGCCTATCCAGACTTAGGAGTTTTTGCAACGCCAAACTAGGAGAAAATTTGAAATCTTTGAGAAAACAATTAGACATCCTTAAATGACTAAATCCCAAATTATTTCCTTTGAATCATGGATGTTGAAAACAATGAGATCGACGGACACAAGCCTCATAGGTGAAATAATGGAAGAGGTGACATGAGGGTGATGGTGGCATAAGGGTGATGGTGATGACATATAATCTTGTGATGGGATGAAGACATAAACCAAATATATGAGGCAACATCAACCTTAAGTTATTTGTGCTAAGACCTAAGAACACCATAAGGAGGAGATCAAATGTAAAAATTAAACAAGACTAAGGATAAGAAATAAAAAATACAAGGATGAATGACCCATAACAACTACATGTAACCCTTAACAACTACATGTGATAACAGTAGCCTCCTCTGGGAGACAAGGAAATATGACTACAATGGATGATGATTTTATTGAGAAAAGTAATATTAGCAGACAATTCCTCTCTCGGGATTGGAATATTTGGCAGGAAAAGTCAAAAGTGGAAGCATTAGAAGCCACTGCAATCAACCCATGTTTATAGGTTGAAACAATGCAAGATCGTGTGAGCCCAGATACACAACATGTCTTTGGAGATTCCTTATAGAACAACTAGGTTGATGTTGTTTTAAATTCTTTGGACAATGCCAATGCGAGGATGTATGTAGATTCAAGGTGTGTTTACTTCTAGAAGCCATTGCTAGAATATGGAACTTTGGGAACCAAGTGAAAAACACAAATGGTTGTCCATCACTTGATTGAGAACTGTGGAGTATCACGAGATCCCCCTGAAAAGAAGGAACCCATGTGTACGCTTCACTCATTTCCATATAATATTCACCACTGTCTCATGTGGGAAAGGTCCAAATTTCAAGGTCTCTTAGAGAAGAATCCAGCTGAAGCAAATGATTTTATTTCCAAATTAGAGGATTGCATTGCATCAATCAAGTCTACAGGAGATGCTCAGGCCTGACAAATTATGAAGTTTGTTGTGATTGTTTGGTTTCAGAGAGATTATCACATTTGAATATTGCCTCTCTTGGGATAAAATAGAGTTTGAGGATAATGATTGTTTATTGAAGGTGGATGAAGTTTTGAAACGTGAGGACATAAGTTCTCATTATTTACACTCAATCAACCAACAAAATCTATTGGACATTGTGAAAAATGAACTACTGTAATATAGGAAAGACAACCTTTCAAGGATGTGCAAGGTATTTTGTAGAGTACCTAATGACCTGGAAACATGATTTGTCTTTACCTATGCTTCGAGGACGAAAGTTATTTTTAAGAGGGATGACTTGTAATATACCTTGTGTATATTGTAATGCCATTAATTATTAATTAAATCATTAACACAATAATTATTACATTTAATGTAAAGTCACGTCTTTTTAAACAAAAATATGTGACTCTACTCATATACATGTATTTATACACATTGTTGTACATTTAAATACACAATGAATAATAAATTTATTAAATATTAAATATATATTTTATATATATCAAGTATTAAGCTTCCATTCTGTGTAAAGCTTCCATTCTTTGTAAACATAAGAAATGTATATTTGTGTGAGCACACCCTAGGTAATGCAATGTGAATGAATTTTATGAATGAATACATCAATACCTTTGGTACGTAAGTATCATATCTCTCTGAAAATTTCATAATCGATTTAGAAAATGTGTTTCTCCCTGATAACATTCGGTGCAAGGTTGGCATGAGTGAGAGCTTGATCCAAACCCTCCACATTAAACATAGAAAGGAGTCATTACATTTTGAAATTAAAATCAAGTGTATAGAAGAGATTGAAAATATGTTGTAGAGTCTAATCTCGTTACCTGGAACGTGGCTACGAAACCCATGTAAGGGTTTCGACCTCTCCTTGTTAATGATAAAAGACTCACGTACAATACTCACATAGTATTTTTACATTACTAAACCATTTAGCACGAAATTAAATATATTAATAGATTAAGAGTAATACTGGAAGGGTTGCGAAACACTTACCTTGCCAATGCTTTTGTAGAAGCACCCTGGCATTACTTTAACGTTTGGTAATCCCTGTATATGGGAGAGACTTCGAACCAAGTATATTTTTCATTTGCACCATTAGAGTGAGTGTAAGATGTGAGTAATAATAGTTTGATAATCTCTCAGCTAAACAAATAAAGGATTAAGAATAAAAACCCCATGATATAGTCCAAGCAAAGTTTTACCTAGAATCTCCATGATTTTAACCCGAGAACCTAATGTAGGGGAGGGAAGCGTAGCTAACACTATGTTTTCTACTTCCAAATGGATTCATATGGATAAGAATGAAGTCTCGCACAACCCAAGAAATTATGGAAGACATACAAGTTTTAATGGAAGGTAGGCTATAATTAATGGTGGCAATCTCCAAGGATGAGTGAACTCGAGATAACCTAACTTGGAATTAATTACACTATTGGTAAAGCATGTGCACACTGGTCACATGAATTTCCACAAAGATAGTGTAGGTTGGTCAGACGATATTCCATTGATCTTCAATGAATTTCGTGTGCCACCATGTCTCATGTATAGTTGGAACAAATACTTTAGGTATCGATCCACTTCTTTTATGGTTTATTAACTTTATGATGGGATTTTTGTTATGTTTAAAGGTTTGTTGTTTCTGGAAACAAACTACTATGTAATAAAGGTTAATTGAATTGCAAAGAAATTCAATATGAATATGCATAATTCCTATTAGTATTATTATCAGTAAATGAAAAAACATTAAGACAGTTAACTAGATATTTAGGAAATCATAAGATAGGTAGTCATATATATGCTAGGATTGAAACTAAAATAATATATAGATAAATCTATGAAGTTAGTTAGTAGATTAAGATATAAATGTTAAGGGTCGAAGGCAAGGATTGTCATATCGAAGTATATTCTACAGGTAGTAGGAATTGAGAGAACATATTATAAGGGTTTCCCCGTTGTTGTAACAAGTCAAACAAGTATAAACGTAATAAAATGAATTATAAATGATGAACATTTCCATTGATGAACAGTGGTTGCAATATCAACAAGTTTGATGGGACGATAATTTTGATTGAATATGGAGATATTGATTTTTCCACCTGTCACAAAGGGGGTTAAGAAAAATTAATGAGTAATATGAGTTTGTAAAATATATAATGAAAATATAACGAGTGTAACAACATTAATTACATGACTCCCATGAAAATAAGAAACAATATTATTAAAAAACAATTTTTGTGTTTGGTGATGTTGCAAATGGTATCGGAGCATGGTTAAGACACTATGACATTTTTTTTCAAAACAAATAGAAATTGTTGCACTATTAGATTATGCAATAATTGAAGAATTTTTAAAAAGAAAATCTTAACGCAAAATATGCTTTTCACTTATCATAAATAACAAACAAACAATATGGCTGACAAAACTAGAAAAAACAACACCATGCGGACGAGAGATGTATGTAGAGTTGAATAGCGAACAAACTAAAAAAATTCACTAAGATTGCATGAAACCATGAGAAGCATAAAGGTAGAATTAAAGAGTATTGAAGTGGATAATGAAAATTTGTTGAAAGCTAGTAGGGATCAAGAGGAACTAAATGCGATCCTACTCAAGAACATGGCTAAGATTAAGCCGTGACGTCTCTAATGATGAATCTCATAAGAGAAAGGAAGAACCAATGTTTAGTGATAAAACAACATTAATGACTAATGAAAGTAGCAAGGATAGTTATGAGGACAACACACTAAAGAAGAAACCACATAAAATCAAGAAAAGAAAATGGCATAGTAATGAATTAACTGTTGAATTTAAAAAGATCATACCACCCAACTTTGATGGTGAATCCGAAGAAGGAGTTGAAGCTTGTACCCTAAACATGGGGAAATGTTTTCAGATCTATAATTATCTAGGGAATTTGAGGTCTAGACTAGATCTGTACTAGATGAATGGTAAAGATTCCATATGGTGGCAATAGACAAAAACAATAAACAAATTTAGGAGCAGTGAACTCACTTGGAAGATATTTAAAAAGTACTTCAAACAAAAATACTTAAGAGAAAGATATTTTGACGAAAAGGTTAAGGAGTTTCATGACCTTATATTAGGACAAATGACAATTGAAGATTTTTTTACCAAGTTTGTAAATATGATGAGGTACACACCTTACCTTAGAGAAGAAAAAGAAAAGGTACTTCAGTTTGTGAGTTTTTTACCTCAAGAATATAATGAAACAATTGAGTTCCTTAATCCTAAGAAAATGGATGAGGTACTAAGACACACTAAATTGTGTTATACTCAATTTAAACAAAGGTCCGAAAATATGAAATCATGGTAGAATAGGAACAAAGATAACAAATTTGACCCTAGAAAGAAAAAATTAAGCATCCCTGTCATACATCACATAGTGCATCGGTTACATGGAACATGTTTAGTGGTGAGCAACAATGTGTATCAGTTCAGAATAGTAGTCAACCAACAAATTTAGTGAAAAAACCAGTTAGACCACCATTACAGTGTTTGGGTTGCAATGAACCTCATATATATAAAGATTGTCCTCTAAATAAGAACATAAATTTGACAATGCATACCATTAAGGAAGAAGCAACAATTAATCTTATGGTACAGTGTAATCATAAGATGAATGCATCTTTGGAGAATCGACAAGTTGATCATCAATCTTCCATGGTAGAAATTGAAGGTATGATCAATCGAAAATCTGTATCTATTTTAATTGACCATGGTGCAAAATTAAGTTATATGATTTTCCTACTATAGTGAAAGATTGTAAATTGTATAAATTTAAGCATAAGAAAACTTATTTAGTACTATTATCTACTGGTACAAAACGAAAGGTTGTAGAACATGTCAAATGATGTATAGTAACTACGGAAAAGATGAAAACTAAAGTAGACTTGAATGCATTACCTTTGGGATCCTATGATTTACTCATTAGCATGGATTTCCTTAAAAAACACACAGTTGTTTTGAACTGTCGAAATAAAACTTTTGACTGTTTAGATGAACTTGGACAAAGAAAAATTATTAAGGGAATACCTTGTGGTGTGTCAGTAAGGGAAATTTTTTCTTTACAGTTGAAAATAAATGCAATAAAGGGTTGTGAAATTTATGTTGTTCATATAAACGAAAATCAAGATAAAATGGTTGATAATTTGTTGATTGACGATCCTATATTGCGCGAATTTCAAGATGTATTTTCAGAAGAAATTATAGGACTACCACCTAGAAGGGACATAGATTTTACCATAGATATAGTACCAAGATCAATAACGATGTCTAAAGAACCCTACATAATGAGTGTTCCTAAGTTAACTGAACTAAATATGCAGCTTAAATAGATGTTGGATAAATAGTACATTAGACCAAGTGTGTCTCCATGGGGAGCACCAATCATGTTTTTTAAAAAGAAATATGGAACTTTTAGGCTTCATATTGACTACCGACAACTGAGCAAAATGAAATCAAGAATATGTATCATTTACCCTATATTGATGATTTATTTCACTAGGTTGGAGAGGCAAAAATATTTTCAAAAACAGATATAAGGCCAGGATACCATCAGGTTAGGATCAAATATGAAGAAATTCATAAGAATTCTTTTAGAACCAGGTACAGAACTATGAGTTCGAAGTGGTACCCTTTGGTCTCACCAATGCACCTGCAACATTTATGTGTCTAATGAACAATGTGTTAAGGAAATATTTTGATAAGTTTATGATTGTTATCATAGATGATATATTGATCTACTCAAATGCTAGAGAAGAGCACACAAAACATCTAAGGTTGGTTTTGTAAACATTAAGTGAACATCAATTATATGCAAAATTCAATAAACGTGAATTCTATCAGAGTAAAGTGCAATACTTAGGACATGTGATTTCAGGAGGATTCTAGTTGACCCTAAAAAGGTCAAATCCATATTAGATTGGCTAGTTCTGAAAGATGTCTCAGATGTACGATCCTTTATGGGTATTAATGGATACTATCGAAGTTTTATTGTGTGATTTTCATAATTGGCATATCCAATCACCTCTTTATAGAAAAAAGGAATTAGATTAAGTGGAGTGAAACATGTCAGGAACTTTTTGATAAATTGAAACAATTTTTAACCACTGCACCCATTTTAAGGGTATTAAATCTATATAAAGACTTTGTAGTGTGTAAAAATGCATCAAAGGAAAGACTGGGGGAGTGTTGATGCAAGATGGGTATGTAATTGCATATGAATCAATGAAGCTGAAGTCTCGTGAAGAAAATTATGCCCCGCATGATCTAGAATTTACTGCTACTGTACATGCTATAAACATGTGGCGACATTATCTGTTATGAAAGAATTTTTTATGGAAAATAGACAATGTTAGTCTTAAACACTTTTTTGATCAAAAGAACCTAAATTTCATACAAGATAGATGCTTCGATTTCCAAAGTGATTTTGAATTTGATAGAGAACACATTAAAGGGAAGGGAAAAAATGTAGTAGATGCACTCAATAGGAATTTAAATGCATTTTTCAGTCTGATTTAAAACAAAAAATTGAAACAACAACAAGATTGAGGAATACAAAAAAATTCGTGAAAATTGTCAAAATGATCCTCTAACTAACAAATATTCAAAAAATAGTTGCAGCACAGAAGGTTTAATCCTGTATAAGAACATAGTTTATGTTCCATACAATGTAGAACTGGAAAACTTAATAGTAGAAAAAGTCCACAAGAAACCATATCCAGGCCATCCTGGTTATCAAAAAACCATAATAGCTCTAAAGAAAGAACATTTTTGGCCAAGAATGAAAACATATGTAGTTGAATAGCTTGCTATGTGTTTAGAGTGCCAATAGGTTAAGGCTGAGCACCATCACCTGACTGGATTACTGCAGCCTATACCCATTCCAGAATGGAAATGGGAAGTAATCAATACAGATTTCATCACTAGATTGCCTATAACTAAGAAGAATAATTATTCCATTATGGTTGTGATTGAAAAACTTACAAAATCAACACAATTTATTTTGGTAAAATCTACTTACAAGGCTATAAATATTGCAGAGAATTTTATGAAATAAATTTTCAGGATGCACGGTTTACCTAAAACAATCATTTCTGATAGAGATACAAAGTTCACTTCCAATTTTTGGAAGACCTTGTTCATTGGATTAGATACCCAATTGATTTTTATCACCTCTTATCACCCTCAGACTCATGGACAAACCAAAAGGACTAACCACATTTTTGAGGATATGTTGCAAATGTATGTTATGAACTTCCCAACAAAATGGCAGGATTAGCTTCATTTGGTTGAATTCACATACAACAATGGTTATGAATGATCTTTAAAGATGATTCCTTTTGAATTGTTTTATGGAAGAATGTGTAGAACACCTATGAGTTGGGACAATCTCATTGACAAGATCATTTTAGGGCCAGACATGTTAAAAGATATGGAAATGATAGTTCAAAAAGAAAAACAAAACTTGAAAGGTGCACAATACAGACACAAAAATTATTCATATTTTAAAAGGACACACTCATAATTTATTATTGGAGATCATGTCTACATAAAAGTGAAACCTATAATCAATTCTCTTAAACTGGGAAAAACTCTAAATTGTCACCACGATATTGTGAGCCTTTTGAGGTGATGGCAAAAGTAGGACCAATAGCCTACCAACTTTCACTGCCAACCAATCTGAAAGTACATAATGTATTCCATGTTTCATTATTAAATAAATATATACATGACATGTATCGTATTTTGAATTACAATGTGATCTAGGTGGAACCAAAAGGTGATCTCCAGGTGGAACCACTACACATTCTTGACAGGAAGGAAACTCTACTGTGGAACAGATCCATCTCCTAGGTAAAAGTGAAGTGGAAGAAATTTAGTCCTAAGGAGGCCACTTGGGAAATGGAGGAATCTATGAGGAAAGATTATCCATTTCTATTCCAGAATTGAGATGCAAGGATGGAACACCGATGACGGTGTTCATTTCAAGGGGGGAAGGATGTAATATCCCTCAATTTTTTAATGATTTTTTGATAATTGTAATTATTGGATTCTTATGTTGAGAAAGACTTTAGTAAACATTTTGGTTATCATAAACACTTGATGATGAGAAACATGTATTTAAATATTAGTTTAATTTTATTTTAAAATTACTTGAGACAACTTGATGAGAGAACCGAGCTATAAGAAGAGAAATTCTTTATTCCATGGGAAAAGTGAAAAATGGATAAAAACCATGAGGGTAAAAGTTAATGTTTTCCATGAGGACAAGTGTAAACCTAATCCCAATTATATCGAAGGTTGAGGAACAATTTATAAAGAACTTAGGCCAAGACTACCAATAGTTAGGGAATAGGATAACTTAAAAAAGAAAGACCTCTAGGCATTCTATTATATTCCTGGAGACAAGAGGGAAGACAAGTATGGTGTAGGAAGGATGTTGTTGAGTACTTGTGCAGAGTTTGAAAATTTATGGTTCTGAGAAAGAATAAAGTTTTGGAAATTACCAAGTCAAACAAGTCAAACAATTATAAACATAATAAAATGAATTAGCAATTACCTGATGAACCTTGCCATTGCTGAATAGCGGTTGCAATATAAACAAGTTTGATGGGACAAGAATTGTTCTTGAATATGAAGATCTTGATTTTTCCACCTATAATAAAGGGGGTTAATAAAAATTAATGAGTAGTATGAGTTTGTAAAATATTTAAACCAAATCTAATGAGTGTAACAAAATTAATTACATGACTCACATAAAAATAGGAAACCATATTATTAGTTTTTGTTTTCGGTGTTTGGTGATGTTACATGTATCTCTATTCATGTGGATCATATCTACCCAAGTCTATCGTTATTATCATATTTTTTTTTTTCTTCTATACTTGTTTCTATTACCCTTTGGACTAAAATGATCTCTCGGTGAAATTCCTTCTTCACCCTTACGAAGATATCTTAAGAAAAAGTGATTATTTTCTCTCTCTATGAGTCACTAACTCCAATATATCTTATCCCTTTATATGATATCTATATGAAATTCATTCTTCATTCTTGTCGAGATCCTCTTGAGTCAAAATCCTTTGTGTCTCAAGCACACAACAAATTTCTTAATTGGTTTATAGATATGTAGAGATCTCCTTGTAGATTTGACATATCTATTGGAAACTGTTGTGGATATGAAATTGTTCTCATTCTTAGAGTGCACGCTCTAATACCATGTCAAAATTATCTCTAATCTCTAGAACATGGATACTTTAATACCTTGTGTATTTCCTAATTGATAAATAAATTAGAACACACAAAATTAAATATACTCGCTGGAAATAAAAACAAAGGAATAAAAAACTTGAAACAAAACTTCACATGACACAAAGAAATTATTCCCATGAAACATATTTTTCATCAAAATCAATCCAATATTACAAGGGTCCCCTTACCAGGAAAATGGCCCATTAAGGATAAAATATAAATTACAACAAACCTAGAAACTTAGGCCCTGATGGAGCCCTTTAGTGCATTACCCCTCGATGGCCTAGTATGATCTATACATGCCCAGTCTCAGCTATGCATTGCATACGTACACTCCCTCACAATATTTCTTGAGCATAAGTACATGCCATGTACGACTTGTATGATGCATATGCACGTACCTTATACAATCTTTATGACACATATGTACATGCCCTCTACAACCTGTATAACACATACACACATTCCTAGTACTACCTATACAACGTTGATCTACATATTTGTGTGTCCTCTACCTGTAGAAATACTTGTTGTCGATGAACTACCCATATATATGTCATTCAAATTCTAACTCCAGGGTTTTTTGATCTTGTTGAACACCTTTTCACTTTCCTCCTTTCATCGTGATTTCTAGATGAAAGTCCTTCTTCACCTTTGTTCAAATCCCCTTGAATCACAATCCTTCGTGACTCAAGCACTTGAGAAAAAATCCTTCTATCAGTGAGTCACGGTACTTTGTGTCTCAAGCACTTGAGCAAAATTCCTTCTTTACTCCCATATTGATGGAATACTTTCTCCTTCACATTGTTTTGATTTTCTAATCTTGTGTTTTGACCGAATCAAACATAACCCTAATATCCAAAGTGATTAACGATAGAGATCAGATCTCATATCACTTGAGATTAATGACTAAGATTCATTTAATTCACTACTGATAATAACTTTAGCATTTCATTAAATTAAACTCACTTTAATTACAAAAGAACTGTAAACTTTAATAAATCCTCTAATTAAAGTAAATTATTGAGATAGAAGGATTTGAATGATTTCCACACATCTAGACACTTAGACATGTGTGCAAGTACCTGTCCAATGATACAAATATCAACACGTAGTACCCATCATGCCACTCGACCAATATCTTTAACCTCTTATGTCATATATATAATTAGGGATTATATATAAGGGGATGGAGATTATACCTTGTAGAAGTGAATCTTGGAAAAAGATTATATCTATCTTTTCAACAATAAACCCCTAGACCAAGATATTTCACCTCTTATGATAGATATAGATCTAGGGATTATATCTAAGGAGATGGAGATTGTACCTTCTAGGAGTGAGTCTTGAACAAAAAATTGATATATCCTTTCAAAAAGAAACCCATTGTACATTATTTTGTCTGTCTTTATGTATTTTTATTTTGATGGTCTAACATTTAGCAACTTCCAATTATAAATCACTTCTTCAACTATTTGACATCAAGGGTCCTAGATATAAATGTCTCCTCCTTTTCCTTGGAGTCTAGGAATATATTGAAATGTCTAGTGATGTTTGTAAAATAATGACTAGAGGCTGGTCTAGGATGCAAGGAATCCCAACATAGCTCCTTTTATTTCTAATTATTCAGAGAATACACATTATTGATTTGAAATTTATGGACCATTCCATATATAATAAAAGAATAGGTTAACCAATGGTACATTTATATAACTTGTTCCATTCTTATGGCACTCGGTTTGAAAATGGATACATCAACCCTTTGCACTTGAAGCATTTGCTATTCTAGTTTTATGTAGGGACCTAAATTAATTAAGCCTAGTAAAATTCATAAAATTAAACATTAAGATAATTCAGCATAAGCAATAAGCCATTTCATTCAACATATAAGAAGCATAAATTAAATTTATGAACAACAATCTAATAAATTACATAACAGAATATAGATACCTCTGGTTGATGCTATTATCCCAATATTCGATTGTCCTCTCTGTCGCTTTGCCTAGCCTGATGCTCTGACCAAACCCTACCCAAAACCGACTAACCACCCAGCTAGCTAGGAGAAGCCTTTCTGTCTCCCTAGCTCTAGGATTTCATGAGGATTCCTGGCCCCCAAGCCCAAAACTCCCAGCAACCTGGTGCCCCCCGCAATAGTTCATCCAATCTCCAAAACCAAACTCACTATCTCGACCAAGCTTCCACAATAGGCAACTGACAGTCATCATCACACGTCTAGGGGAGCATGAGCTAACACCGTCATCCCATGACTTCAGGTTTTGAAGGATACATGGTGGGAAATTCCTCCACCCCTCCTAATCATAACTAGGGTCCACACCCTAGAATGGAATATACAGTGGCACTGTGTTACTGGGAGTTTTGTCATTGTTTATTCGGTTTTGGGCAGTTTCATCTCCTGAAATCCTGCACTAGGCCACATATCATAGCAATGTATCTAAACCAATATAATTTCACATATAAGGATTCATACCATATTGTTTCTCGGCCAATGGTCATGGCATCCACTTTCATCATTATTATCCCTTGGCTATTTCATAGCCCATAACCTGTAGATTAGTCTGTAACACAAACTCATACATTTCTATGCATTATCAGCATGTAATTGCATACAACCATCATTTCAATTCGGTATCCATGTACCAACAACTTAACATCAAATTTTTCAAGTTAGAAATAGATCTCATAATATCCCATAATTCAATTTCGACACCCATTCATAAAATTATCATTTACAAAATAGATTGCACCATATACAACATCATTCTAATAACATTTAATCCTTCATAGGATTCTCATTCACACAATATATCACATCATTATTCAAATGCATATAACATTCATAAAGATTCATACGTCTTAAAAGTTCAAGTGTATCATTTAATAGTTTCACTTGTGAATAGAAAATAAAAGTGTGTAGGCCTCAGGTAATACTGGTTGTCTAAGTTAAAAGGTGGTGTTACATACACCCAACCTTCGAGAAACCTATTCCCGAGGTGGTCAAAAAGTGATGGATAGTCTCGTCGTAACGTCTTAGTGTCTTCCCGAGTAGCAGATCCTGGACTATACTTGTCTCATTTGACCTTAACTTGGTCTACTAGACGGTTTTGGAGTTGTCAAACTCTATGGTCCAATATACGTAATAGTTCTACCGTGAGAGTCCCCACATCCGATACCTGCAATTCCTTCCAATTTAGCTTATGTGATTCATCAACAACATAATGACGTAAAACAAATACATGAAAAACATTATGAGTTTTATGCAAGTGGGGTGGCAGTATGAGACAATAGGCAACGGGTCCAATTTTCTCTTGGATTCTGAACGGTCCTATAAATCGAGGTGACACCTTTGTCCCTTTCCCGAACCGTATGGTACTCTTATTAGGCCTAATACGAATGAAAACCTGATCTCCCACTTTATAACTTCGGTCAGTCCTGTGTGTATCCACATAACGTTTCTATCTATATTGTGCTTCCTTTAGTCTCTGCCTAATATGAATCACCTGTTCCTCCATCTCTTGAATCAATTCTGACCCAACTGTTACTCAGTTTTCTAATCTTTCCCAACTCAATGGTGTTCTGCATGGCCTTCCATATAGAGCTTCGTAGGGTGCCATTCCCATGGAGCTATGAAAACTGTTATTGTAGGCAAACTCTACCAAAGGTAGGTACTTCTCCCATTGTGTTTGATTATCCATGACATGCATCCTAAGAATGTCTTCCACGACTTGATTTACCCTCTCGGTTTTCCCATCTATTTCAGGATGATAAGCTGTACTTAAGTTCAACTGAGTCCCCAATGTTGACTGCAAACTAGTCCAAAACCTAGAAGTGAATCTGGAGTCCCTATCTGAAATGATCTTCTTAGGTATCCCGTGCAAATGGATAACCTCGCTTACAAACACACGTTCCACATCAGTGACATCATAAGTGTCTCTAACCGGAATAAAATGAGCACTCTTGGTTAACTTATCCACTATCACAAGAATGACATTATGTCTATGAGATGTGAGCGGCAACCCCACAACAAAATCCATAGAAATGACTTCCCATTTTCACATAGGAACATCATGTGGTTGTAGGAGGCCTACCGGGTGATGGTGGTTAGCTTTCACTTGTTGACACTCTAGGTACTTGGCGACAAAATGGACTACATCGCGCTTCATGCCTACCCAAAAGAAGAGCTTTCTCATGTCTGGGTACATCTTCTTCACACCCAGATGCGCACAATAAAGTTCTCTATGGGCTTCCTTCAGTATGATGCTTCAAATATCCCCATCTTCGGGGATGTACATCCTTCCCTGATATCTCAATAGTCCATCTGCTTCCAGACTATATCCTTCAAACTTTGGATCTAATTTCCTCCCACTCTGGAGGTTTGAAGTAACCTCTAAATACCAACTGTCTCCTTGGAGTTGTGTCAACACATGTTCCCTCAAATTGACCTTTAAAGGTACCAAGGAGAAGACACGTGGTCTCCTACTCAAGGCATCTGCGACCACATTTTCCTTCCCCTTGATGTATGAAATACCAAAATCGTACTCACTCATAAACTCACTCCATCGCCTTTGCCGGGCATTCAGATCCCTTTGAGTGAAGAGATGTTTTAAACTTTGATGATCTATTTTGAGCTCAAAGTTTCACCCCACAAGATAGTGCCTCCAAAGTTTCAGAGCTAGCATTATAACTGCCAACTCTAAATCATGAGTCGCGTATAGCTCTTCGTGTTTCTTCAACTTCCTTGACGCATAAGCTATCACTCCTCCATCCTGGATTAGAACGCCCCCCAACCCTTGCTACAAGGCATCCGTGTAGACTTTGAAGTCCTTTTCCATATCCGACACTCGTAGAATTGACACACTTGTTAGTATCTTCTTAAGCTCAATGAATGCACTTTCACATTATTCTGTCCATTCATACTTGACCCAATTGCACTGCAAAGTGGTGATGGGTTTCACTATTTTTGATAATCATTCCACAAATCTCCGATAATAACCTGCTAGCCCCATGAATCTTCTCACCTCATGTGCATTTTTCGGCACTGGCCACTCCATAATGGCCTTTACCTTTTCTAGGTCCACAGAGATTCCTTCATCGGAAATGATATGACCTAAATAGTGGATCTCCTTCTGGAAGAAGGAACACTTCAACAACTTCCCATACAATTTGTTCTCTCTAAGGCAGGACAACACCACTCATAAGTGTTCCTCATGTTCTCTTTCGTTTTTGGAATAGATGAGGATGTCATCTAGAAAAACTTGTACAAAATAGTCTAAGTAATTCCGAAATATGTTGTTCATGAGGCTCATGAGTACCACTGGTGCATTGGTTAATCCGAAAGGTACTACGACAAACTCAATATGCCCAAACCGAGTTTGAAAGGCAGTTTTAGGGATATCACCTTCCTTAATCCTTAACTGGTGATACCTTGATCACAAATCAATCTTTGAAAATACTGTTGCTCCTTTCATTTGATCGAAGAGGTCATCTATTCGTGGCATTGGGTACCTATTTTTCACTATAGCACGGTTCAAGTCCCTGTAGTCTATACACAATCGTAAGGAACCATCCTTTTTCTTTACAAAAATTACTGGTGCACCCCAAGGTCAGACGCTCGGCCTTATTAGCCCTAAGTCTAGTAACTCTTTCAACTGCATTTGCAACTCACAAAGTTCTGGTGCTGTCATTCGATATGTAGTCTTGGAAATTGGTTCTGAACCAGGTTTTATCTCAATAGTGAAATCAAGCTCCCTCTCAAGAGGTAACCCTGGTAACTCATTCGGAAAAACATCCTTAAATTCTGACAATACTGGGTACTGATCCAAGGAGGGTCCCTTCCTTTCATTCACTGCTTCCACTCCATATAGTCAACACCCTTGCCTCAAGGATCACTTAACTTTCATAGTTGAGATAAAGAGTAATGACACCTTTCTTCGTACACCCTGGAGCTCTACTGGTCTTCCTTCATTGTCGACACAAAGCGCCCTTTTTGCGAAGTAATCTACTAAAGCTCTATGAGATTCTAACCAATCCATTCCAATGATTAGGTCATATGCCCCGAGAGTAGTGACAAATACCTTCAACCTGGTAGTACACACTTCCAGGTCTACTATACAATTATCAACGCTAGGTGCTACCGCTTGTTTTTCCCTCGAAGCCATCTCGACTTGTTCAAAGTCATCGTGCTCATAGGCTTCCAACCCACTCTTTTCTAATGCTAAAGGTGAAATGAAACTATGTGTAGCACCATAATCAAATAAAATCTTTACATTGATATGATTTAGCGTACTTGATGACTCCACCACCGTGGATTGATTCTCGGCCTGGAGATTATTAACCGCTGCATAAATCTGGTGGCTGCTACTTGCTCTTCCCATCGGGGCCTTTCCTTCTCTATGCACAAATCTTGATTGTAACTCTGGGAAGTCATGCTAGTAATGGGGTCCTCCACATCCCCAACAGGTAACACGAGATTGAACCTGCGCACTATTATGTGAATGTCTCTGAAATGAGTTCCTTCCCCTGGAACCCCTGCCCCTACTAGCTGCTCCCTGTGATGGCCGTGGACCTACTTGCATCGTTGGTGATGAATGAGATGCTGCACTCGTTGCCATTGAAATCCCTGCGGCTACTATCCTTGGTGCGACTCTGTTACCATATGGAGGTGGCCTTGAGCCCCCTCCCCTGGGAAATGTCCCGGGGGCCTTCCCCACGAATCCAAGACGATGCGGAAAGGTTGGTCTCGTACCTCCGGTTAAGTTCGTGTGTTCCTCCGCATAACGCGCATTTTCCACATCTTCCGCTACTGAATACGGTTTCCACATACGCACCATAGACCTTATATTAGGGTTCAACCCATAGACGAAGCGTTCTGCCTATCGTTGGTCATTATCCATATACGAAACATATTTGAACAATTCCATAAACCTGATCTCATATTCTTCTACGGTCTTGTTTCCCTGTACTAGAGCATGAAATGCTCCTAACTGTTGTTCCTCATAGTAATCTGGTAGGTATTTCCTTCAGAACCTCTCCTCGAAAAGTTCCCAAGATACTATGTCCGGGGTAAGATGCAGTTGTCTTTCTAGGTTGCCCCACCAGTTTAAGGCACTGTCTCTCAACTAAAAAATCGCTATCTTCACCTTTGAAGTGGACGCATAGTCCCTTAAGTAAAAACACATTTTCATGCCTTCCAACCATTCTTCTGCACGTTCACTGGCACGACCCTCGACAAACTCTGAAAGTTTGATCTTCTGCAACTCTCTAGTGATGTCTTCGAGTTGAGGTCCTCCCCCTGAATCCCTCGATGCTTCTAGATTACCCATTCCAGATGGTGGGGGTTCTACTTCGATCCCTGTTGGTTGTGGCCCCTTTAAAGTCTCATTTAAGGCCTCCAAAGAGCATAGTATGAGAGCTAGTTCCGGTGATGGTGGCGGCGGCTCTAGCGGTGTTGGCGGTGCTTGCGACGATGCTCCTCTGCCTCGATTCCCTTGAGTCCTAACCATATTGCATGATTTAACCTCCATCAACCAAAGTTGTCAGGGTGAGTTCAAGGACATTTCACATTTGCGCAACTTAACTAGAAAATAGGGTTAGGGGTAAGTTTTTTTTTTAACTTGTCTGTAAACAAGAATTACTCTCTTTAGGGGAGGTGTCTAGGTTAGGGTTTAAGCATCTAATATTGATGTCTTCGCCTAAGAAAACTATCAACCCTCTCGCTTGATAGTTACGCTAGCACTGTACCCCTCTCGCCTATTCCTCTAACTTACCTTCTTAGTGCACATGAAGTCCCCTCCTTCTTATCTTGTTCTAAGTTCTTATACTTTGCGTTTACAACTAATTAAGGTGGCTTCCAACCTAATGTTGAAGAAATGAGTCTAAGGCTATTCTTCGATGCTTGACTCGTGGGATTTCCTTGGCGTGTTGTACATATGCGTTGAATTGTGTGTCTCGGTGGCTGCAGGTGCGAGTCTTGAGGATTGTAGAGTGACTTTCGGGCGTTGGAGCTTAGTGCTTGTGCGTTGTGGTTATGTATTATTTCTAAACTTGTGGTAATATGATGTAGTGAGCCTGAGGTGATGCATTGAAGCTTAGTTCTTGGATTTGACTAGTGGAATGGAATGGAGG
>JZKD02S1342681.1:164635-202816 GCA_000966675.3 Picea glauca
AAGTGCGGGCACGCATGTATTCCACGTACATGCCTTGCTTCCTCCAGCACCCTCCCCTGAGCTAAACCTAACCCTACACATACTCTCTCTCGAGCTCTCTTCCCCTTGCCTCTCCGCGCTGCTCTCTCCCTGTCGGTAGGCTTGATGCTCGGCTCTGAGCACTGGTGCTTGGGCGATGGCTTGTGTGTTTTGTCTTTGGAGTTGGTCATTGGTTCTTGGGTGAGGGCTTGTGTGTTTTGCGGCTTGTATGTTAAGCGCGCGCGAGCCCATGTTTACCCATTCGTGCTTGGTGCCTAGTGCGCATCGATTTCAACCAGCACTGCCAAACCCCACCCATCATGTGAAGATAAGAATGCCTGGTGCATTATATTTGCATGTCCAACGCACTCGAAGCTATAATCTACGCCTGCATCTGAGATATCTCGTATCACCTCGTTTATGGGCTTGGGCTGGTCTTTGCGCTTGTCACTGGGATTTTTATTATGTATTGGCTTGTATATTGTGTGTTGGCGCTGGCTCATGGGCACTTGTGCACTGGGTTTGTGTATTGGGTTTCATGGTGGAGCATGAGAAGGAACATACTGTGTCTTGTAGAACCTTAGATTTCTGAAGCCGTGGCAAATGTATGTGTTATGGGTATTCTGGGAAGTATTTCAAGCTCGGTGGAGGCTTTCATGTCTGGAGTTTTCTGTATTTTGTCATGGGTTGGCGATGATGAGGTGTGGACAAGATATGGAGATCGACACTAGGCTTGTATATTATTTTTTTTTCTCAGCCTTCGACTGTGTGGATGTTTTCAAAGGTGTGGTGCATTTAAAATCAGCCCTTGTGGGATTTGACGCTTGGCACTAGGCTTTGTGTTGTTGACTTATTTACTAAGATGTGTGTTGTATTGCAGGTTCTTGACTCAATGCTTTAGTGCCACGTAGAGCACTATGCCCTGTGAGTAGTTTTTTGTTTTGTTTATAATAATAAGTTTTTTTTCTTTCTGTGTGTGCACCGTGCGGCTCCTCTGTCGTGGATTTTTATTTTGCGTTGCAGAGGCTCCCGTTGCGCTGCCCTTGTTCCATTTGTTGGTTAAATTTTCCATGGTCGGATGCAAGATATTTTTTTGGTTCTTTACATTGTGACATCAGTGTACTTTTCTGGTGTAATGGTGCACCTTATGCTAGTGTTGTCTCCAACAACTTGTATTTTATCTAGCATTACTCTTTTTGAAGCTTTCACAGTTTGAATAATTGGAAATAAGGCCTTCTGGCCCAACATTGTTTTATTTATATTATTATTTTTTTGTTTACATCAATTATTATTGGTTGTGTGTGCGGTTGTGATGCCCTTGTGGGCTCCTCCTTGGCTATTGAGCATTGGACTTGGGTGTTTTCTTGCATGTTGATATATGACTTGCGATGCTTAGCTCTTGGTTGATGTTGATAACTGAAGGTTTAGAGATTGTGCCTTTGGGTTCAATAATTTTTATTTATATTATTATTTTTTTGTTGTTGTTTACATCAATTATTATACAGTTGAGTCTTTACTGTTGGGGAAGTGGACAAATGGCTTATTTGGCAGGGGCAATGGTCCTTATTTTGGAGAATTTTGGCAAATGAAGCCTGCTTCCAAGATTTGTAGTCGTAGATATGATCTGTCTCTCGAAGCTTCTTACTACTTCAGTTTTCACTGGGTTTACATGGTTGAATCTGATTATATAAAGAAACCAACATATGGAATTGTTTAAAGGCATTACACCCACAATGAATGAATTTATGACATTTTTTTTTCACTAAAATTCTTGTTTTAATTCAAAATTAAAGTTCTGTCTAAAGTCTTGTTAACTGATAGGGCCTCCATCCATAATTGTCTAGTTCCAGCTTCCTTCACAATTTCAATATGTGTATTATTTATATTTGTAACTGTGTTAAACTATATATATTTTTTTCCAGTATGTATATTATTATTTAGATTTATATCTGTGTTTGTGGGCTTTGCTTGCAGGTTAGGTGGAGGTGGAGCTTGCCCAAATTTGTATACATTTATGCACACACTCACTCATTTTTCTATATACAGAGTGTTGATGGGTGGGTAGGTGGGCCTTTGGTCCCAGATTTCAAACTGCAGCTCTGATACCATGTGTAGGGACCTAAATTAATTAAACCTAGTAAAATTCATAAAATTAAACATTAATATTATTCAGCATAAGCAATAAGCCATTTCATTCAGCATATAAGCAACATAAATTAAATTTATGAACAACAATCTAATAAATTACATAACAGAATATAGGTACCTCTGGCTGATGCTATTATCCAAATATCTGACTGTCCTCTCTGCTGCTTTGCCCAGCCTGATGCTTTGACCAAACCCTGCCCAAAACTGACTAACCATCCAGCCAGCTAGGAGCAGCATTTTCGGCTCCCTCGCTCTAGGATTCCATGAGGATTCTTGACCCCTGAGCCCAAAACTCCCAGCAACTTGGTGCCCCCTGCAACAGTTCACCCAATCTCCAAAACCAGAAAAATATCCAACCTCCAAAATACATTCCTCTCCTCCCAATTTTTCATAATCCTCTCCCGTAAGCCTCTGCCTAGTCATATCCCCCTCATTCACCGCCTCATACCTTCCATTAATGCCACCCACCTTATCCCCTATCATACGTAAAGTCTTATAATCAATAAATTAAAGTTGTTAAGACTTGAATTCTTTATCCAAACCTTAAATGTGTTGATTAATCAATTATTAAACAATTAATAATTAATTAATTAATATTATTAATAAATAATCTTTATTTAACTAATACACACTAGGAAAATTAATTACTAATTAACTACTCTTGATAAACCCTATGCAACTATTTAACTAGGGTTGTTACATTTTATCAATTAAAAATGATACTTTTCACAAAATTTTGTTGCTCCAATTTTTTTTGAAATACGATAATTAAAATAATTTTCTATTTTATTAGCATTTTATATAAATCTTATTTTCACCTCCTTAATTAAACATTTTTATCTATATTTCCGCAAAACTTTCATAATTATTACTTGGGTTTATTTTTGGATTCCCATCTCATGAATGAGGGAAATGTAGTATATGTTCCCATCATCTTATTTCTATTTTTTTTCTTGACTTATTTTCTCCTTCTTATATTTTCTTCCTTACGTAGATCAAGGGTCTTGCAATTGTGGAGTTCATTACTCGATGCTTCATACTAATTTCTTCCCTACTGCAAAATATTTCGAGTTTGTGATGCTTCATAGATACGTATTTTCTATCTTGGATCCACCCCCAAAATGACTATTAATAGGTCATTACAAACCTTTCCATGGTTCGATAAGTGAAGAGTCTCCTTGCTACTAGGTATTAAAGTTATTGTTGTTATTAGGATATTTTGTTTCTTCATAGGTAATACTTTCCCTCCTCCATGGATTTATGCAAACTCTCGAAGATGAGGTATCTGTCTATTGATTTTATATGTAAACTAACAAATATATTTCACTGCATGGATGATTTTAGGGGCTAAATTTCACTCATGGGCTAATTTTTCATGGTTTTCCCAAAAAAATATTTGCTATTCTAAAAATTATTCGCCCAAATTCTATATGATAAAATTATTTTACCTTAAAAATCGCCAAAATTTTATACAAACTATACAAAATCCTTAGAAATTTGAATATTTTTACAAAAATATCTCCAAACATTTTATACTTGACATATGAAGGATTAGTAAGATTCACCAAGGCTTCTACATTTAAAAATAAATTTCCATCCTTAAAATCATCCTTGTTCCACTGGAACAATTCATCACAATACAACTTATACTATTTTGATATATTAGAAATGCAATTTATTTATTCATATTGCATATTAGTTATTACTATCCCATTGCTCACATTTATGAAAATAATTGAATACCAAAATGAAAGAAATGAGTAAAAGAAAACACCATCCAAACACAAATGAACATAAGATATATCCTAGGAAACCCAAAATGGTGGAAAACCCAACAAGAAGGTGATGTCTATGCTTTTATCTCTTCTTTTTAGTTATGGAAATGAATATACAAAGAAAGAGGCACTCACTATGGAGTTGCCTATGAATATGTTTTCTGTATGGCTACTAAATATTATTTTCCTTCTATTCTATGCTCTCAAAATACCACTCCTATATGCTATGCTCAACTCAACAACAAGAAAAATAAAAAATAATGGAACCCTTTCTCATTATAGTAGCCTAGTACTTAACATAGCTTGATAGTCATTCAGGGTTAGGGTTTTGACTTCCTCAACCATGAATTAGTGATAAAGTTTGGACCTTCTAGACTATTCTTGAAAATACCCATGTGGATAGCTCCACATGTTTGAGTTATGGGGGCTAACATGACATCCACTCATACCATGGTGGTCAACACAGTAGGCCAACTTGTGGGAGGTATAACTTTAACATACAAACTCCAATTGAGGGGATTCTTGCACCATGGGAAAGGTATCGATGCGTAGAATATGGCTTGTTCATCCAAAGTAGGTTTTGGAAAACAAAAAGTGTGTTTAAATGCATGGAAATGGATCCAAAATATTTCATACAATTTCCAACCCAAATTTTCCAAAATAGGACTTAATGTGAAAATGACCTTGCAAATATATTCCTGCAATATTTTTCATCCAAAAAGTACTAAGATAGGTGAAAAATTGTATGATGATCCAATCTAAATCATGAATTTTTATCCATATTTTGATTTTTATTTTTACTTTGAAGTTGTATTATCATTTCTTCTTTCATTTGTTGTTGAGTCAAATGATTCTTATTTATTTTATCTATAGTTTTGACATGTGAAATTTTGGGTTTCATATTTTCCTTTATATTAATGGGATGTATATATTTCATTAGATAAGCCTTCATGAAAGAATTGTATTCATGGTATGCATTATAATTAAATGGTATATGTTCGTAGTCATTAAAGGTTAACTCAATTAT
Source organism: Picea glauca (assembly GCA_000966675.3). NCBI lineage: Eukaryota > Viridiplantae > Streptophyta > Pinopsida > Pinales > Pinaceae > Picea > Picea glauca. The sequence continues at coordinate 169,604 of JZKD02S1342681.1, forward strand.
GTATGTGTAGTTTAATCTTTGTTAACCCTTTTCCCAAGACACCTTCAACACAAATTCGAGCACAAGCTTTAATTCCAACTTTTGGGATAGTTCTATAAAGATATTTTATTAATCTGTTCCTAATAACTTTGAAGTTTTTGAGTCCTAGATATTGAGGTTTTTGAGGTTTTTAAGTCCTAGGGATGCAAACTTGCCAAACCAAATTAGTGGATGAACCTATCTCTCCTATGCAATTAAGTACAACGACCACTTATTCAATTAGAGACCATAACGACTTATGAATCAAGGCTTATTTTGGAACATAAAGTATTGACCACTTTTCAATTAAAAATGGAAGGTGTGATTATCTTTTCTGCTAATGTAGAACTACACCTCATCCTTTAGATGAGGACTCCATTTCTTTTGAGTTGAACTTTTAGGCAATTTGATGTTTAACTAATCTCATATAAACTTTCCATTAAAACTTGATTTTTATATAAACTTTTGAAATGCTCAAAATATATTTTTTAATGCTTTGATGTAATTTAACATGTGTATATATAAACTTTTGAAATGCTCAAAATATATCTTTTAATGCTATGATGTAATTAAACATGTATATATATAAACTTTTGAAATATTCAAAATATATCTTTTAACGCTTTGATGTAACATGTGTATATAAGTGAGTATACTTTGTAATCAACTTGTCATTATTAATTATTAATAGCCATGATTTGTTTAATTATTAATAACAATAATTTGTTAAATTAGTAAAAATAAATCACTATTACAACCTCAACATTATAAATAGGTGTCAATTAATATCCAACCCTCACAATTCCTAAATCAAAATGTAATCAAATTAAGGGTTACTTTTCATGTAAATCTATATTTATAGATGATTTTATCAATGACGACTCCAATGTTTTTATATAAATAGTTATTTAAATAATTATATTTTGTGAACATTTATTAAATTTGTCTTGTTACATCCAATGTAATTTACAAGAGTGAGGCAATTAAAAAAAAATGAAAAATAAATAAATAATTTATAATATTATTTAAAATAAAATCAACCTAAATATATCTTAAACTTAATTTATAAAAAAAAAAATAAAGTAATTTTTAAAATATAAAATTTTAATCATTTAATATAAAAAAATAATACATAAAAAAATAAATTTAATTTATAAAAAAATAAAAAAAAATCTTAAAACAAAAAAAATTAATCATGTAATATAAAAAAAATAATACATAAAAATTAAACAAGTTGAAGATAAATTTACATAATTTTGAAAAATTATAAAAATTAAACGAGCTAAGATAAATTTACACTATTTTGAATTTTTTTATGAAACTTTAATGTTAATATTATATCATGTCGATTTGGTAAGCATGTTTCCTAACTTTCCGAATCACTTTCATTACTGCATTATTTTTAAAAATTATGAAACTTTAATGTTAATACTATATCATGTCGATTTGGTAAGCATGTTTCCTAACTTTCCCAATGACTTTCATTACTACATTATCAAATGTATCATGGCCATTTCGTGGGGACTCGCAAGTAAATTTGCATTATTTTTTATTTTAAAAATATACCAGTATAATCACAAACTGCGAAAGCTAGTTTAGAAAATGAAATTTGGATTTACATTTTTTTATTTTCATTTTGTAACAAAATTTTAATCTTTCTTAATCACTCAGATGTGGTAATCAACTAATCATCATAATCATCATAGTAAATTTTAAATATAATAAAATAAAAGTAAAAAAAAATACATGTAAATTGATTCCTTTATAATAGTGAGTCAGCGAAAATTATTTGATTGAAATTTTAAAGCAAAGACTGAGCGGAGGCGTTATATAGGTATCTGAGTGCGTATAAAAAGCGCGGATTGTAGGGTGGTTTGATGCAGAGACGAAAGTATTCGAGGACACGTGTCAGATATGTGGCTTGTTCCTCCATGAGAAAGAGGAGCGTGAGAGAGAAGGTTGATCTGTTCATAGGAGGTTTTCTCTCAGCAGAAAAAAGTTTTCATTACGTATGAGTGAACGTCATCGGTGTGTTTTCTTCTTCGAAGGAAAGAAAAAGAGGTCCACGTAGAGAGTTTTCTAGAAGAGAAGCGGTCCCCTTAAGAATTTTGATTTTGAAACCATATTGACCGGTCACCATTATTGGTAAGTCTACCTAGTGACAAACTGTCATGGTGGACCGCATTTTTAGTATTATCGAGTAACGGTTGACAATACTAGTCCCGAGTAACAAGTCTATCAAACTGTGTGATGACATTTAATGATGATCGAAAATGGTATATGTAAATTTTTCTAAAAGATTAATTTTGGGTATTTTGGGGGTATTTTGGGGAAGGTGGAAAAATTTATTATAATTTATTTGTTAATTATTAAAGATAATTAATAAAGATTAATTTTCGAGGTGGAAAAATTTATCATAAGATAATTAATGAAAATATATAGGTAAAATTTTTAGAAAGATTATTTTTTTTTGAGAAAGGTGACAAAAATTAATATAATTCAGTTTTTAATGGGTAATAAGAATTATTATTATTATTTATTCCTATCTACAAATGCTCATTTATTCATATTCTCTAAAGAGATAGACTTTCACCATGGTAGATGCTTGTAGTTTTTGGGTCATTAACCTATTTCTTTACTTAAGATGAGCTCTTAACCAATTAGAAGGAGTATGTTTTGCAAAAAAAAGTCAATATCTTATAGTGTAATTGTTAAGAATATCCTAATGAGACCATATGCTTTCAAGTGACATTTAAAATTAATCCCATACAAAAGATTAAATACTAACCATTTACACTTTAAGCTCCTCCTTAAAATAACCTTTTCAAGAAAACTATATACATATAATTTTACCGTATAAAATAAATTTTATTGAATTTTGTAAAATAAAACTTATTTAGGTTGACATGCCAAAAACTACACATAAAATATTTCATTACATAAATTGTAAGGTCTTCGGCTAAAAGAGTGTGGGCATGATCCAGGTGGATATTAGTGGCCACCCACCTATTCCACTCGCTCAAAGACCAGTTTCCATTTTGGCACTTTTTCTACAATTTTTCAGGTCCTAAACTTTGAGGGTCGTTTTGAGCCCTAAACAACGTTTTTTGGGCACGACACTGTCACATTGTAGGATTTAGCCAAATTGTGACGACAACATGTGGTGTCCTCATATAGTTCTTTACAACGAGATATCATGCACCTAAAGGCTAAAACGAAGATCGTATGCAAAGGTTATGACTCCGGTATGTTGACGTACCAACTTACCCCATCGGGGCCCATGTGATTTTTGGCGCTTCATCTCTTAGGGTTAGGTTTTTTTATGTTTAGGGTCTTCTCATTTATGTTTTATGTTAAAAAATCATTTGGAACCTTATTTATAATCAACTTCTTGTGAATGAGGGTAGCTGACACATCTCTTCTCAGAGATAAGATACCACCATTCTAGCTAGCTTGTGTGTTTTTGTATTTACAGTCTTTTGTATTTTAGACAGGCATTAATAGAATTTGAGCTTTACTGTATTACTGTGTTCCTTGCCATACCTTTGTGTATTTATTTGTTATATCTCTATTATATTTCTTCCTTCATATTGTTCCTCAAAAATAATCTGGATCAGTGGTATCAGAGCGGTCTACTCGTTGTCCTTCTAGTACATGTCGCCAATGAGGTCAGGGTATAGAGAGTTGGGTCTTGAGCTTGTTTCTCCTGAGGACAACTGCTCTCGCATGCCCAAGAAACCTTCCATAGCGAAAGAAAAGAGAGACGATAGGAGATGAGATCGTTTCAAACTGTTACTCGAGGAAGCCCTCGCGTGATAAAGGAATGAGATGATGGATAATTTCCCTAGATCCTTCGATGACTACCGACAACAATGGAGGCACCTTCAACTAGCAGTCACTTCGGAGGTGCAACGCCCTTCAAGGTACAAGTTAACTTTGATATTTCTTTATTTGAAGGCCAGATACATACCGATGCTTTGGAAAAATGGTTAAATTTGCTAGAGGGTTATTTCTTTGTTCACAATTTTTCTAAAAGTAAAAAGATCACCTTTTCTCTCCTTAAGGCCCTTCCCCATGTCAGATATTGGTGGGAGACTTATTGTGAGCAACATGTCGAGGATGAGTCTGTAAGTTTTGGGCCACGACCCACATGGGAGGATTTTTTTGATGCCCTTGAGGAACAATATTACAATGTTGGAACCACTACACAAGATTGACCACACTGCACCAAGAGAGGGGCCAAAGAGTGTCAGAGTTTACCAATACTTTCCATACCTTGTGCACCAATATGGATATCAAATAATATGAGCACCACTTGGTCCTAAAATACTTTGGGGATCTTCACAGGTACATCCAAACCGAAAAGGAGTTTATGGACATCTCGTTGTTAGAAGTCGCTTACCAATATGCTGTCAAAATCGAGAAGATGTTCAAGCAACAGATCAAGAGAGAGTTCGGGTATGAAAATATGTAACAACCAAAGTATGGTAAGGTTGGCCCTAACTCGCAAGACAAAGAACAGAGAAAAGATGGCCAACCCCAAGATAACTAGCCCAATCCACCAACAAAGAAGGGAAATGGTAGGTCGAACAAGGACACTGGAAAATGGTGTGAGTTCCACAAAATCCCTTGGTACAATACTGATGAATGTCACTCCAAACAGTCTTTGTTGTCTGAGACAAAATCCCTAGGGTCATATGTTGACTCATACTTTGATTCAGAACCAGAAAAGGGAATACGAATCATTGATGCAAAACCTAGTGTCACCATCGCTACCATAAAATTCCAGCTAGAGGAACCAGAGGAGCCTAAACAAGGGGAGCGCCTTTTCCACTCACAGATGTGGGTGAAGGGAACCCCACTACATTTCATTGTTGGCAATGGTAGCTAGAAGAACTTTATTTCAATAGAGGTTGTCAAGAGGTTGAACTTGTCAACGACGCTGCATCCTTAGCCATACACCATTGGTTGGCTCGACCAAGGTTGGGACATCTGTGTCAACCAACAATGTCACATGCACTATGACATAAAACCCTTCAAAGGCGAGGTATTGTGTGTTGTTTCCTCCCTAGAAGTTCATGATGTTTTGCTAAGACAACCATATATGTGGAAGTGTTATGTTTTTTATGAATCTAGGCCCCATAGTTTCATTATTACTTTGGGAGATCAACTCTATAGGGTACCTAAGGCAATCCCAAACACTACAGTCTCTTTGATCTCAACAAAATAGTGAAGAAAGGTGGTCTCTCAACCCGATATATTTCTCCTCCATATGGTTTGATCGAGAGGTAAACAAAAGGTCACTACAACCTCCAAAACCTCTACATGAGGTCTCTCTACTCAACAACAACAAGTGGACGAAATAGTAGAGGAGTACAAATACATATTCGCCTCTCTTACTTAGGTGCCTGTGCATTGTCAATTAAAGAACTCCATTGATCTGACACCCATTTCCTCTCTTCTTAATGACCCTGTATACAGGCGTTCTGTTATGGAGAATGAAGAAATAAAACGCCAGATCCAAGAGCTAATTATGAAGGACACATCATACCAAGATCCTCACCTTGCGGGAGCTCGATTTTTCTGCTACAGAAGAAGGATGAGACATGGCGATTTTGTATTGATTATAAATACCCGAACAAGATCATAGTCAAGACATGGTACCCAATTTCCCAGATTGATGATCTTCTCGATCAGCTCAAGGGAGCCAAGTTTTTCAACAAGATTTCTCTAAAGTTAGGATACCACCAAGTTTCAATTGAGAAAAATTGATGTCTAGAATACAACCATCAAGTCTAAAGAAGTCCTCTTTGAGAGGTTGGTCATGCCTTTCTGCTTGACTAATGCCTTGACCACATTCATGTGGATGATGGATGATATATTATGGTCATTCACAAAATCCTTTGTGGTTGTATATTTGAATGACATCCTCATCTTCAACAAAACTTGGGAGGAACATTTGGATCATATTCAACAGGTATTGGGAACTTGCAACATCACAATTTATATGCCAATTTGGAGAAGTGTTCTTTCGGCATGCAATGAATCCAATATTTGGGATACATCGTGGATGAGCAGGGTGTACATGTGGATCTATCCCAGATCCAAGTCATCCATGATTGGTCGTCCCCAAAGACAATGATCAAGCTTTGCAGCTTGTTAAGCCTCGCCAGCCTTTACCGATGGTTTGTGCAGGGGTTCTCTCATATCGCTTGGGCCCTAAGCTAGGTGACCAAGGGTGGCGTGAAGGGTAAGTTTGTGTGGTCCTCTCCCCAACAAAAAGCATTTTGAGGATTTGAAATTATTCCTCTGCTCAACACGAGTCCTCATTCTTCCAGACCTGCAAAACCCATTTGAGATGGAGACATATGCTTCGGATTATGTTACCGGTGCATTCCTCACTTAGTAGGGGCATCCGATATCCTATAACAGTGAAACTCTATCTGATGTTGTTCATAGATACACCATGTAAGAAAGAGAGTTGTACTCCATTGTGCAGGAATTTCGACAGTGGAGGCATTACATTTTGGGGAAGGAAATAATCATCCAAACTGATAATAGGCCTTTGCGATTCATGCAGACATAAGGAAAGTTACAGAATGATCGCCATTATAATTGGTCGATGTAGCTGCAACAATTCAACTTGAATATCAAGTACAAGAAAGGAAACACCAACCACGTCGTAAATTGCCTTAGTTGTCCCTCGGTGGCAGTGCTAACCACAATTATCAACTCCTATGGAAATGGGGCATCTAGATGGCCACAATTATACAACAATGACTCTGACTTTGCTACTTTAAACTATATCCTAAATTAAATTTGATGTTTAAACTTCTTGAACACTTTTCCTAATTGAGTAACCACTCTTGTCATTTATTAATTTTATTATATCCTTGATTAATCTCTTTTAAAAGTTCAACTAACCTAACGGTCATTTAAAACAACCATAACATAAGTTGTCTGGTACATAAAGTCGCACCTACTACCCTCAAGTCGTCGATGGCACTACTTGACTCTACAATAATTGAGGAGATATATATTACTAAATAAAATTCTGAGCTCAGGGTATAAAATTTATGGCAGCGAAACATGGAAATTCAATATTGGTTTGTAATCTATATCGACAACATTCATATGAATTCCTGAATTCCAAATTCGTAATATAATTTGGCGGTGACTAATAAATTCTAATTTATGATCGTAAATCAAATGACAACGAACTAGAAGTTTTATATATCTATGTTTGTATTTTTAAGAATACATAACAGTTCTAAATTCAACTTCTCGTTGTCTATTAATGATTTTTATCAACACACATTTTCTTAACTTTAAGTTAAGCTTCTAGTTATGTATGATAATCGATATTGATTATGCCAAGATCTAGTTTCCAGATGTGTTAACTAACTACACAACGATCAACGAACTCAAGTAATCATAACTAGCCACAACGTCGCCAGAATGTTATTCCCAATTTGCAACTATAACTACGGTAAACATCATGGAGTTTATAATTGATATTAACAGAAATATTACAATGATAAAGAAAACATAGCTTCGTTATCAATTAATTACAGAGACCAAGAGACTCTACATTTGTGGGATTACAAAATATTCCAATAATAAGAGAAAATTAAATTCCGAATTAGAAATTGGATTGAGAATGGCCAACGGAATCCAAAATCTAACTTGTAAATCAACTACAACGACTAACCAGATTCCACTTCCCAGATTTGCAATAGTTAACATAGCCAAAACGAAAATTATAATCTGGGTCGGCTAATTAAAATACATTGATTTCACTAAGATTCTAACACAATTGCATTGAATATTTTAATAGATTTTTCCATGACTCTAAAACTTTAGTTCAAGAAATCAACCAATTAAACGATGACCCACAAAATCATGTTCAATTGAACAAATAAAAATGCAGCGTCCAAGGGAGTTCCAACATTTAAATTGCACATTAAAAACACACAATGACCATACACATTTTAAATTCGAATTGAGAGTATCTTAGCCGCGATCATAATATTCAATCAAGATTCATAGTAAAAAGAAATGTAGAAACCAAATTTCGAATTGATTTTTACAACAACCACACGTCATACTACAAATAAGGTATGGTAATCAAATTACCAAGACCAAGAGGGTTCGTAGAGGTTCACGAATTCAAGAAAGTGCCAAATATATCAATAAACATCCATCTCAATATATTCCAAGAGCTTCCAACGATAAGCTAAATCCCATTCTAGGGTTTGATTTTTCGTTCTTAAATATAATAATATTTCACTATTCTAAAGCTTAGTTTCCGATTATCTACAAATTCAACAACAACAAATCCAATTACAATTTTTTATGAATATTACAACGATTACAATGATTTATGAACATTACAACGATTTCAATGATTCATGATTATCACAACGATTGGTTTTCAATAACCAAAAGAACTCCTAAATTTTGATCTCAAAATTATATTAATAATAATCATAAAGAAAGGACACATTCGATTATGTGATTTAAAAGTGGCAATATTCACATACAATTCTAGTTTCACAGGTTGAATTTCATTGTCAGCGAAACAAGAAATTCAAACTTCTAGATAATAGATTAAAAATGACGTGAATACAGTAGTTCAATTTTATATTAACAAATACTTTGAAGTAACTTAAAAAAATTGATTCCAGAAATACAACATGATTGTATCAATCTTTAAAAACTCTAATATACAATTTTCTCTTAATACAATTTACATTTCAAAATAAAATACTAGAACGTATGAATATGGAGAATTGAGGATGTCCTGCAATGTCTTGTACTCTTTACCTTCTTTTTCTTTCTAATCACAGAGACTTCACTAATACCTCCGATCCAATGCTAGGGGTACTCTTCTTCCCCCTTAGGCCTCCACGCCAGAAACATGCCACACATAAGAAACCAACAAACAGTAGCTCCCAAGCTTGCCTCTCAAGGAAGAACTTCCACTCTTTCTTCAAGATTGGTATCCCAACTCTCACAAGTAAAAAACAGTCCACAAAATTTTGGAAGCATAACCTGTAACACATCTATTTTAAAGAAAACTCCTCAATGACACATGTCCTCATATACAATTAATTATCTTTTTAATTACTTTAATTAGTATTATTCACCCACACACTTGTCACCCTCTCCCCAAGTTGCACAAGTACCTTTTTATTTTATTTAAAAGTCCATTTTCCCTCACATTCCCCAATGTGTTCCTATTTTTTCTCTTAGTCATCCCTTTGTTCCCCAAGTTCTCATTTAATAAGTGTCTCATAACTAGATCTTAGTTAGAGTTGGATTAGGAGTCTTCTTCTAGTTAGACTAGTGGCAGGTTGATTCAAGATTATATTCTATGTGCACCTATTCTCTCAAGTTATTATTTATTTCTATTTAAAAATCCATTTTATTAATTTCATGCACACACGTGCATTTTATCCAACCTTTATATTTTTATTCACCTTTTTCCTAGAGGTTAATTTTATCTCAATTCTTTTAATTTATTAATATTTTAATTATCCCTTTAATTAAACTTAGACTTAGACTTAGTCTTAGAATTAGGCTTAAATTTTTATTAGACTTTATAATTAATAAATTATGATTTAATTAATTATTTTAATTCAACAAGGTATAATCATTTTAATGTTTTCCAGGTCACCTAGATTTTTTGACTCAAGTTTTAATTATGCTAGGTGCCCTTCAACATGCACCACCCTGCTCCAAGGGCACCACTTGCCTTAGATTGGTTTTGGAAGTTTATCTGACACTTGGAGTCAACACTCCATTCGATCGAACTTGTGAGAGACTAAGGGATTCTAAAGAATAAGGACTATGCCTTATTGTGCACCCCTTAGAAATCTTAGTGATCGACTGTCTCAATCTGCCTCACAACATCGTGGATCTCTTGAACTAGGTAATCATTAACTTACCTTTCAGAACATGGCGGGAATGCCAGTAGGCTGTGACAGGCATGCTGCCACACCTCTCCCTCAATGTCAGGTTTGTGTTCCTAGCCCCTTTACTCCTTATGTGAGTCAGATTAGCAAGCATCGTCAATAACATATCCACTCAAATAAATAGTGTCAATAATCCGTATACATAAATAATATCGAAAAAAATCATGTATCACATGTGTGTAAAATCAAAGACTCAATCAAGATACAATCCACTCCCTAACTCAGTCTGGAGTCCAAGTAAGTCCATTGATGCCATCATCATCCATAACCTGTCATGTGTCCTGCACACTCAGGAAAAACGTCAATAACATATGCCGATGCATTTACATCAAAATAACAATAAGTCACAATACCTCATCTTCATCATATATAACTCATAATCAAAAGAAATCATAATACCATAACTGGATCACTTGCACTCAAGTGTCCTCAAGGAATATGTCAATAAAAGTGTGCTCAGTAGAGAGGGATGTTACATACACCCCCTCTTGTTTTAAATTTTGTTCTGAATTGTGTACAATATATATGTACAAGTAAATAAATGTATCTGACATATATCTACATATCTAATCTATCAAGCAAGTATGGAAACAGTTGACGCATCTCATATGCATCCTCCCAGGTAGCCGAGTGTGGACTATAGTTGTCCCTCTGGACCTTGAACTGTTCAACTATTCGACACCGTAGTTCTCAAATGTGATGGTCCATAATGCATATTGGCTCCACCATGAAAAAAACCTGATCTGAAACCTACAAATAAATCACGTCAATAACATGTGACAGATCACTAACATAATGTCGTAAAACAAACACAAGAAATACATCGTGCATACGCCTCAAGGAATCAGGAAAGGCTAGTCGATAAGCCATGTGTCCTTTCTTTTCCATAACCTCAAAAGGTCCCACAAACCTAGGAGAGAGTTTAGCACCCTTTACAAACTTGATCGAACTCTTATGTGGTTTTACCTACAAGAAATATTTGTCGCCATATTCATAACTGCGGTCAACGTGATGCACATCAACATAACTCTTCTATCAATCATACACTTCTTTAATCCTTTGTCTTATCAATTTCATCTATTATTCCATTTCTTGGATCACTTGTGGTCCCAATAGGACCCTATCCTCAAGTCTATCCCAACTAAACAGTGTTTGACACAGTCTCCCATAAAGAAATTCAAATGGTTCCATCTTAATCGTAGTCTGGTAAATGTTGTTGTATGCAAACTCTATTAATGGCAAGAACTATCCCCAAAATTTATGTTGGTCCAGTACATACATACACAACATATCCTCTAAAATATGGTTCATCATTTTTGTTTGTCCGTCTGTCTCTCGGTGATATGTTGTACTAAAGTTTAGTTGCGTTCCTAAGAGCTCTTTGAAACTGGTCCAAAATTGTCCTATAAACATTGTTCCTTGATCGAATATCATATTTCTTGTACACCGTGTAATATCACAACCTTACTGAAAATAATTCTAGCTATGTCTGACACCTGATATGTTGTATGTACTAGAATAAAATTTCCACTCTTCGTCAGAGTGTCAACTTCCACAAAAATTGAATTGTGTCTCCTTGTCGTCAGTGGAAATCCAACGTTGAAATCCATCAAAATGACCTCCCAATTCGACTCATGAATAGAGTGTGGTTGTAGTAATCCTGCCAAATGTCTATGTTCATCCTTCACTTGTTGACATTATATACATCTCACCATGTAACTTGCTATGTATTCTTTCATTCCTTTCTAAAAGAATAAAGGCTTAAGGTCTTCCTTCATGTTCGTGAATCCTAAATGAGCCATGTATACTGTTCGATGAGCTTCACTTAGGATCAAACTTCTTAATTCATCATTAGGAGGTACGTAAATTCTGTCGTTAAATATCAACAATCCATCTCTATCTAATTAATATCCTTCAAACTTCGGTACCATCATGGTATTATGTCCAATATTAGCCTTTACTTATTTGTACCATTCATCATCTATCAGTAAGTTAGAATATTTTCTCGAAAATTCTTCTTAAGAGGTATTACCAAAAATTTGTGTGGTCTTTGACTCAATGCATCTGCCACTATGTTCACCATTCCATTAATGTAAGTAATCTTAAAATTTGTTTTGATAAGTAATTATGACCAACGCCTTTGTCGCGTGTTCAAGTCACTCTGTGTAAATATATAATGTAATCCACAATGATCTATCTTTAATTCAAATTTTCATCCAATCAGATAATGTCTCTAAACTCTCAAGGCATATACAATTTCTAATAACTCCAAGTCATGTGTTGCATATTTCTCTTCATACTTTCTCAATTTCCTTGAAATGTAAGCGATTACTCGACCGTCTTGCATCAAAACTCCTCCTAAAACTTCATTGGATGTCTTCGTGCATACCAATAATTCTTTATCCATGTCGGGTACTTTTAGTATCGACGTTGTCGTCAACAACTCTTTGATATTTTGAAATGATTCCACACATTTCTCATTCCATACAAACTTCTTGTTTTTCTTCTGCAATTCCATGATTGGATTTGCTATCTTCGAAAAACCTTCGACGAACTGTCGGTAATATCCTGCTAAACCCATGAAGCTATGTACTTCTTGTACATTTTTTGGTGTTGGACATTCCATTATGGCCTCTACTTTTGATGGATCCACAATGATACCTTCACCATATATGATATGTTCCAAGTAATGAATCTTTGATTGGTAAAAAGAACATTTCTCTAGATTTCCGTACAATTTGCTTTCTCTTAGACATTGTAGAACAAATATCAAGTGTTCATCGGGCTCTTCTTTCATCCGAGAATAAATCAGTATGTCATCAATAAATACTTGAACAAACATGTCCAAGTATTCATGGAATGTGCCCCATTCATCAAGCTCATGAATACCCCCGGGGTGTTCGTTAATCCGAACGATAAACAAATAAACTGATAGTGTTTGAATATCATCTTAAATGCGATCTTAGGGATATCTTCCTCCTTAATATAAAATTGGTGATATCGTGATCTCAAGTCAATCTTTGAAAACATCATCTCTCCCTTCATATGATCAAACAAATCACCAATCCTTGGGAAATGATATCAGTTCTTGATCGTAGCTTTGTTCAATTGACGGTACTCAATACAAAGCCTCCATGGCCCATCCTTGTTTCTAAAAAAAATCACTGACACACCCCATGGTGATATGTTGGGTTGTATAAGTCCCAATTCCAATAAATCCTTCAATTTCATTTTAAACTCCTGCAATTCCAGTAGGGATGTCTTGCAATAGGTTTAGTTCCAGGCTTCAAATTTATTGTAAACTCCAACTCTCTTTCGGGCGGTAAGCCTGGAAATGCTTCTAGAAACACATTTGCAAACTCTTGAACTACATGAAGGTTTTCTAATCCTTCCACCTCACCCTTTTCGTTTAGCACTAAGATTGTGTATATCTTGCATCCTTTGCGCATACTCTTATATTTGTAGTCGTAAGGAGGAAATAAACTTCAAGGAAACTCCCTAGTTTCTTCCTACAATCACTCTATTCTGCCCCAAATCATATTTCGAACTTAACCATTTCATCTTACACTTAAGGATTGCATCATGCGATTCTAGCCAGTCCATACCAATCACTATGTCATAAGATCCTAAGATCGTGACACAAATATCTACCTTCGTTACAAAATCTCCCAAGTTAATGCTACAGTCTGTAATCATTCCACCAACCTTATGTTTAGCACTAGATATCATTTCTACATATTTGAACTCATCCTACTCGACTACCTTTACCTTAATTCTCTTTGGCACTGCACTAGAGATAAATATCTCTGTAGCACCTCGATCTATCAAAATACTAAAATCTTGGTGGATGATTGTACCTGGCATCTCGAACACAATGGACTAGTGCTCGTCCTGGTGGTTGTTCACTGTTGCATGTATCCTATGGGACTTGCCCATATATCCAACTGTAGTGGGTCTTGATGATCTGACCATTTTGGCCTTCTCAATTGGAAAATATCGTTGGTAATGTGGATCTCCACATGTCCAACATCTAGTCTTTGATCCACTGTTCCTAGTCCCCGAAGTAGAAGTTGTTGGCCTAGCAGTCTGTAATCCTTGTCTATTCTACTAAACATGCCTAAAATTGTATTGTTGCTGCAGACGACATTGCTACTGTTGTTTTGATACTATGTAAGGATTCCTCTATTGAGGAGTATGTCATCTTGGTGTTGATAACATAGGTCCTATGGGCGTATATTGATGCTAATAAGTATGTCTAGATGTTTTTTGATGATGTTGTGCTCCCAGTGACATCTATCCAGTCGGTATAGAAGAATTCATGCCTTGACCCCCATTGTTCAGTTCTTCCTCGAGTTTTAGGGCCTTCTAAATTGCATCGTGCAACATTTGAGGCATTATAATCCTCACTTTTGCATGAATTTTGAAGTTAAGGCCGAACAAAAACTTGTTGACCTTTAACTTCTTTGTGTTAAGATGTGGAGCATACCTAAGTATCTCCATGAACCTATCCTCATACTCTGGCACCATACGACCACTTTTTTGTAAGGTGTTGAACTCATTAAGTTGGTGCTCATTGAATTCCTTAGACAAATACCTCTCCTGGAACCAGTCATCGAACAAATCCCATGACACATCTTTGAAGGCCATGTTTAGTTGGAGTAGGAGTGTCTTCCACCAACGTAGAGCACTCCACTTCAACTGAAATACCGCCATGCATACTTTCATGTTGGAGGTATAATCATGAAGTGAGAATCACCTCGCCATGTTCTCCAACCATGCCTTGATGACTAAGCCTTTCGTGGCACTCCATAACTCGGGAAACTTCACCTTCTCAATTTCTTTGTGTATGCTACTACTACTACTAGCTGGAGCATTCTGTGAACACTCATTGGGTATAGACACTCTGCCCTCATCTCGATATAGACGGTTGATCAACACCTCTCACATGCTCTCGAAGGACCTCATCATACCTGCAACATCTCTCACAACAACCTTCTCATGCTCAGTAGTCTACTCATCTCCCTGGGGGTTATATCCCTCTGGCGTGGATACCATCAGAGGTGTCACACCTCTTCCTCCAACTCCACGTCATCTACTTCCTCTTCATCCTCTAACCATGATCACCTACATGGAAAATTTTAAAATTAATTAGTGATACATCTTTAATAATTTATTTAACATAGTGAAAGGTGTAATGGTCCATTGCCGCAGGGTTGAAACCTCTCTGGTACCATATGTAATGTCCCCTTTGTTACGACATCAATGTAATTGAGTACAATAGTGGTAAATATTATTATTTAAATCATCAGTTAGAATAAGTGATGGACAACATTAACATACTTCAATAATACATATTTTTTTCTCATCTACATCACAACATGACAACAATAAAATTCAACATCATTATAACTAAAAGATTATTTTCATTGCATAAAGATAACCAATATGTCTACCTTCCAAATCTACCTGCAAGGTTAGGACCTCCAAGAAACATAATGAATGCTCAAGTCCAAGATTCGTCCGATTGATTTTGACCATTAAAGGTCTCAGAACTGGTGATTGTTTTGAGGAACAAGGAGATCTCTAATTCCCTTAACCACTATCATATTCCAAAAATTCAAGACTAAAATCCACAACCATACTCATCATAAAGTCTTCAAGCACAATAGAAAAACCTACTATGAATAAGAAATCATTTAAGCAACAGTCACATGTATTGAGAAAGATCATAAACAAATTTTTATTATAAAGAGTAACAAGAATTTGAACTTAGTACGAAGTAGAGAATCTATCCCCCATGTCCTATATCCATAAAGTACTAAAATTAACATAACACTATGCATAAAACCCCCATCGGAATAAACAAATTTTCTTCAAATTAGACTCACAAACTACTTTAAACCCGTACTTATAACACCTCTAACTTGGATTTCACAAACATTATCATCTCATATTTGAGGTATAGTTATCTGTATCTAAGGAATTGTTATTCTTTAATTTCTTAGAGTTAGTCAAGTATTTTAGGCACAATTCAATCCTAAATATTCAATACATATTAAATCCCCATTTCAGTCCCACTTAAAATGTATCTTCTAAGTTATAAAATAAAATTATTTAAAGAGTATCATATACATTATAACCTCTTTACTGTATTAAAAATGATATCATTAATTAAATTTGATGTTTAAACTTCTTGAACTCTTTTCCTAATTGAGTAATCACTCTTATCATTTATTAATTTTATCATATCCTTGATTAATATTTTTTAAAAGTTGAACTAACCTAACGGTCATTTAACACAACCATAACATAATTTGTCTGGTACTTAGAATCGCACCTACTACCCTCAAATCGTTGGTGGTACCACTTTAATATTCAAGAGTTTAGGAGATATATATTACTAGATAAAATTCCAAACTCAGGGTATAAAATTTATGGAAGCGAAACATGAAAATTCAAAATTGGTTTGTAATCTATATCTCCATCGTTCATATGAATTCTTGAATTCCAAATTCGTAAGATAATTTGGCAGCGACTATTAAATTCCAAATTCTGATCATAAATCAAATGAAAGAAAACCAGAGGTTTTATATATCTATGTGTTTATTTTTAAGAGTACCTCACAGTTTTAAATTTAACTTCTCACAGTTTGTTAATGATTTTTATCAACACACATTTTCTTAACTCTAAGTTAAGCTTCCAATTCTGTGTGATAATCAAAAGTGACTATGCCAAAATCTAGTTTTCATATGTGTTAACTAATTACACAACGATCAACAAACTCAAGTAATTATAACTAGCAACGACGTCGCCATAATGTTATTCCCAATTTACAATTATAACTACTGTTAACATCACAAAATTCATAATCGATATTAATAAAAATATCACATCGATCAAGAAATCATAGCTTCGTTATCAATTAATTAATTACAGAGACCAAGAGACTCTACATTTTTGGGATTACAAAATATTCCAGTCAAAAGAGAGAATTAAATTACAGATTAGAAATTGGATTGACAATGGCCAACGAAATCTGAACTCTAACTTGTAAATCAACTACAACGACTAATCGGTTTCCACTTCCCAGATTTCCAATAGTTAATAGAGACAAAATGAAAATAATAATCATGGTCTGCTAATTAAAATGTAGTGATTTTGGTGAGATTCTAATGCAATTGCACTCAATATTTCAATAGATTTTTCCATGACTCTAAGACTTTAGTTCCAGAAATTCAACCAATTAAATGACGACCCACGAAATGATGTTCAATTAAACAAATAAAAATGCAACATCCAAGGGAGTTCCAACATTGAAATTGCACATTAAAAACACACAATGACCATACACATTTAAAATTCGAATTGAGAGTAGCTTAGCCACGATCATAATATTCAATCAAGATTCATAGTAAAACGAAATGCAACAACCAAATTTTGAATTCATTTTTATAGTGACCACACGTCGCACTACAAATTCGGTATGGTAATTAAATTACCAAGACCAAGAGGGTTCCTAGAGGTTCGGGAATTCAAGCAAGTTCAAAATAAATCAATGAAATTCTGTCTCAGGATATTCCAAGAATTTCAAGAGATAAGAGAAATCTCAATCCGGGGCCTAAGTTCCCGTTGTTAGATATAATAATATTGCACTATTCTAAAATTTAGTTTCTGATTGTCTACAAATTCAACAACAACAAATGTGATTAAAACTATTTATCAATATTATAATGATTACAATGATTCATGAAAATTACAACAATTTCAACGATTCATGAATATCACAATGATTTTTGTAAGAAATAATTCAATGCTTTATGAATATCATAACGATTTGTGTAAAGAAACATTACAACAATTTTTGGATTTTAAAAGATATCCGAGTGTAGTGATTTTCATTAACCAAAAGAACTCCAAAATTCTTATCTCAGATTTCTATTGATAGTAATCATAAAGAAATGATACATTTGATTATGTGATTTAAAAGTGGTAGTATTAACATACAATTATGATTTCAAGGGTTGAATTTTATTGTCAGCGAAAGAAGAAATTTGAACTTCTAGATAATATATTTAAAATGAAGCTTATATCATAGTTCAAATTTAGATTAACAAAGACTTTCAAGTAACTTACAAAATCTGATTCCAAAAATACAACATAATTGTAGCAATCTTTAAAAACTCTAATATACAATTTGCTCTTAATACAAGTTACATTTCAAAGTGAAATACAAGAACCTATGAATATGGAGAATTGAGGATATCCTACAATGTCATGTGCTCCTTCCCTTCTTTTGCTTGCTAATCACAAAGAGTTCACTGGTACCTCTCATCCAATGCCAGGGGTACTCTTCTTCCCCCTTATCCCCTCAAGACACAAAGGGGCCACACACAAGAGACCAACAAACAATAGCTCCAAGGCTTGCCTCACAAGGAAGAGCTCCCACTCTTTCTTCAATCTTGGTATCCCAACTCTCACAAGTAAAACACAGTCCACAAAATTTTGGCAACATAACCTTCCAAGTAAAAGAGAGATCCATTTCCCTTATACCACATTTTCTTTATAGAAAAATCCTCAATGACACATGTCCTCATGCACAATTAATTATCTTTTTAATTACTTTAATTTGTATTATTCATTCACACACTTCTCACCCTCTCCTCAAGTTGCACCAAAACAAAGCGAATGTTAACGCTCTCTATCCCGCGTCCTCCTCAGAACAAAAATTATCCTCATAAGTTAGATTAGTATTAGGAAAGTATTTGGATCAATTAAGTATGCTTTTGGAGATTTCAAGTATTCTTTAGGATATAGTTATAATTAAGAGTATGACAAACTGACGGACCCAACCATGGACCGACCTAAATGAACATAGATAACTTTAGACCCACCACATGATTGCATGTTCTTCCTACTATGTTTTCTACCAACCCGAGCATGCCTCCAATAAACAAACACGATGGGATGGATGGATAGATAACAGTAATTAAAACTTTTAGTTTATTTAAAAATCCAATTTCCCTCACATTCCCCAATGTGTTAATAATTTTTCTCTTACTTGTCCCTTTGTTCCCCAAATTCTCATTTAATGAGTGTCTCCTAACTAGATATTAGTTCGATTTGGATTAGGAGTCTTCTTCTAGTTAGACTAGTGGTAGCTTGACTCAAGATTCTATTCTAGGTGCACCCAATCTCTCAAGTTATTATTTATTTCTATTTAAAAATCCCTTTTATTAATTTCATGCACACATTTTCATTTTATCCAACCTTTAGATTTTTATTCACCTTTTTCCTAGGGGTTGATTTTATCTCAATTATTTTAATTTATTAATATTTTTAATTATCCCTTTATTAAACTTAGAATTAGACTTAGGCTTAGATGTTTTTTAGAATTTAGAATTAATAATTTACGATTCAATTAACCCCGGATGGGGTGCCATGTGGCCATGTGGAGACAGCTGGAGGTGCACTCAGCCTCAGCTTAAATGCCGAGGGCCGCCACCCACAAGCTAACATTAATGATGGGGGACGACCTCTGCAGCAGACTTAAGTTGATGGTACACCCCCCTCGTGCGTTCATTTACAGCGCACTCGGGACGGGAGAGGTTAAGTGTTGGAAAATGGTTTCGGCTTCTGGTTATATGAATTCTCTCACGACAGGAAAGAGCAGGGATGCACCTGCCTCGGATCCAATTCTTGCTGGATTGCTATGGTGCAGCCCAGTTCCTTTCGTTCTTAGACTCTCAGCATTTTCGGTGGGTCCTTTTACGTTTGATTCAAAACAGGTTAAGCCTGCCTGCGCCCTGCAAATCAATTCAATTGTGTCTTGGCTCACCTGTCTTTTACTGTACTCGCTCCACTCACTCCCCATGGCTAGGAAAAGAGGCAGACCGCGCCATGGCGCGGCCTAGGATGCTCGTAAAGCTCAAAGGCGTCGGAGAGCGCAACTGGAGTGGGCCTTGGCTCTGGCGACCTCCATCATCAGGAAGAAAGCAAAGGAAGAGAAGCGGGCACTCCTCGCCACCATAGCCGAACCACGCGCTGGTTGCAGCCGAGACGAGCAGGATGCTGGCTTGGAGGAGGTTTTTCCACCCTGCGTTGTGGTGGAAGACCCGACGATGGAGGACTTGACGCTCGTGGAAAGGACTGCGACGACTCTTCAGGAGAAGTGCACCCCCACTCCGGTTCAGGACGACTACATCCCCGACTGTATCGTGGAAGAAATTCCATGGCCTGGTGATGACAATGTTAGCAGCCATGATTCTCGAGCGAAGGAAGCTGGAGTGGTGGGCGCAACGGTGGCTGGGGAGCAGTGAGAGTGCGAAGCTGGTGTGGAAACGGAGATGGGCACGGTGGATCCGAGTGGTAGCTTGCATGGGTCTCTTCTCCGGAATGAACACCTGGCTCTTGTGTTTGACCTTCGTGGCCATTTGTCTGATTTTGAGCTCTGGGTGTGCACCATGGGACAGAGCATGGACATGCTCCTTGACGCTTTCTCCAACATGCCAGCTAAGCAGAAATGTCCCCTCTGCACGCAAGATTTTGCAATCTCGGCTGGGTTCATGTGGCAAAAGGACGAGGATGACAGACCACCTGGCACATAGGTTTTTATGCTCTTGGTTCTTAGTTTACTTTGTTACTGTTTTATGTATATTTGTACTGTAGGCATATGTCCTAGTTTCCTTCGGGCAGGACAGATGCTACAATGTTTAAGTTCTATTTTGCTACTTGGTTTTATATTTTATCATGCTACTCTATTTTACCTATGCTGGTTTCCGATTATCGGCAACATTTTTGGTAACTCTAGGCATACTTCACTGTACATTTTGCAAAATCTTTTTTCCTCTATAATATAGCAGGGTCCACCCTTTTTTATTTAAAAAAAAAAAAAAATTACGATTCAATTAATTATTTTAATCCAACAAGGTCTAATCATTTCAATGTTTGCTAGGACACTTGGATTTATTGACTCAAGTTTTAATTATGCGACATTCCCTTCAAGACACATCTATGTTCTCCAAGGGTGCCACTCGCCTTGGAGTGGTTCTGGAATTTTATCCAACCCTTGGAGTCAACACTCCATTCGATCGACCTTTTGAGAGATTATGGGCTTCTAAGGAATAAAGACTTTGCCTTATTGCGTGCCCCTTAGAAATATTCGTGAGCAACTGTCTCAGTTCATCGTCATGACATCATGGACCTATTGAACTACGTAATTGTTAATTTTAACATCCTACTCCCCTGAGTACAGTTTTATTAACATAATGTTTAGGACACTTGCGTGCAATTGATCTAGTTATGGTATATTATAATTTCATTTCGCTTATGGGTTATATATGATTAGGATGATGTATTTTGAATTATGGCTATTTTGATGTATATGTATTGGCATATGATATTGACAAGTCTTCATGAGTGTGCAGAACATATGACATGTTATGGATTCTTATAGCATCAATGAACTTCCTTGGACTCCAGATTGAGTCAGGGAGTGGATTTTATTTTGATTGAGTATTTCATTTTACGCACATGTGACATATGATTGATTTCAGTATGATTTATGTATATGGATTATTGATATGGTTGTTTCATGCGTATGCAGGCTTGATGTTTCTTTCTAATCCGACTAAGATAAGGAGTAGAGGGGCCATGCACAAAAACTAGACATTGAAGGAGAGGTGTGGCAGGGTCCATGTCACAACCTACCACCACTCTCGTCGTGGCTGAATTGTAGGTTAATTATTATCCAGTTTGAGAGGTCCACGATGTCATGAGGGTGAACTGAGATAGTCGCTCACAAATATTTCTAAGGGGCATGCAATAAGGCAGATTCATTATTCCTTAGAATCCCTTAGTCTCTCATAAGGTCGACCTAGTGGAGTGTTGAATCCAAGGGTTGAAAAAGTTTCTAAACCTAGTCAAAGGCGAGTGGCACCCTTGGAGCATGGAGGTATGTCTTGAAAGGAACGACGCATAATTAAAAACTTGAGTCAATAAATCTAGGTGGCCTAGAAAACATTGAAATGATTAGACCTTGTTGGAATAAAATAATTAATTAAACAGTAAATTATTAATTAAAGCCCAACAAAAGCATAAGCCTAGGTCTAAGACCAAGTCTAAGTCTAAATTTAATTAAATGATTAAATGAATTATGACATAAGTTAAAATATTGGAGAATATAATCAAACTCTGGGAAAAAGGGAAATAAAATTCAAAGGTTGAATAAAATGCACATGTGTGCATGAAAATAATAAAAAGGGTTTTTAAAATAGAAAGAAATAAAATATGAGAGAATAACTATACACATAGAATGGTATCTAGAGTCAAGATACAACTAAGTCTAACTAGAATAAGGCTCCTAATCGAACTCTAACTAATATTTAGTTAGGAGACACTCATTAAATGAGAATTTGGGGAACTAAGGGACAACTAAGAGCAAAAATAGGAACACATTGGGGAATGCGAGGGAAATTGGCTTTCTAAATAAAATAAAAATGGTATTTACTTGTGCAACTTGGGGAGAGTGTGAAAAGTGTGTGGGTGAATAATACTAATTAAATAAATTAAAAAGGGAAATTAATTGTGCATGAGGACATGTGCCATTGGAGATTTTTCTATAAAAAAAAATGTGGTAGAAGGGAAAGGGGTCTCACTTTTTCGTGGTACTGTTATGCTACCAATTTTTTTTAACTATGTTTTACTTGTGGGAGTTGGAATTTCAATCTTGAAAAAGAGTGGAATCTCTTTCTTGTGAGTCAATCTTGAGAGCTATTGTGTTTTGGTTTCTTGTGTGTGGCCCCTTTGTGTCTTGGGGGAATAAGGGGGGGGAAGAGTACCCCTAGCATTGGCTGGGAGGTACCAGTGAAGTCTATGTGATTAGAAAGAAAGACAAAAAAAGGAGTGCAAGCCACATTGAATGACATCCTCAAGTCTCCATCTCCATTGGTTCCATTATTTTATTTCTGAAATTTGTAATTGTAATGAGAATAAATTCTAATTTGAATTTAGATGGTTCGCTACCATTTTATTTTACAACTAGAATTTCTGAAATTAGATGTTCGTTGCCATTTTAATATACAACCCAAAATTTTCGGAAATTAAATAGTTTGTTGTCATTTTAATTTACAAACAAAAATTCAGAAATTAAATTGTCACTGCCAATTTAATTTACAAAATCAAAATGCGGATTTTCACTTGATCGTTGCCAAATTAATTTACATCCCAAGATTTCCGAAATTCCTTTGTTAGATGCCAATTAAATTTAAAATCTGAGTTCAAAAAATTATATGAATGTTGCCATATTAAATTACATACCTACATTGTTTAATCTCATGATGATCACTGCCATTTCACATTACAGCTTTTAGTCTAGGAATTCCTTGGTCATTATACATTTAATTTTTTGATCTTGAATTTTAGCATTTGGTTTGCCGCTACATATTTAAATATAAATTTCTTGAAACTGCAATTATTGGATCATCGTTTAATTAGTTGCAAGCCCATAATTATAACTATGTATGGGTTTTTTAAATTTATATGAAAATACGAAGTTAGATTTTGGTATGTACCTTGCATAATCTTATTGCAAATATGAAAAATTAGGAATTCGTTAGCCACTACAAAATTTATTTACATGTTTGGGAATTTCAATCTTCATTATAATCACTATCAAGAAAGTGTAATTTAGAAAAGTTAAAATTTAGATGGGATGTTTGTAAAGTAAAATTACAAATATTCCCTCATCTCAATTTAGGAGGTTGATCAACGCCTCTGACATCCTCTGGAAGGATCTCATCATACATACCATATCTCCCATAGAAACCTTCTCCTACTAAGTTGTCTCCTCATCTCACTGGGGGTTACAACCCTCTTCAATAGATACTATCGGAGGTATTACACCCCTTCCTCCAACACCACATCGTCTACTTCCTATGCATCCTCTAACCATGATCACCTGCATAGACAACTTGAAAATTAATTAATGATACATATTTAATCATTTATTTAACACGGTGGAAGGAGTAACGATCCAATGTCACAGGATTAAACCCACTTTGATACCATATGTAAGTTCTCCTTTGTTACGATATCAATGTAAGTGGGTATATATATATATATATATATATATATATACATATCACCAGTTAGAATAAGTGATGGACGACATTAACATACTTCAATAATTCATATTTTGTTCTCATCTACATCACAACACGTCAACAATCAAATTCAACATCATTTTAACTAAAATATTATTTTCATTACATAAAAATAACCAAGATGTCTACCTACCCAACCTACTTGCAAGGTCAGGAGCTCCAAGACACATAATAAACACTCATGTCCAGGATTCGTCCCATTGATTTTTACCATTAAAGGTCTCATGATTGATGATTGTTCTAAGGAACAAGAAGATATCTAATTCCCTTAACCATTATCCTATTTTGAAAATTTAAGACTAAAATCAATGACCATACTCATCATAAAGTCTTCAAGTACAATAGAAAAACCTACTATGAATAAGAAATCATTTAAGCAACAATCACATGTATTCAACAAGATCATAATTTTTTTTTTTATTACAAAGAGTAACAAGAATTTCAACTTAGTATGAGGTAGAGAATCTATCCCTCAAGTCCTCTAGCCATAAAGTACTAAAATTAACATAACACTACACATAAAAACCCCATCAAATTAAATGAGTTTTTTTCAAATTAAACTCACAAATTACTTTAAACTTGGACCTCTAACACTTCAATATCTAACTTAGATTTCACAAACATTTTCATCTCATATTCGAGGTATAGTTATCGGTATCTAAGGCATCATTATTCTTTAATTGCTTAGAGGTATTCAAGTATTGTAGGCACAATTTAATCCAAAATATTCAATACATATTAAATCCCCATTTTGTCCCACTTAAAATGTATCTTTTAAGTTATAAACTAAAATTCTTTAAAGAGTATCATATACATTATTACCTCTTTACTATATTAAAAATGATATCATAAATTAAATTTGATGTTTAAATTTATTGAACACTTTTCCTAATTGAGTAATTACTCTTAGCATTTATTAATTTTATCACATCCTTGATTAATCTCTTTTAAAAGTTCAACTAATATAACGGTCATTTAAAACAACCATAAGATAAGTTGTCCGATATTTAGAGTCGCACCTACTACCCTCAAGTCATTAGTGGTACCACTTCACTCTACATGAATTGAGGAGATATATATTACTAGATAAAATTCAGAAGGCATAAAATTTATGGCACCTAAACACAAAAATTCAAAATTGGTTTGTAATCTATATCGACAGTGTTCATATGAATTCATGAATTCCAAATTTGTAAGATAATTTGGCGGTGACTAATAAATTCCAAATTCTGGTCATAAATCAAATGACAATGAACCATAATTTTTATATATTTATGTTTTTATATTTAAGAGTACATCACAATTTTAAATTTAACTTCTCATGGTCTATTAATGATTTTTATCAACACACATTTGCTTAACTCGAAGTTAAGCTTCCAGTTTTGTGTGACAATCAAAAGTGACTATGCCAAGATCTAGTTTCGAGATGTGTTAACTAATTACAAAATGATCAACAAACTCAAGTAATTATAACTAGCCATGACGTTGCCACAATGTTATTCCCAATTTACAACTATAACTATGGTAAACAAGACGAAATTCATAATCGATATTAACAAAAATATTAGAGCGATCAAGAAATCGTAGCTTCGTTATCAATTAATTAGAGATACCAAGAGACTCTACATTTCCCATATTACAAAATATTCCAATGACAACAGAGAATTAAATTCCGGATTAGAAATTTGATTGACGATGGCATACGGAATATGAACTCTAACTTGTAAGTGAACTGCAATGACTAACCGAATTCCACTTCCAGGGTTTGCAATAATTAACTGATACAAAACAAAAATCATAATCTGGGTCTACAATTGCATCCAAGATTTCAATATATTTTTCCATGACTCTAAAAATTTAGTTCTATAAACTCAACAAATAAAAACACATATTTTTTCCATGGGTCTATAGTTTTTTGAACAAATAAAAATGCAGCGTCCAATGGAGTTACAACATTGAAATCACACATTAAAAACACACAATGACCATACACATTTAAAATTATAATTGAGAGTAGCTTATCCATGATCATAATATTCAATCAAGATTTGTAATAGAAAGAAATGCAACAACCAAAGTTCAAATTGATTTTTACAACAACAATACGTCACACTACAAATTTGGTGTGGTAATTAAATTACCAAGACCAAGAGGGTTCCTAGAGGTTCGAGAATTGAAGAAAGTGCCAAAGAAATCAACGAACTTCCATCTCGGGATATTCCAATAGATTCCAACGATAAGAGAAATCCCAATCCGAGGTTTGAGTTTTCAATCTTAGATATAATAATATTGCACTATTCTAAAATTAAGTGTCTGATTGTCTACAAATTTAACAACAAAAAAACCTATTACAACTATTTATGAATATTACAATGATTACAATGATTCATGAACATTACAATTATTTCAATGATTCATGAATATCATAATGATTTGTGTAAGAAATAAATCACGTTTTATGAAATATCATAACAATTTTTGTAAGGAAACACTACAACGATTTTTGGATTTTAAAAGAGATCGGAGTGTAGTGATTTTCAATAACCAAAAGAACTCCTAAATTGTGATCTCAAATTTATATTGAAGGTAATCATAACAAAATGATACATTTGATTATGTGATTTACAAGTGGAAGTATTCACATACAATTCTTATTTCAACGATTGAATTTCATTGTCAGCAAAAGAAGAAATTCAAACTTCTATATAATAGATTTAAAATGACATGAATATAGTAGTTCAATTTTAGATTAACAAAGACTTTCAAGTAACTTACAAAATTTGATTCTAGAAATACAACACGATTGTAACAAGATTTAAAAACACTAATATACAATTTGTTCTTCATACAATTTACATTTCAAAATAAAATACAAGAACTTATGAAGATAGATAATTGATGATGTCCTCCAACGTCTTGCTCTCCCTCCCTTTTTTTACTGGCTAATCACATGGACTTCATCAGTACCTCTTAACCAATGCTAGGAGTACTCTTCTTCCCCCTTATCCTCCCGATCCGTAAAGGGGCCACACACAATAAATCAACAAACAATATCTCCAAGGCTTGCCTTGCAAGGAAGATATTCCACTCTTTCTTCAAGGTGGGTGTCCCATCTCTCACAAGTAAAACAAAGTCTCTAAAATTTTGGCAGCATAACCTTCCAAGTAAAAGAGAGATCCATTTCCCTTCTACCACATTTGTTTTATAGAAAAGTCATAAATGACACATGTCCTCATGCACAATTATTTATATTTTTAATTACTTTAATTAGTATTATTCACCCACACACTTGTCACCCTGTCCCCAAGGTGCACTAGTAATTACCATTTTTATTTTATTTAAAAATCCAATTTCCCTCACATTCCCCAATGTGTTCCTATGTTTTCTCTTAGTTGTCCTTTTCTTCCCCAAATTCTCATTTAATTAGTGTCTCATAACTATATCTTAGTTAGAGTTGGATTAAGAGTCTTCTTCTAGTTAGACTAGTGGTAGGTTGACTCAAGATTCTATTATATGTGCACCTATTCTCTCAATTTATTATTTATTTGTATTTAAAAATACCTTTTTATTAATTTCATGCACACATGTGCATTTTATCCGACCTTTAGATTTTTATTTACCTTTTTCCTAGAGGTTGATTTTATCTCAATTCTTTTAATTTATTAATATTTTTAATTATCTCTATGATTAAACTTAGACTTACACTTACACTTAGTCTTAGACTTAGGATTAGATTTTTGTTAGACTTTATAATTAATAATTTACGGTTTAATCAATTATTTTAATCCAACAAGGTCTAATCATTTCAATGTTTTCTATGCCACCTAGATTTATTGACTCAAGTTTTACTTACGTGACGTTCCCTTCAAGACACACCTCCATGCTCCAAGGGTGCCACTCACCTTATATTAGTTTTGGAGGTTTGTCTGACCCTTGGATTCAACACTCCATTCAGTCGAACTTGTGAGATATTAAGGGCTTATAAGGACTAAGGACTCTGCCTTATTGTGCGCCCCTAAGAAATATTCGCGAGTGACTGTCTCAGTCCTCCCTCACAACATCGTGGACATCCTGAACTAGGTAATCATTAACCTATTGTTCAGACCATGGCGATAGTGCTAGTAGGTTGTGACAAGGACGTTGCCACACCTCTCCCTCAATGTCTGGTTTTTGTGCATGGCCCATTTACTCCTTATGTGATTCATATTAGCAAGCATCGTCAAGCCTACATCCATTGGAAAAAAAATGTCAATAATCGATATACATAAATCATATTGAAATCAATCATATATCACATGTGCATAAAATCAAATGCTCAATCAAGATACAATCCACTCCCTGACTCAATTCTGTGTCCAAATAAATCCATTGATTCCATTAGCATCCATAACATGTCATGTGTCTTACACACTAAGGAAACTCATCAATTAAATTTTCCAATACATATACATAAAAATAAAAACAAGTCACAATGCATCATCATCATCATATATAACCCATAATCGAATGAAATAATATTACCATAACTAGATCACTTGCATGCAAGTGTCCTCAAATAATATGTCAATAAAAGTGTGCTCAATAGAGTGATATGTTATAGTTACTAGAACCTTCTCTCCATTGTTTCTGATTAATAAATCTTGTTCCTCATTATAGAGCAATGGCGTCAAATTTTGGGTCGATTCATTCACAAAAGTGACAACCTTTCCATGCTTATCTAGTTCAACAATTATGTGTTTGTTTATTCTTATTTGTGTCAAAGACCATATTGTGACTGGTGTTGACTATCCAAATGTTGATTGGGCTAGTGTTGATTGTCCAAATGATGGTGTGAATTGAACCTCACCTTCAAGGTACGATTTGGTGACGAAGGGATTCTTCTGATTTCCTTCTTGAAGCGTGTTTTGGTTTTGGCAGAAACCCTCCTCCAAGCATACTAAGATTGCCTTCGCTATTATTTCTTCCATTATTTGTTTCACATAATTCTTTATTTCTTCGAGAGTGTTTCTCATTTTTTCCATAATTTTCATGTTTTTAATAATCATATTTTCCATCTTGTATGCATGTGATTTTGGCTTTCACCAATATTTTCATTCTGATACAACTTGGAAGCTTAATGCTTGATATATATAAAACAAATATTCAATATTTAATAAAAATTTTACTCATTTCCTATTCAAATGTACAACAACGTGTATAAATACACATACATGTGTAGAGTCGTGTATTTTTTTCTAAAAGTACGTGACTACATTAAAATTAATAATTATTATGTTAATGATTTAATTAATAATTAATGAAATTTTAATATACACAAGGTATATTACAAAGAAACTATCATTATTTTATTTACATGGTGGTTATATGCCTCCACATCTATGCATGGGTTCTCATTGTTCTTAAACGACCAGGGTTTCATTAACACTATGGGTCTTTTATTGTTAATAAATAATTTACGATAGAGCTTATTCTATTAGGGGATTCCTTCTCCTCCTCCTTGTCTCTTCCTCAGAGAGATATATTATTCACATTATGGTTGTTGTTTTTAATAGGGTTAGAGTGGTTTATGAAAAGGGTTTCTATCAATTCCTTACATGTATGTATTAATATTTTTAATCTATTTTTCTGTATCAGTCAAATATATTATTATCACTGTTTATATATATATATGTGTATTAAGTTTATTGACATGAAAATATTTCCCCAATTAGGGTTTAATATTTACATAATAAAATTTCATGGTTTTTTCTCCTTCCATTTTCTAATTTCACCGATAATAAATTTTTATTCTTTAACAGTGAAAGTATTTACTTCTCTATGATTTACTATTAGCAACAACAAGTGGAATGAATAGTCGAAGAGAAGAAATACATATTTTCCTTGCCTACTAGGGTTCATGTGCATTGTGAGGTAAAGCACCCAATTTATCTAACACTTGGTGCCCCTATACCTAATGGCCCTGTATACAAGCGTTCTGTTATGGAGAATGAAGAAATCAAACGTCAAATCAAAAAACTAATTCTAAAGGGCCACATCAGGCTGAGCTCCTCACCTTGCGGGAGCCCAATTTTTCTAGTACAAAAGAAGGACGTGACATGGAGACTTTGTATTGATTATAGATCCTTGAACAAGATCACAGTCAAGAAAGGGTACCCAATTCCCCAGATTGATGATCTTCTCGATCATCTCAAGGGATCCATTATTTTTAGTAATATTTATCCGAAGTTAGGTTACCACCAGGTGTCAATTGAGAAAATTGATGTGTGGAAGACAACCTTCAATTCCAAAGAAGGCCTCTTTGAGTGGTTGGTCATGCCTTTTGGATTGACTAAGGCATGACCACATTCATGTGGATGATGGATGATATATTACAACCATTCACAAACTCCTTTGTGTTTGTATATTTGGATGACATCCTCATCTTCAACAAAACTTGGGAGGAGCATTTGGAGCATATTCAATAGGTACTGGGCACCCTATGACAACACAAGTTATATGCCAACTTGAATTAGTGTTCCTTTCACATGTAGAGAATTCAATATTTTGGATACAATGTGGATGTGCAAGGTGTACATGTGTATCTAGCCAGGATCCAAGTCATTCGCAATTGGCTGTCCCCAAAAACAATGACCAAACTCTACAACTTTTTGGGCCTCACTAACTTATATTGGTGGTTTTGGTTGGGGTTCTCTCATATCGCTTGGGCCCTCATCCAAGTGACCAAAGGTGGCACGAAGGATGCATTTGTGTGGTATGTGCCCCAACATAAATCATTCAAGGATCTAAAATCCTGCCTCTTCTCGACACTAGTCCTAATTTTTCCAGACCTACAATGGTCATTTGAGATTGAGACATATGCTTCATATAATGCTATCGATGCAGTCCCCACTCAACATGGGCATACGATAGCTTATCATACTGAAACTCTATATGGTTTTGTTCTAATATACCCCACCTATGAGAAATATATGTACTCCATTCTGCAGGAATGTTGACAGTGGAAGCATCACATTTTGGGGAAGGAAACAATCATCCACACTGATCACAGGCCTCTGAAATTTATGCAGACACAAGGAAAGTTACAAAATGACCGCCATTAGAAGTGGTCCACGTACCGAAAACAATTCCACTTGAATATCAAGTACAAGAAGGGTAGCACCAACCATGTCACAGATTCCCTCAATCGAGCCTCACTGGGAGCGCTAACCACATTTCTCAACTCCTATGGACATGAGACATCAGGATGGCCACAATTATACAATAATGACTCTAACTTTTCTACTTCCTATGAAACATTGAGTGTAGGTAAAAAAATTCCCAACTTTCATATCCAGGATGTGTTATTATTCCATTTTAACCACCTTTGTGTTCCTTCAAGAAAGCATTCAAATCTGATTTGGGAAGCACATTACAGTCAGGAAGAAGGACATTTTGATGTAGAAAAGAAAGTGGTAGTATTGAAGAATAATTTCTCTTTGTCGAAGCTTTGACAAGATGTATACAAGTACACCATATCCTACATTGTCTGCACCATTACCAATCCTACAATCAAGAAACAGGGGCTATACACCCCTCTTCCTACTATGGATAGGCATTGGGAGTCCATATCCATGGACTACATGTCTAGCCTGCCTTCAACCAATCATGGGAATGACTGTATCTTCGTAGTCATCAATCGATTCTCTAAGATGACAATTTTGACACCTTGCAAGAAGAGAATCACATCCAATGCCACTTCCAATATATTCTTCACACATGTTTGGGTTCATTTTGGGCTACCACACACTATTATATTCAATCGTGAAAGTAGGTTCTTGAGCACCTTTTAGTCCATCCTATGGTCAATGGTGGAAACCAATCTGACCAAATCAACTACCTTCCACCCACATACTGATGGAAAAATAAAGGTAGTCAATATGATGATTTTCCATATCCCGTGAATGTATAATTCCAAACATCCACTCGCATCAGATGAAATCCTTCCTTATGTTCAAGATAGCTACAAGATATCCCTCCATAGCTCTATTGGCCACAACCCTTTCCAGGTGTGCTTGGGCTTTCAACCATTGGTGCCCATTGAAGTATCTCTTCCCATTGCATCTTCATAGGAAGAGTCCTCCCATGCTCAGACAAAGGCTAATCGGGAAGCCAAATTTGTTGAGTGCATCCAGCACATCCAATAACAAATTCATGTGAGAAATCATAGGTATAGAAAGATAACTAAACTAAACTCCTATCTATGAATCCAAGAACATATCAAACATAACAAAAATAGAAAGAGAAAAAAAAAGAATACACTAGATATATGTGGTTCACCCAATTGGACTACGTCCACAAGAAAGTTGTCTTCTATTATCTCCAAAAATCTCCTTCAATCTTAGAAGAGAGCAAATCCACAATTACCCCATAAAAATATAGAAGAATGCTTAAGAGCACAAGATGATAATCAAATGTTATACCTGAAGAGAAACTCTTGGCATTATTGTATACCAAGAGATATGGAGGAATTAATCTCACATATTTCATGTGGATAATAGAATTCTCATTTCTATCATCTCTTTATATAATATTCCTACCAAGAGTAAACTATGTTGAACAACTGAGAGGGGGGGGTGAATCAGTTGTCCCTGTGCTTAAACAATTATGGTTCTTTTAAAATTTTGTAGAGACTCTGAATGCTAATCACAATAATGCAGGGAAATAAACAATGGCACTTTCAACATCATTCACATATATGAAAAACACAGAGACAGATATTTCCCGAGGAAACCCATGCAGGATAAAAACCTCTTTTCTTTTATATGATAAGTAATGGTTACATTCTTTACAATATCAGACCTATGAGCACCAACTCATAATGAGGTTACAACCTCAGCTTTGCAAGCTGCAACTTGCTGAGAGCACCAACTCTCTGTTTTCTCTAGCACCAACTAGAAGAAAACATTGACTCCCTAGTTTTTCTAGCACCAACTAGAAGGAAGCACCAACTCCCTATGTTCAAGCACCCACTTGAACCTCTGAGGACAACAGTCCTCCCTAGCACCTCCCAACCACCCTGA